>CAMZMU010000105.1:25857975-26166431 GCA_947311845.1 Poa pratensis
TCCTCGATATACGGAGCCACGAAGGTGGAACTTTGTAGAACTGTGTAGTGTGCTTGAGTGAAAGAAATGCCCGTCCCTACATTCATTGCTTTCTTCTAGCGTGCCTTTTCCACTCAGTCTCCCCTCATGCCGCGATTCAGGAACACGAATCGGCTTAAGGTCGGAATAAAGTCAACATAGAACTCAATGCCTCCTCTGTTCCATAGCCCCTTTGAGATGCTTCCTTCTGGCCTAGCACAGTTATGAACATATTTCTTCAAGACCCCATGAACCTCTCGAAGGGGAACATATTGTGTAGAAATTCAGGACCGAGAATGGCAATTTCGTCGACTAGGTGAACCAGGAGATGCGTCATAATATTGAAGAAGGATGGGGGGAACACCAACTCAAAACTAACAAGACATTGGACCACATCTGAAAGGATTTTGTGATCTCTTAGTTTTGTGTGTTAGTTAACAACACTGTGGATGTTTTAATCTGGTGATAAGTGATGCAGGTTTTATTGTATACAACATGTGCATCAACACCAAAAAGAGAAAAGAGTTTCTGGAGCTTTTCAGGCCGGAGTTTCCGGCCTCCAAGGCCGGAGTTTCCGGTCCCTGGACTTATCCTCGAAGAAACAGCAAAGCTGCTGAAGTGTTGCTCAGCCCCTGGTGTGGGGCGGAGTTTCCGGTCCTCAGGACCGGAGTTTCCGCCCTGGCCAAACATTCCGGCCCCAGGGCACCGGAGTCTTTGCCCAAGTTCTGCTGCTGATTGTTGCTCAGCCCCTGGTGTGGGGCGGAGTTTCCGGCCCCCACGGCCGGAGTTTCCGCCCCTGGCCAAACATTCCGGCCCCAGTACACGGAGTTTTGGCCCAAGTCTCAGACGTGAAGAAGTTGCTCAGCTCCTGGTGTGGGGCGGAGTTTCCGGCCCCTGCAGGCCGGAGTTTCCGCCCAAGGCCGGAGTTTCCGGTCACTGGACCGGAAACTCCGGTGTGATTCTTCTCTGCAACGGCTACTTTTCTGGGAGGGGTATATATACCCCTCCATCTACCTCCAGCCAGCTAGCTCGCCCAGAAATCAAGATCCCCATTGTTGCAAGCTCAAGAATCACTAGATCTCCCAACACCAAACTTGTTGATCTTTGGAGGATTGAAGGAGAAGGCCCCGATCTACATCTTCACCGAGCCGTTTGTCATTTCCCCCTCATTCACTTGAGGGACCATTAGCTAGGGTTTCCACTAGGAAAACCTAGCCCCCTATTGTACTCACTTGATTGTCTTTGTGACAGATTGTAGCTGTTTGGGAGCCCCCAATCCTTTGTGGGTTGTGCCCCAAATCGTTGTTGTAAAGGCTCCGGACTCCGCCTCGAAGGTTTCCGATAGTTGAAGTGAACCAAACCTTTGTGGTGCGGTTCACCGGAGAAGAGGGTGAGGCCTTTGTGGCCGTTGAACCATTGTGTTGGTTCACACCTCTCCAACGAGACGTACTCCCCTAAAAAGGAGGAACTCGGGATTACATCCGTGTCTCCGCGTGCTTTGACTTCGGTTACCTCTATCCTTGTTTACCGCCTTATTATATCGTGCTTAGTTGCTAGCTTGTCATATAGGTAAATTCACCGTAGTTGCATATCTAGAGAATTTACCTTTTGTGTCAAGCCTAAATTGAAAAAGACTAAAATTGGAGTAGCACCTATTCACCCCCCCCTCTAGGTGTCATACCGATCCTTTCAATTGGTATCAGAGCTAGGCTCTCTTGTTTTGGGCTTAACCGCCTAAGAGAAGTATGACAAAGTGAGGATGAGGCCGATCTTGCCAAGGCCAAAGAGACCATGGCATCCATGGCCGATATCAAATCGTTGGAAACAACATTTACATCGTCCATGAATGACATGAATGTCAAATTTGATGAGTTGCGTGACATGCTCATGAAACTCACAAATGCCAAGGTTTCGGAAACCATCCCACTAGAGGGTATCTCTAACTCCGATGAAGGTGATTCCGAGGAGGGTAAAAAGAAAATGAGAAGGGGGTGGAAACCACCTCCGGATCTAAACCATCTCCTCCTCCTCCTACCAAGCATGAAGATGGGAAGGAAGAGTACCATAACGTTCCGGGATGGTACCCTATCGACCCACCTATCACCACCCGCATAAACCCCATTGGTCCTCCACCTAAGCTTAATGCATTAGCCTTTGCTAGTTGGCAACGCTCAATGAAATCTCATATTAACAGTGCCTCTATCGAGCTTTGGAGGATCATTGAAGATGGGTACAAGGTTGCGGATCCAAGCAATGTGACAAGAAGAGAATTTGCCGAAAAGCAACTCAATGCCTCCGCACTCCATATGATTGAACTTTCAGTGGGTGAAAGTGACAAGCATTATGTTCTCAATGCCACCACCGCCAAAGAAGCTTGGAATTGTCTTGAGGTTGCATTTCTTGGGAATGAAAGCATGAAGAGAAACCGATATGAGTCTTTGAGCAATGATGCCGAAGGCTTCTACATGTTTGACAATGAGACTCATGAAGACATGTATGGAAGACTCAAGACTCTTGCAAAGGCCTTCTTTGATGTGGGGGCAACCTATGTGGATGATGCTTATGTCAAGAGGAAGTATGTGAATGCTCTCTTGCCTTCCGAGCCCATCGAGGTGAAGGCCATTCAAGGAAGACACAACTACAACGAAATGACATCAAATGAAGTTATGCAAGAAGTGCAAGCCTCCAAGGTTGCCACCAAGAATGCCGAAGATAGCCGTGCTAGGGCCATGGGGATGAAACAAGGCCCCTCACTTGCTTTGAAGGCCAAGGTGGTATGTCTTGATGAGGTTGAAGCGTGCCCAAGCAACATTGCTCCAAATGATCTTGAACCGGCTCTAAATGGTCATATAGCTCTTGCCACAAGAGAGTTTTGGCAAGACCCGGCAAAAGCTAAAGCCAAGGTTGATAAAGAGAACAACTCAAGTGGGAAGAAAGAGCTAGCCTCAAAGTGGAAGACGTGCTACAATTGTCATGACAAGAACCACTACATAAGAGAGTGTCCTTATGAGAACCGAGAGCAAAATGGTGGGAAGCTCATCCCCAAGGACCATTCAAAGTTGATCCAAAAGAAGCCCGCAAGACCAAGGAAGCCTTTCTTCAAGAAGGCACCAAGAATTGTGTTGGTGGCACAAGAAGAATATGCCACAAGTGATTCCGAAGATGAAGATGCACCTACTAAAGAGGTAGCCGCATTGGCTATTGTATCAACTTCATCATCTTCTCTCTTTGAATCCCCCAATGAGAACTTCTCCACCAACAATGCTCGTTGCCTCATGGCTAATGTCACCGAGGTATCATCTCCTTCTCCCAAGACTATGCATGAAATGAGTGATCAATCTAGTCTTGTGATTAAGAAAGAACTTGTTGCTTTCGATACTTTCATGACTAACTTGCAAGGTGAAGCTAAGGAACATGTTGAGTCTCTCATGAGACAACTATGTGCGGCCGAAGAACTTCTTCAAGAAAAGAGTAAGATTGAGAGAGAGGATTCTCTCACCATTGCCTCTTTGAATGCTTCCGTAGCATCCTTGAATGCCTCTCTTGATGAAGAGAGTGAAGAAAGATGTTCCCTTGAGGAAAGACTTGAGTCTCTTGATGCTAAAAATGATGATATCATTAATAAAATCATTAAGGATAGAGATCATGTCGTTGCTAAATATAAAGTGCTTAAAAAGGAGAAAGTTGAACTTGGGGTTGCTAATGCTAGACTTCTTGAGGATATGGAGAAGCTTGACAAGGCTCACAAGGCCTTGGAAACAACTCACTCCCTCTTAGTCAAGTCTCATGAGCAACTTCAAACTCAACTTTCTAAATCTAGCTCAACTAGCATATCTATTCTTCCTCGTGTTCATGAAAATGTTATTGAAGAAAATGTTAGTGCCAAGACCTCTATTCCCAAAGGTAAAGATAAGGGTATTGCTTACTTATTTGAGCAAAAACCACACAAAGGGAAGGAGGGTCTTGGTTATGTAGCCGAGCCCAAGAAGAAAGTGGGCAACAACAAGAAGATCAAGACCAAGCCCGCACAAGCCGAGACTTCCATTGCGGGTGGTAGTGCCACAAGGGGCAAGACCACTCGTAGTGACTTTGCGGGGCATAACAACCCCAACTATATTCTTTATGTTGATTATTATGGGGATGTTTATGCTCAATATGTTGGTCCATATGATGGTTACATTGATTACTCTATTTGGGTCCCTAAGACTCTTGTTGCTAACCAAAGAGGACCCATTGAGAAATGGGTACCTAAATCCAAGCAATGATTTCTTGTAGGACTATGCTTCCGGTGGATCGAAATGGGTGGTTGATAGTGGATGCACTAGTCATATGACCGGAAGCAAGGAGATTATGACGGAGTTGAGACCAAATCTAAATAACTCATCCGTCTCTTATGGTGACAAGTCAAAGGCCGAGGTAAAGAGTCTCGGCAAGGTGGTAGTTGCAAGGGATATCACCCTTGTAAATGTCATGCTTGTTGAGTCTCTAGGTTACAATCTTATGTCCGTTCGTGCTCTTAATAAGATGAACTTTGATGTCCATTTTACTATTGATATGGTGGTACTCTTGAGGAGCAAGACTCTAAAGGTCATGTTCGTTGGGTATGTTGAAAATGAGTTGTTTGTGGTAGACTTTTCGGGGTCTACCAACACTCAAGCAATATGCCTATTCGGAAAGGCCGACGTGGGGTGGTTGTGGCATCGCCGCTTGTCCCATGTCAACATGAGAACTTTGCAAAGTCTTCACAAGGGTGGCCACATTCTTGGACTAAAAGAGGATGTTTCTTTTTCTAGAGATCGTCTTTGTAGGGCTTGTGTTGAAGGAAAGATGCATGATTCTCCCCATCCGGGCAAGACCATTATTTCATCAACGAGGATTTTGGAACTTCTTCATGTTGATCTCTTTGGTGCCGTGCCTCAACCTAGTCTTGGTGGGAAGAAATATTGTTTGGTGATTGTTGATGACTATTCAAGATTTACTTGGGTTTATTTCTTCAAGACGAAGGATGAGACCCAACAAGCCGTCATCGACTTTTCCAATATTGTTCAACGCCAATACAATGTCCCTATTTTGGTCATTAGGAGTGATAATGGCTCCGAGTTCAAGAACTACACCTTAAATGAGTTTCTTAGTGAAGAGGGGATTCGTCATCAATATTCCGCTGCATATACCCCTCAACAAAATGGTGTAGCCGAAAGGAAGAACCGGACTCTCATGGATATGGCAAGGTCTATGTTGGCGGAGTTTAAGTCTCCACTTTTCTTATGGGCCGAGGCCATCTCCACGGCGTGTCACTCATCTAACCGGTTATTCTTTCGTGTTGGCAAGAAGTTTACATCTTATGAGATGCTCACCGGCAACAAGCCCAATGTCTCCTACTACCGAGTTTTTGGTTGTAAGTGTTTCTATAAGAACAAAAGTGTTCGTTTGTCTAAATTTGAATCTAAAGCTTTAGAGGGTGTTTTTGTTGGTTACGGTGCCGAATCTCACACCTATAGAGTCTATGACAAGACCGTTGGGAAAGTCATAGAATCTTGTGATGTGAGGTTCGATGAGAATGACGGCTCCCAAGTGGCGCAATTTCATGTTTGTGATGTAGATAATGAGGAACCTCAAGAAGCAATAAGAAGAATGGGGGTTGGTTTCCATCGCCCCATTGAAATCCATCATGAGCCTCCTCAAGCAAGTCCTAGCTCCACTCAAGTGGAGACTCCATCATCACAAGTTGAAGTTGCACCTTCTATGGAAGCAAATGATGCACCTACCCAAGAACAAGTTCAAGGCCCTCCTCAAGTTGACCAAGATCAACCCTCTCCTTCCTTTGTTGAAGATGAGCTTCAAGATGATCAAGGTCAACACTCCGGTCAAGACGGGGACTCAAATGATCAAGATGATCAAGCGGAAATTCCTCGCATCAATGAGGATATCGAAACCCGTCGTATAGCAAGAGTCAAAAAGGATTGGAGAAGAAAGAGTCTTCATCTAGAAAATATCATTGTTAATGTCAAGAACAAGGTCACCACAAGAAAACAATTGGCAAATTTCAATGAACATCAAGCCACATCTCTATGGTGGAACCAAAGAAAGTCTTTGAAGCTCTTGAAGATCCGGATTGGTTGGAAGCCATGCATGAAGAGCTCAATAACTTCAAGCGCAACAAAGTGTGGAATCTAGTGGAAGCCAAAAGATTGCCTCAATGTTATAGGCACCAAGTGGATTTCAAGAACAAGCAAGATGAGCATGGAATGGTTGTGAGGAACAAGGCAAGATTGGTAGCACAAGGGTACTCTCAAGTTGAAGGCATTGATTTTGGAGAGACCTATGCTCCCGTGGCTCGCCTTGAGTCCATCCGTATCCTTCTTGCATATGCATCACATCATAATTTCAAATTGCAACAAATGGATGTGAAAAGTGCTTTTCTTAATGGTCCTTTAAAGGAGTTGGTATATGTTAAGCAACCTCCGGGATTTGAGGATCCACACTTCCCTAACCATGTCTACAAACTTGATAAGGCGCTCTATGGTCTCAAACAAGCACCTCGTGCTTGGTATGAGCACCTAAGAGAGCTATTGGTAGACCGTGGCTTTGAAGTGGGGCAAATCGATCCCACTCTTTTTACCAAGAGGGTTAAAGGGGAGCTTTTCATATGCCAACTTTATGTTGATGATATCATATTTGGCTCTTCTAACAAAGCTTTTAATGATGAATTTTCAAAGCTTATGACCGATAGGTTCGAGATGTCCATGATGGGAGAGTTGAAGTACTTCCTTGGTTTTGAGATCAAGCAATTGAGTGGAGGGACCTTCATCTCTCAAGCCAAATATATCCAAGACATGCTCAAGAGGTTCAAGATGCAAAATGCTAAAGAGAAGAAGTTTCCTATGGACACCAAGTGTCATCTTGAACTTAATCCAAAGGGTAAAGATAAGGATGTTGATCAAAAACTCTATCGCTCTATGATTGGTTCTTTGCTTTATCTTTGTGCATCTAGACCCGATATTGTGTTGAGTGTAGGAGTGTGTGCAAGGTACCAAGCGGCTCCCAAAGAAAGCCACCAAACGGCGGTTCTTCGAATCTTTCGATATTTGGTTCATACCCCAAGGTTTGGTTTGTGGTATCCTAAAGGCTCAACATTCTCTCTTGCCGGTTACACGGATTCGGATTGGGCCGGTTGCAAGGATGATAGGAAATCAACTTCCGGGGCTTGCCAATTCCTTGGTAGGTCCTTGGTGAGTTGGTCTTCTAAGAAGCAAAATTGCATATCTCTCTCCACCACCGAAGCCGAGTATGTGGCGGCCGCTAGTTGTTGCACTCAATTGTTGTGGATGAGGCAAACTTTAAAGGAATACGGTGTCCATTGTGACAAAGTGCCTCTTTTATGTGACAATGAAAGTGCTATCAAGATTGGCCACAACCCGGTGGAGCACTCAAGAACGAAGCATATTGAGATTCGCTATCACTTCATCCGTGATCACATCATCCGGGGTGATATTGAGCTTGGTTATATTCCCACGAAGATCCAACTTGCCGATATGTTCACGAAGCCACTTGATGAAGCAAGGTTCACTTATTTGAGGCATGAGCTAAATATCATCGATTCGGGGAGCGTCGCTTGAGTATCTTGCATACACACCTATATCTTAGCTATTTGTTTGGTTTAGGTGTAGGCATGGACATAGGGGGAGTGCGGTCCTAATCCATTGGACTATCCCTCCCCCCATTATGCCGATAGAAAGAACTCATTTTGTCTCTATATTGTTCATTTTATGAATTGTGAGCTTAAATGACGAGTAGTGGCGGTGAACCCAAGATATATCTTCGCGGTGTCACACCACATACACTCATACATGGTGGCTTAGGCCACCGCCATCTTCTTTGTGAAGATTTGATCTTGTTGGAGCTTTATGGCCTTTTTGCCTATCCGTTGGTTTTATGGAAAACACACTCAAATGATGCTTCTTAATGTTTTCTTTGTGCCTCTTACCAAGTTTGAGTGTGAAGTACCATTTCCAGTGACTTTGTGTTCCATCCCAGGCCTATCCCTTCTGAAAACTTGCTCCTCTTGCATCTTGCATGTTCAACAACAAAATCTGGCATTTTTGAGTTGGTGGGGCCGGAAACTCCGGTCCTTTGGGCCGGAATATCCGGTCTGACTGAAGTTTCCGCCCTAAACCCGGAATCTCTGGCTTAGGCCGGAGACTCCGGTGTTTAGGCCGGAAACTCCGGTCTGGGCAGTTCTCGCAGGGGTCCAAAAGGGGATCGGGGTGGGGGTTGACTTCACAACTCCCACACACCCCCGACCCCCAACCTCTCCCCTGCTGCCGCCGCCGCCTCGAAGTGCCGCTCCGGCTGCTCCCCGCCGCCGGAATCCGCCGTGCCTCCGGCCTACTCCTCCTCACCAACGCGGGGACCTTCCTCTCCTTCGTTTGGGCTGCACCATGGACAAAAAGGGTACCTCCTCTCTCTCCTTAGGTTTTTCACCTCGATCTAAGTTTGGAGAGTAGTTCCCCTAGTTTTTCATGGTGTAGAATCTTCTAGATGGCAAGGTGTATCCTAGATTTAACCCTAGAATTCTCAGCACAAAGTTTCTTGAACTAAATCGAGGTTCCCCATCTCAGGGCCGGAGACTCCGGTCTTCCAGGCCGGAAACTCCGGTCAGGGCCGGAATCTCCGCCCCCTGAGGCCGGAAACTCCGGTGTAGATCAGACACTTTGTGCCCAGAATCTTTGGTTACTTCTTCTTTGGTTCCTGGACATGCAAGCTTATCCCCATGCTTTTCTCCTATTCTGTTATTTCACAGGTGGGCAGAGGACAAAGGCTTCCATGAAACATCCTGAAAAATCACCAAGAAAAGTCATCCGTGCTCAAACAAGGGACAAGCTTCTTTTTGACAGCAGCGCTGGCCGTCTGAGACAGCAGAGTACCATAGATGAAGAAGCCACAAGACATGCTGCCCTAGGTGGGTTTGATAATGAAGAAGAGGCCGAGAGAGCTCATTTTGACTCCTTGACCACTGTTTTGGGCATGGGGAAGCTCGAGTTTCGTCGGATGAGATCTCAGCAGTTCTATGACTTGCCATCCAACACCGATGATCCTAGGTTTCCAAGGAGAGAGCAGCAGCTGATCATGAATGAGATTTATGCCCGCATTGAGAAGCATATGGTGTGTGAGCAAAAAGTGTTGAGCCTTGAGAGCTTGGACAAGAAACCTTATTTTCAAGAGGCCGTGTGGATTGCTCGGAAGCTTGGACTTGAGAGGCTCATCTCCATGTTCATGAAGATTATGATATTCAGCTTGTGCATCAGTTCTTTGCCACAGTGGTTTTTGATAATGATGAAGATATCACCATGACTTGGATGACCGGTTCTCAAAAGTGCACCTCTAACTTTGTGGAGTTTGGAAGATGCTTGGGATACAAGTTCAAGGGTGCCACTACTTGTGTTGGGAAGAGGATGCATGTGGACGGGGTGGCTTACAACAAACGCCGCTTGCGCCCTTTATATTCAGTTGCATCATCCGTTGGCACCAATCAAGACCTCCTCCCCACCTTCAACATTTTCCTTCGCATGGTTCGGCTCAATCTTGCTCCTCAAGCCGGAAATGTGGATGCCATTCGAGGAGGGCTTGTCAATCTCTTATACCATGCTTACAAGGTGCTCCAAGCCGGTCCGGATTGTGAAGGCCAAGAAGTTGATGTCATGGATTTCATCAAGTGTGAATTGCTTTGGGCCATTTTTGAGCACAAGAACCCTCTCTATGCACCTTATGTGATGAAGCTCATCCTCTCCAAGGTCTCCAACATCGATACCTCTCGCCTCACCAAGCATGCCAAGGGGACTCTCCACCAACTTAGCAAGCACACCAAGCAACCGTCTTCCTCTCGTGCACCTCCTCCGCAATCTAGTAGTGAGGAAGCGGAGACCGAGGCCCCAATGCCTAGAAGGAGAAGCAAGAATGCCGACCCTCCCTCATATCTTCAAGGAAGGGCTCAAGTGAACTCGGAAGTGAGTAAACTCTCTTGGTGGAAGAGAAAGTTGCTTTGCATGGATTGCACTTCACAAGGAGAACCATGCCTCATATGTGAGAGAGAAGCATATCATTGACAACCAACAAATCATGATCAAGGAGTTGCGCAAGCTCAACAATGGTAGTATCACTCCTCCTCCGGAAGAAGATGAAGATGGCAATCCTATTCTCCTCCTCGTCGGCCGAGACTATCCCTCTTGAGAAATGGAACGAAGACGTCTTTCCTTGGTCGGATTATGCGGATGTGACTTCATTGCCCTCCTCTTCTCGCAACACCGGCAAGGCTCCCATGAACCTTTCCGATGAGGACTACAATCAAGAAAGGGAAGGTGATGATGACATGGAAGAAAGCTCCGGGTGATCTCCATGGGTTTCGTGTAGTTATGCTCTTTTCCCTTTTTGGCGTCTCGATGCCAAAGGGGGAGAAGTAGTTCTATTAGGTTCTCTCCGGGATTTGCATGGGTTGGACACAAGCATGTGCTTTTATCATTTTATTGCGCTTGTGTCCATTTTATGTTATTTGGAACTTATTTGCATCTTGTGTTGTGAACTATGTGAGTGTAAGACATATGGATTTCTATTATGTATGGTTGAACCTACATTATTGTGCTATGGTTATATGGATGTTTTATCTACATTTATATGCACAAGGTATGGTTTTTATCTCTAGGCTCAACCTACTTTGTGATATGTCTTGTTTATGAAATGTTTCGTTTACATATCATGTCGCCTTGTTGTGGAACTTGTTTCTCTATATGTGTGCATTTGCATTCCAAAGCAAATGACTTATATGCACACATCTAGGGGGAGCTTTTCCTTTTGTTAAACATGATAGTATGGTGAATTTTATTGCAAATCCGTGTGTTGTCATCTAACACCAAAAAGGGGGAGATTGAAAGGACATTTTGTGATCTCTTAGTTTTGTGTGTTAGTTAACAACACTGTGGATGTTTTAATCTGGTGATAAGTGATGCAGGTTTTATTGTATACAACATGTGCATCAACACCAAAAAGAGAAAAGAGTTTCTGGAGCTTTTCAGGCCGGAGTTTCCGGCCTCCAAGGCCGGAGTTTCCGGTCCCTGGACTTGTCCTCGAAGAAACAGCAAAGCTGCTGAAGTGTTGCTCAGCCCCTGGTGTGGGGCGGAGTTTCCGGTCCTCAGGACCGGAGTTTCCGCCCCTGGCCAAACATTCCGGCCCCAGGGCACCGGAGTCTTTGCCCAAGTCTCTGCTGCTGATTGTTGCTCAGCCCCTGGTGTGGGGCGGAGTTTCCGGCCCCCACGGCCGGAGTTTCCGCCCCTGGCCAAACATTCCGGCCCCAGTACACCGGAGTTTTGGCCCAAGTCTCAGATGTGAAGAAGTTGCTCAGCTCCTGGTGTGGGGCGGAGTTTCCGGCCCCTGCAGGCCGGAGTTTCCGGTCACTAGGACCGGAAACTCCGGTGTGATTCTTCTCTGCAACGGCTACTTTTCTGGGAGGGGTATATATACCCCTCCATCTACCTCCAGCCAGCTAGCTCGCCCAGAAATCAAGATCCCCATTGTTGCAAGCTCAAGAATCACTAGATCTCCCAATCCCTCCACCCAAACTTGTTGATCTTTGGAGGATTGAAGGAGAAGGCCCCGATCTACATCTTCACCGAGCCGTTTGTCATTTCCCCCTCATTCACTTGAGGGACCATTAGCTAGGGTTTCCACTAGGAAAACCTAGCCCCCTATTGTACTCACTTGATTGTCTTTGTGACAGATTGTAGCTGTTTGGGAGCCCCCAATCCTTTGTGGGTTGTGCCCCAAATCGTTGTTGTAAAGGCTCCGGACTCCGCCTCGAAGGTTTCCGATAGTTGAAGTGAACCAAACCTTTGTGGTGCGGTTCACCGGAGAAGAGGGTGAGGCCTTTGTGGCCGTTGAACCATTGTGTTGGTTCACACCTCTCCAACGAGACGTACTCCCCTAAAAAGGAGGAACTCGGGATTACATCCGTGTCTCCGCGTGCTTTGACTTCGGTTACCTCTATCCTTGTTTACCGCCTTATTATATCGTGCTTAGTTGCTAGCTTGTCATATAGGTAAATTCACCGTAGTTGCATATCTAGAGAATTTACCTTTTGTGTCAAGCCTAAATTGAAAAAGACTAAAATTGGAGTAGCACCTATTCACCCCCCCCTCTAGGTGTCATACCGATCCTTTCAACATCCCTCTGTAGCCTTTGCAGACTTTCTTGATCGATTACCTTTGGAGATATTGCATTAAGCAATGCACATAGCTTCACAATGGGTACTCGAACATTTTCCGGTAGAAGCCCCCTCAATGCAACCGGAAGCAACTGCGTCATAATCACTTGGCAATCATGAGACTTCAGGTTCTGGAATTTTTTCTCTGCCATATTTATTATTCCCTTTATATTTTGACGAGAAGCCAGCCGGGACCTTGATACTGCTCAGGCATTCAAAAAAGATTTCCTTCTCTGCTTTGGTAAGAGCGTAGCTGCTTAAGTATTGACGCCCTTTATCCGTCTGCTTGTTGTATGGGCCTTTCATACGTTGCTGGTCCTCCCGTGCTTCTGGTGTATCTTTTGTCTTCCCATACACGCCCAGGAAGCCTAGCAGGTTCACGCAAAGATTCTTCGTCACGTGCATCACGACGATTGAAGACCGGACCTCTAGGACTTTCCAATAGGGTAGCTCCCAAAATATAGATTTCTTCTTCCACATGAGTGCGTGTCCGGTAGCAACGTCTTTCAGAACAGATTGACCGCCAGGACCCTTTCCAAAGATTACTTCTATGTCCCTGACCATACCAAATATAGCATCACCATAAGGGAGGTTAGGCTTCTTCAGGCGATCTGCCTCACCGTTGAAATGCTTGCCTTTCTTTCTTACGGTATGATTGTTCGGAAGAAATTGACGACACCCCATGTACACAACCTTCTTACTTTTTTCCAAATATGTACTTTTAGTCTTATCTAAACAGTGCATGCATGCATTATATCTCTTGTTTGACTGTCCTGAAATGTTACTAAGAGCACACCAATCATTGATGGTTACGAACATCAACGCTCGTAAGTCAAATTCCTGTTGTTTGTGCTCATCCCACACACGTACACCTCGTTCGGCCCACAACTGTAAAAGTTCATCAACTAATGGCTTTAGGTACACATCAATGTCGTTGCCGGGTTGCTTCGGGCCTTGGATGAGCACTGGCATCATAATGAACTTTCGCTTCATGCACAACCAAGGAGGAAGGTTGTAGATACACAGAGTCACGGGCCAGGTGCTGTGACTGCAGCTCTGCTCCCCAAAAGGATTCATGCCGTCTGTACTTAGACCAAACCATAAGTTCCTTGCGTCACCTGCAAAGTCCGAGAACTCTCTCTCGATTTTTCTCCATTGCGACCCATCGGCGGGGTGTCTCAACTTCCCGTCTTTCTTACGCTCTTCTTTGTGCCATCGAAACAATCTGGCATGCTCTTTGTTTCTGAACAGACGTTTCAACCGTGGTATTATCGGAGCATACCACATAACCTTAGCAGGAACCCTCTTCCTGGGGGCTCGTCATCGCCCTCAACATCACCAGGGTCATCTTGTCTGATCTTGTACCGCAGTGCATTGCATACCGGGCATTTATCCATATTCTCGTACTCCTCACCGCGGTACAGGATGCAGTCATTAATGCATGCATGTATCTTCTGCACATCTAATCCTAGAGGTAGATAGCCTTCTTTGCTTCGTATGTAGTCTCGGGCAATTCGTTATCCTTTGGAAGCTTCGGCTTCATTATTTTCAATAACTTCTCAAATCCCTTGTCAGATAAACCAGTCTCTACCTTCCATTTCAGCAGTTCCAGTGTGGTACCGAGCTTTGTGCTGCCATCTTCGCAATTTGGGTACAACAACTTTTTGTGATCCTCTAGCATGGCCCCCAACTTTAGCTTCTCCTTTTCTGTATCGCATTCTCGCTTTGCATCGGAAATGAACCGACCAAGACCATCAGCGGGCTCATCTGATGCCCGTTGTTCACCTCCTTCTTCTTCATTGTCTTCCATTGCAGTATCACCGTATTCTTCAGGAACATAGGATAGTTGTCATCATCCTCTTTTTCTTCATTGTCTTCCATCCTAACCCCTCTTTCTCCGTGCTTGGTCCAACAATTATAGCTGGGCATGAAACCTTTCTGAAGCACGTGGCTTTGAATGGTTTTCGAGTTAGAGTACCCCCTGACGTTCCGACAGTCAACACATGGACAAGCATAAAATTATCCACTTTGTTTGACTCAGCCACATCGATAAATTTATGCAGGCCTGCAATAAAATCGGAACTGCGTCGTTCGCCGTACATCCATCGCATCCGTGCATCCATCTGCATCATATAATTAAGTTTATCAAATACCATTACAATAACATCTTGAATAGTGAAATGACCACCGTACATCGACACATGCAATATTTTTGTATCAATTACAGATGAAAAGGATAAGGTTGCTAACCTCGGTCGAGGATATCATTTTGTGTGAACTTAAGTGTGGCTCGGCCATTTCATCGAACACATCTTGTGCTAGCAAAGGAAAAAAAACTAGCACCCACTTCCCACACATCCAAGCAGAAAAAAAAATAGAGGAGAGAAGCTGGCTAGGAGGGTTACTTATAGGCAGGGGAGGGGTATTAGTCCCGGTTCGAGACACGAACCGGGACTAAAGCTCCGCGGCACGCCAAGTGTCCGACTCTGGAGCTTTAGTCCCGGTTCGTGCCACGAACCGGGACTAATGTCCTCAACCGAACCGGGACCAATGCTCCACGGGCCCCTGGCAGCTCGAACCGGGACCAATGTCAGGCATTGGTCCCGGTTTTTTCCTGAACCGGGATTAAAGCCTGGAGTGGCTCTGGACGAAAGACAGGTTTTCTACTAGTGCTAGCAGAGCTCAATCACCACGGTCCGCTCCCTCCTTTGTTGTATGCTACCACATGTTCCTTTTGTGTCTTTCCTGAATTGTGTAGGTCATATTCATGTATGTAGAGATCATTACTTTCAAGTTTATAAAGTTGAAAAGTATTAACTCACTTGACTTTACCGGCCTTTTTTTGTTTGGTATGATCGAAGTATTGAAAGGTACACTACAATATTTGGATTACACTGTTTTGTTCATCTATAAGCATGCCTGGTGTCTGGGCAACGCCCACACCGCAGAATATGAGTGTAGTAGTTTTGCTGAATGACGAACAAAGCAGGAAATAAGAAAAACCACAAGACCACACCCTTCAGTCCCACACAGGGCCAAAACGCTCGGCGCGTCGGAGACGCGCTTTTTGCCTTGCATTTAATCAATAAATGGATGATGGTATAGCAATAGCCAATATGATTCGTCCTGCATAAGTGCTACAAGTGATCTCACTACAAGGAAACTGCGGTATTGCAACAATGGTTTTTGTTGCATTAAGTCAAATTTCGTTGCAATATGTATTTATTGCAACAACGGCAAATTTGTTGGCATCCGTTGCAATATAAGGCACAATTTTTGTTTCATTGCAAAAGATGACGATATTGCAAGGCTTTCGGTATTTTCTTTGAAATGGGGAAGCTCAGTCTCTGCATCGAAGTGATACATACAACTTTTATTTCATTTATTTAACATAAGCTAGCAAAGAGCTTTACAACGAACGAATACAAGCTGAAGGCACCAAACAGTGAAAACACCACAATGGGGCCTTATGCCCCGGCCACAATCGTCGTCGGCTCCCTGGCCAACCCAGAGATAGCGCCTTGTGCACACATGCTCCGGGAATCGCCTCCACAATCTTTCCCCAACCCAACTCCAGCGTGCAGCTCGAAGCAAAAACTCTCGCCAGGCCTGCGGCCGATGCCACCATGACACCAGGCTACGCCCCCAGCCTGCGTGAGTCCACCATGTCACGACTGTTGTCGAGTCCCCGCTACACCACGCCGCCAAGACCTGCCGTATTCGTCATGGTAGATGAAACTCCGCTGCACGGTGGACCCCTCTAGGCATCACATGTTCCAAAACGATGCCCCCAAGAGGGAGAACGACATCGAAAGTGCCGCCATCGTCCGATCATGCGGATCCAAATCTTGGGTTTTCCCCGGAACATATGGGCGGGAGGCGGAAGAATCACAGCGACGACACCTTCATCAAGTTTACGACGCCCACGGGCGCCGCCATCGACAGCCCCGATCGCATCGGAGCCCGGCTCTCACCGGCCATCATCAACACCTCCAGATCCACCCCGAGCAGTGGCAGGATCACCACTTTTTTTCGTGGCCATAACATGTCGTAACAATAGTCCCCTCGTGGGGACACCCTATGGCAACGGAACTGATTTCGTGGCAATAGCCGGTTGCAACAAAAATAAATAAACGTGGTAATTTCCTACCGGGATGGATTTAGTTTTGCATCTGATCAAGATTTCTATTTGATTGCCTGTAAAACTTACTTTGAAAACTCACAATAAACATAGCTGTGCGCATCACTCGGAGCAGATTTCTCTTTTTGAAGAACAAAATCGTTTTGGATAAATTTTATACTAACTAAATATAAAATACAGTGGTCACAAAATTAATAGAGAGTAGGAAGAAGCGAAAACTCCGTAGAATAATCTGACTGGCCGTACGAGAAATTTTTGACTTAAAATATCAATTGCCAGCCGTCACATGAATGTAATACTCACTCCGTATCAAATATAAGTCGCACTAGTCACTTACCACACATATGTATGTAGACATGTTTTAGTGCAAGATTAGACGTTTACGTTCTCCTGGAGTTCCCGCTAGGGACCGGACCGACAAGACTAGACGTTTCTCTGTGCTTATTCTACTATTCTGCTCTCGTCAACCTGCAGGAGGGTTTAGCGACACTGCTCGCTCCACACGCAACATGTCATTTTACCTCCGATGCCACATACGTACTGTACGTCCAACTCAGATCGATCACCAGGTCGCATATTACGCGCCGAATCTCCGGGATCTCGCTGGGTCGATGGAGCCATCAAATCTACCCGCTGGCATGAGCACTCGATTGTGCAGCCTGGGCTCTCGAGAGAGATCGAGGACGGACGTAGACGTCCGTAGACCGTAGTGATACGTGGTACGACGTTAGTCACGGCGCTACACGCACGGTCACGACGGCCGCGCCCTCTCTCTCTCTCATGTAAACGAATGTAGCGCGCGGATGCTGGGAGCGCAATGTAATTGATCCAATTCACCATCGCTCTGTCGTCGACTGCACCTCGAGAAACATATCGCTCGTGGCTGCCGCCTCTCTCCTAAAAAACCTAGATTCCTTCTCCATCCCTGCCGGCGATCGACACTGATACTTTTGGCTGCCAGGAGCGACGCTGTAATAAGATCCCTAAAGTTAGCGTTTTGTGATTTCGTGGAGGCGATGTTCAGATGGTGGTACCTTCGCTACATTGACTAATGGTACCTCGATTTTAAACCCATCTCGGCGGCATTGATGACAGCGTCGAGTCGGGTTTATGCTCGAGCTTTGTGTCACATATGCGGGCTGAGCGCCTGACTATCGACTCAGATCGGGGAGCGTCGCCCCAACCCCACCGTTGTTTCAGCTTGTCCAACAGATCCTGTCATAGTTGGGGGTGGCTACTGCGGCGATTTCTGCAAAAAATATCTCTCTACAGTCAAACAAGCGGCAACGGATTTAGATACATAATGTTTTGCTAGCGGATTTTGAAGTGCATGGAGAACTATCATAATTTTGGATGTGTAGTTTGTAATACGTTGTAATCGTTGTTTGTTGTTAATATAATGCATATGTTAGCCGTCAAAATGAGAAACATATGGATCGCTCCTGAGACCCGTCTTGGTCGTGCGTGGCAGATGGAAGGAACAGTAGCCTGCCAAATCTATCGGGGCAAAATGCACGAAATAACCCAAAAGCAAAACAAATTTAAAAAATAAACTCTCGACGAAAGTATTCCACAAATCTAACCCTTTTGGGTAGCGCCTGACACGTAGGTCGTTGTGTAAGAGACTAGAACGAAATTGGAATCGAATTGCAGATTGAATTGGGAACTAGCCCGTTCCTCCCCACCACCCCCGAGCTAGTACGAGATCATACGGCACTGCCGTCCAAGTTACAACCAGGTTCTAGACTGCCTAAACAAGAGAAGGTTCGGACCCCTTTATGCCAAGCGACTACGCCATCCAATCATCGCCAACTAGCCACCCTGGAGGCCTCCTTGTCCTCTTGGGCCTAGCGCTCCTGCCAGTTGGGCCAATGTCTTCCTCCCTGGCGTCGCTGAGGCTGGCAGGTGGGAACCGGTCGTTGACAATCCCCTCCCCTTCAATTCCTGCTTGGGCCAGTGGAAAAGCTTGACGAAGCTGCTCGAGGTCCTCCCATGTCGCATCCTCCGCGGCGACGCCACTCCACTGCACGAGCACTTGAGCCACGGAGCGCGGACCCCGCTGTTGCAGACGGCGACGCAGAACTCGAACAGGGACCTGGTACAATGCTTCCGGCTCGGCAGTGCCGCTGAAATCGGCGGACTCGGGCCGATGCACGGCTTGAGTTGAGAAACATGGAACACCGGGTGCACCCGGCTGGACGGAGGCAGCTCCAACTTGTACGCGACCTCGCCGACGCGCTCCAGCACACGAAACGGCCCGAAGAACTTGAAGGCGAGCTTGTGATTCGCACGCCGAGCCACGGACGCCTGTATGTAAGGCTCGAGCCGGAGGAACACCTCGTCCCCGACCTGGAACGACCTCTCCGTGCGATGCTTGTCCGCCTGGGCTTTCATGCGCTGCTGCATACGAAGAAGATGCTGGCGAACAGAGTCGAGGACCAGCGCACGCTCCTGTAACCAAGACTGAACATCGGCAGTAGCAATTTGATCAGTCGCAGTGATGCCAAAGTACCTGGGCTGGCGGCCGTACAACAGCTCGAACGGCGACTTGCCCGTCGACGCATGCCAATTGGTGTTATACCAGAATTCGCACAAGGAGATCCACTTGGACCAGTGCTGCGGGTGCGCGCTGATGAAACAGCGGAGGTAGCACTCAATGGACTGGTTCACCCTCTCCGTTTGGCCGTCCGTTTCAGGGTGGTTCGCAGTGCTGAGCTTCAGCTGAGTTCCCGTGGCACGGAACACGGATTGCCAGAAGGTGCTCGTGAAAACTGGGTCACGGTCCGACACCAACGAGCCGGGCATGCCATGGAGCCTGTAGACGTTGTCGACGAAGACCTCGGCCACCTTGCTGGCTGTGTAGGGGTGGCGAAGAGGAATGAAGTGAGCGTACCTGGTTAGCTTGTCGACGACGACGAGGATGCAGCTGTACTGCCTGGACGACGGCAGCCCCTCGATGAAGTCCATCGTGGCCACTTCCCAGGGCGCGGACGGCACCGGTAGTGGCTGGAGCAAGCCGGCCGGTGGAAGGTGCTCGGGCTTCGCCTGCTGGCATGTGTGGCAGCAGCGCACGTACTCCCGCGCCATGGTTTTCATGCCTGGCCAACTGAACAGTGAGACCAGACGCCGATACGTCACGGGAAACCAGAATGGCCACCCTGCGGGCTGTCGTGGAACGCCGACACAATCTGCCGGCGGAGCTCAGCGTCGTCGCCCACCCAAATCCTGTTGCGGTGGCGCAGGAGGCCGTTCTCCAGAGTGTACCCGGCACGGCACCCGGCGACACAGCGAGCTGTTGCAGAAGGGATTGGGCACGCGAGTCATTTCCATAGCTGCACTCCACGGACGCGAGCCATGCGGGCTGCACCGTGGACATTGCAAAGAGCTCCGAGCTCGCCGGCGGCTTGCGAGACAGAGCGTCCGCTGCGCCATTGTTCACTCCTTTCTTGTACTGGATCGTGTACTGCAATCCCATGAGCTTGGTCAAGGCCTTCCGCTGCCAATCTGTGTGGAGGCGTTGGTCCGTCAGATTAGTGAGGCTCTTGTGATTAGTACGGATCTTGAATTCCCTCAATTGCAGGTACGGCCGCCATTGTTGCACTGCCAGAAGGATCGCCAGATACTCCTTCTCGTATACAGAGAGGCTCCTGTTCCGGGGCCCAAGCGCGCGGCTGACAAATGCGACAGGGTGGCCCTTCTGCGAGAGCACGGCGCCAATGCCCACATCGCACGCATCCGTGTCAATGACGAACTGCTCCGTGAAATCAGGCAGTGCGAGCACCGGCGCAGTGATCAACGCCTTCTTCAGTACTTGGAACGCATTCTCTGCCGCGGGCGTCCATATGAACTGCGCGCCCTTCTTCAGCAACGCCGTGAGGGGTTGACAGATAATCGCGTAGTGCTCGATGAACTTGCGGTAATAGCCCGTGATTCCGAGAATTCCTCGCAACTCCTTCAGATTGCATGGCGTGGGCCACTCCTGGATAGTCCTGATCTTGGCCGGGTCAGTGGCAACGCCGCTGGCGGACACAACGTGCCCCAGGTATGCCACTTCCCGCTGCGCGAACGCACACTTCGACAGCTTCACATGCCACTTGTCTTTCTGCAAGATCGCAAGCACAGTGTCAAGGTGCTCCAGATGTTCCCCATATGTGCGGTTGTAGATTAGGATGTCATCGAAGAAGACGAGGGCGAACTTGCGGAGAACCGGCTCGAGTGTCGCGTTCATCGCGTGCTGGAACGTCGCAGGAGCGCCTGTCAACCCGAACGCCATGAGCTTGAACTCGTAGTGGCCGCTGTGCGTTTGGAACGCGGTCTTGTGCTCCTCGCCAGGGGCTAGCCGGATCTGATGGTACCCGGCCTTGAGGTCCAACTTGGAGAACCACTGCGCGCCGGCGAGCTCGTCGAGCAGCTCGTCGATGACGGGCAGCGGGTACTTCCCCTTGATCGTCAGAGCGTTGAGAGGCCGGTAGTCGAATACAAGCGCCAATCGACCACCCCCTTCTTCACCAGCAGCACAGGCGCGCCGAAAGCGCTGTTGCTGTGGGTGATCACGCCCTGCTCCAGCAACTCCTTGACTTGCCGCTCGATCTCCGTTTTCATCTCTGGCGCGACGCGGTACGGCCGAATGGAGACCGGCCGCGCACCGGGCACCAACGGAATGCGGTGGTCGTACCGCCGCCGCGGCGGCAATCCAGAGGGCGCCGTGAACACAGGCGCGAACCTGTCCAGCACCGCTTGCACCTCCGCTGGCACATCCTTCTCGACAACCTCGGCCTCATGAACTAGGTTGAGTTCCACCAGCGCATGTGTGCACAGCCGCGGCTCGTCGCCCCGCAACACCACCTGCCTTCTCTCGTACTGGAACGCGAGCCACCCTTGCTCCCAGTGTGTGAGCATAGGGCTGTATTTGCCCAGCCAATCCAGCCCACTGATGCCATCGTAGCTTGCCAAGTTCAGCACCTTGAAGTTGTCCGAGAACGTAGTCCCATCTGCCGTCCACTGCAAGGCTAGAAAACTGCTGGTGCGCTCCAGAATCGCGCGCCCGCAACGCGGACTGAGGCTGGCACTGCCAAGTTCTCTGAACCCGCAAGCAACTGAGCTCGTTGTTGATCGATGAAGCACACAGGCCTGAATCAACCAGAAACAAGAACGAATGTCCCTGAATCTGCACCTGCAGTTGCATTGTACGGGGTGCTGCTGTTTCAGGCGATAGTGCGGCGGCTGAGAGCACCATCGCATTCACTGACAACTCCAGAGCCGCCTGCTCAGTATCTGGCTGCTCTTCGTGTTCATCACCAACCAAGTTCATACAGTTAACCATTTCCTGTACCAAATGCAGCGGAATAGATGTTTTACACTGATGCTCATGACTGTACTTCTCCCCGCAAGTGAAACAGAGGCCCTTCGCTCTCCTGTACGCCTTGAGGCTGTTCCATTTCTCCTCACTGGCACTCAGAGCACGCTTCTCTTCCACAGTCTTCGAAATCCACTTCGCCGGCGGTTGTGGAAGTGACGGCGCAGCAGAAACCACTCGCCGAGCTACTGGGGTCGATGGTTGCTGCCTTGGCACGAGCCCTGAGTCCTCTCCCAGTTCCTCGTACAACAGAGCCAGGGAAAATGCAGTTTCCAACGACTTAGGCTGCTGAATTGCAACAAGTACGCGCACAGCCTCAAGCCATCCAGGAACTCAGTGGTCATGCTCACCACATCCGGGTTGGGATCGTACACCGCGAGCTGATCCACCAACTCTGAGAATTTCTGCACGTAATCCTCCACTGTTGTCTCCTGAGACAGGTGCAGCATACGTCGGCATAGGATCAAGTGTTGGTTGCGACTGAAACGAGCGAGCACGGCCTCGGTGAACTCGGTCCATGTCGGTGACGGCTTCTTCTGCAAGTAGGACTCCAACCACGTTGCTGCAGCCCCTGTGAACGTGGCGGACGCGTCGGCAGCCCAGAGCGACATTGGCGTGTGCCCGCGCCTGAAGAACTCTTCACAGCGAATCTGCCCAGCTTCGGGTTGCTCCCCTCGAATTGAGGCAGCGACGCACGAGAAACAAATGGAGCATGGTCAGCACGGTGGTGTGGTGAGCTCGAATCAAACTGCTGCAAGAGCGACCGGCCGGAGAGGTTACCCCCGTCCGGAGGAGAGGGGTGTGAAGCACCCATCGTCCCCCGGTTCCGTTGATGCTCGCCGTGCCATGACTGGCCTGCAGCACCGCTCCCTGGCTCCCGTTGGGTCGAAGCCGAAGGGCGACCTGCCACCGCACCCGGTTCCGGCCGCGGTGCGCGCTCGAGGGCCGACGCCAGCGACGCGATCTGCGAGCTCAGCATGTCCCGGACATCGATGAGATCCTCGCCGATGGATGTCCTTGTGGACTCCAGATCCGCGTTGACGGAGGAGCGCACGGCGTCGACGGAGGTCCTGGTAGCCTCCAGATCCGTGGTGACGGAGGATCGCACGGCGTCGATGGCGGCGTTCATCTTCTTGAGCTCCTTCTCCGTGTCGACGACGAAGTCACGCACGTGGGAGAGCGTCCTCTTCTCGTACTCGAGGAAGCGCTTGTCGAACTCCTCCGCTGTGGCGGAGTGGATGAGGTCGTAGATCGCGCGCGACGCCGGATCCAGATTCTCCATGGCCTCCGCGCGAGCTCTAGCAGTGAATCGAGTGGGGTAGGTGTGGGTGGGAAACTCCAGAATTGGGGATCGGGAAAGGCTCTGATACCACTTGTAAGAGACTAGAACGAAATTGGAATCGAATTGCAGATTGAATTGGGAACTAGCCCGTTCCTCCCCACCACCCCCGAGCTAGTACGAGATCATACGGCACTGCCGTCCAAGTTACAACCAGGTTCTAGACTGCCTAAACAAGAGAAGGTTCGGACCCCTTTATGCCAAGCGACTACGCCATCCAATCCTCGCCAGCTAGCCACCCTGAAGGCCTCCTTGTCCTCTTGGGCCTAGCGCTCCTGCCAGTTGGGCCAATGTCCTCCTCCCTGGCGTCGCTGAGGCTGGCAGGTGGGAACCGGTCGTTGACACGCTGTGCTACATGGGATAGCGCTGCTCTGACGGGCGCCACACTCCTGCCAGCGTGGCGTCGCGGGTCCCATGAGCCAACAACATAGCGCCTTAGCATGGGGCGTAACACTATCTAGTATAGCGCCGGGGAGCAAGGTGCTATGGTCGTTGTCGGCACCTCGCCGTTGTTCCAGTGCCCAGGCCCTGCTTCATGATAGCTTAGATAGCCACGAACTCGTAGTCTAGCATAAGTCAAGCAGTGGCCAAACTGTTTCGGTAAATCCTTCACCTTCAACAGGTTCCAGGATCAAATCCTGTACCTGCCACCAGCATTTCTACGCGTCGATATAAAAGCTAATTAAAAAACCATTGTCTATCTCACGAACACAAGTCAATTTCACTAGTTGGTCCTCTACCCCTGAGACCAGTGTTTGAATCCTCACTTTCAGGAGCGGTGTTTCACTGGTTGCTCTCTTGATCCTCTACTCTGAGTGTGCGCACGTCAGACCGGTGCTATACTGTTGGCCGCTGGACGCCGAGAGTTTGTTTTTTAAATTTGTTTTGCTTATAGGTTATTTTTGTGCGTTTTGCCATCGATCGGCCACATTCACGGCTAAAGCCCAATTGCCCATGCCATGCACGCGTTCACCACCGGCAGCGCCACCCGCGCGGTCGCTCGGCTGCATGCTCCTCCGCCGAGACATGATTACGTACGTGCATACGCGGGCTTGGCTGCCCGGACCGGCCAGGATCCACGTGTCGATCGCAGGGCCCATCCGCCGTGCCGATCGGACGGCTCGCCAACCGACCAACCGTTGAAATATCTCACATCTACGTATGCGTGTGTGCTTGAGTGAGTGAGAGAGAGAGGAAGAAGAGTGTGTGGAGCTAGCTAGCTGAGCTGAGCTGAGCTGCGGGTTGAAAAGCTAGCTAGCGAATAAAGCAGGAGGGGTGGAGAAGTTAAGGACGGATGGCGACGGCAACGGGCGACCCATCCCTAGCCTTCCGGAAACGCGCTACGCTGCTCGTCCTCTAGGGTTTCCGCCCTACTCACTCCTTTGCCGAAAATGGCAGCCCGCGGAGCCCCCCTTGCGTCCACTGGCTCCTCCCCTGCACCCACCAATCATCTCTCCCTCCCTTTAATCCCGTTCCCAGCCAGCTGCCTCCTCCTCATCCTCCCCCTTATCTTCCTCTCTCTCTCTCTGGTGTGTATGGTGGTGGTGGTGAGATCTGGTTAGCTAGCTAGCTCAAGGTTGCAAGTTGCAACGCAGGGAGGGGCCAAGGTGGAGGAATCAGCGGCAGCGTGAGCCATGGGGCGGGGGAGGGTGGAGCTCAAGAGGATCGAGAACAAGATCAACCGCCAGGTCACCTTCGCCAAGCGCAGGAACGGCCTGCTCAAGAAGGCCTACGAGCTCTCCGTGCTGTGCGACGCCGAGGTCGCGCTCATCGTCTTCTCCAACCGCGGCAAGCTCTACGAGTTCTGCAGCACACAGAGGTATACATACATGTACACACACACGCACGGGCTTGTTTGTTTGCTCAACTCGCACACGAGCGACCACGTACGTGAGGATCTCTCCGGATCCGCCCAGGATATGTTGTTCCCTCCGCGCCACGGAGCTCCGATTCCATGGACCTCGCGTGGATCTGCGTAATTGAGCGTCCTGATGAGGTTAGCCGTTAGCGGGACGTGTACGCTTCGCGGGATTGGTGGCAACAGCTTGCTTTTCACGGATTACCGAGCAGGGATCTGGCCAATACGTGCCCTGGGTTTAGGGTTTGCTTTCCTGGTCCGTTTGGTGCACCGTACTTTTCCTGGTTTGCCGGCCGAGATCTTCCTGATCTATCGGTTTTAACGATGTCCTACTAGTAAACTTATCTGGCATGCTGTGGGTATGAAAGTTCATCTCGTGGATCTGGTTTTCAGCCACCAAGCTTTAATTTTTTTTCCTTGTAATTGACCCCAAACCAAAAGTTCCGGCCGTTTTTTAGTAGCACAGAAACTTTGATTCAAAAAAAGGATGAAGCCGCCTAAAGAAGTCTAGAAGCGTTTGTGTTGCGATATGGTACACAATGCGCTAACCACTGCTTCATAGTTTTATTGTATCGCGATGATACTTATTTGTAGGTTATGTTCTATGAAGGATTAAAGGTTGATCTATCTAGATTTTATTTGTATTTGAAGCCCCCACAAACAATTGAAGTCGTAATCTTGCGGATAGGAGTATCATCATCCCTTTGTGGGATGATGAAAAGGTGAGTGTGCGTCAAGCTTGCTTGTAGAAGATAGAACTAATTAGTGGACGCATGCAAGATGGTTGATTCTATCTTCGATATGCTCACATACTACACTAGCAGACGCTGCAATGCAATTGCCTACACCATTGCAAACTTATGAGCATCCCAGTACTCGTTAATACATGCTGTTTTAAACGTCACCATGGTTTCTAACATAGAATTTGAGTCATTTTTATGTGTAGATGTTAGTAAAAATAGTTTTTTATTAGGACCGTAGCACTTTATACTCCCTCCTTCCAAAAATATAGATTGTATTTTACTTTTCACAATATTCAAAACTCAATTTGACCATGATTTTTATAATATGACAAAAATTTAGTATAAGGACTTAATATATTTAGAAGTATTTTGAAAACCCAAAACAATGATATTGTGCATACAAGATCAATTTATGGGCCAGTTATTTTCAGCTTCCAGCAAGACTTCGAGGTGAAAAGAAGCCTCTCATGCATAATATCGTTATATTATACATGCCAGGTTATGTTTTCTCTGAAAAAATAAATCCGAAATTCTTTTGCTGCTATGATTTATTTAGGCCCACCGAAATGTTCTCCCGTGAAAATCAGCTCAGATCTCAATAGGTGAGATAAGGTAGTTGGCCAACGCGTCGACATCTTATCACATAAATTCATAATTTCTTATTTTCACTTTTGAAGCCGGGCTTGACAACACCCGTCCACTCAAACTAAAGACTCCTAGGCAATAACCTTGAAATCTGTGCAACATCGCACCCCCTGCAACTCTAGCTGTGCATCATTTTCTACAGCAGTGCGTCTTTCCTCTCAACCATTAAACGATTAAACAGTAACCTGTACGTCCACTCCTTTCTGTTTTTAACACCTATACCCATGATTTTTGAGTCGCCGTATAGTCGCCGTATAGTCGCTGAGTCGTTCCGGCGTCGCTGGGTCGCGCGGGCGACTTGACTCATGGAGCAAGTCGCGCCACGTCACTGGCTCGACGGCGATTTGCTGCGACTATACAGCGACTTTTGCCTGAGGATTTTAGCGACTTACGCGGAGCAGGGAGCGGTGGCGCGGGAGAGGGAGAGGGAGAGAGGAGCGGCGGCGTTGGGAGAGGGAGAGAGGAGAGGCAGCAGCAGCGGCGGCGCGGGAGAGGAAGAGGAGCGGCGTGGCTGGGAGAGTGAGAGAGGAGCGGCGGCGCTGGGAGAGGGAGAGAGGAGCAGCAGCGGCAGCGGCGGCGCGGGAGAGGAAGAGGAGCGGCGCGGCTGGGAGAGTGAGAGAGGAGCGGCGGCGCTGGGAGAGGGAGAGAGGAGCGGCAGCGGCGGCGCGGGGGAGGAAGAGGAGCGGCGCGGGGGAGGAAGAGGTAGAGAGGAGCGGCGGCGCTGGGAAGAGGGAGAGAGGAGCAGCGCTGGGAGAGAGAGGAGAAGCATGGCTGGCTACCTGGGAGGCTTTAACCCTAAAGCCTGGTGGGCCGTTCGGACTGGTTTCGGCCCAAAACTCTAGCTGGGCAGATATGCCTCTTGGGCACTTTAATTGTGCATATGAGAAAAAAAAAGCTACTGTTTGCCCAGGCGACTTGGGGCGACTATTCACGGCAAGTCGCTGAGTCAAGTCAGCAAGTCATGAGTCTCAGCCTCGGCGACTCGACTCGACTCGGCGACTCAAAAATCTGGCCTATACCTTTTAAGCCAGCATCTCATCAGGGGTATCTGATGTCATCACTGTGACATTGTCTATATTTTGATTGTATGGAGACTGTAGTCTCAGGGGAGAAACTTAGTTGCCCCAACTGAACTTTGACATACTAGCACTGTGACATTGAGAATCTTAATTCTACTCTAGATTGGCACATACTCCATGTACTATTTTCTCTCGCTTTTAACTCTGATTTTTTCTGTGAACTTGCAGCATGACGAAGACACTCGAGAAGTATCAGAAATGCAGTTACGCGGGGCCTGACACAACTGTGCAGAACAGGGAAAATGAGGTAGAATTGTTTTCCATCTACACACAAGCCGGCAAGAAAATTTTGAGTCAACTACGTTTGCTATTACATTGTCCAAATTTTCAGCATATGTACTACCTGCTCTTCTTATAGTCAATGATAAACTACTTCCTACAAGTACCCAGTTGGGATGCATATCATATGAAAAGCACCTGGGACCCCAAAAGGTTTTCTAGAATATTCAAAGCTTGCAGATAAACCAAATTCTGTCTATTTAATTATGACCCCAGAATTCTCATACTTTTTTTTGCCGTGAACATTCTCATACTTCTAAATATAAAAAATGTAACTGACTCATGTTAGACTCCTGATAGTACATATGATCTTAAACTTGCTCTGCCTTCATCTTTAAATGTATAGATGATCTGCAATTAGTATGATGAAGTGAACACAATATGAGATGAGAGTGGCAGCAAATGGCATCTAGTTACAACTGTTGGTGCAAATGTTCCGCGTGCACCGCGATTTCTCATGTAAGACCCCACTTCAAGTGTAGCTTTGACAGGAACCAGCTGTTCACATCTGCAATTACAAAGTACACACTGGTTATGTATTTCCTAGTGAAACTGACCATGTGTCAGTTAATTCTTCACATCATACAGTAGTGTATTTTCTATAATTTCATGTTGCAAAATGTGTTCAATGAAATGCTGTTCTTTTTTCCGAAATGGAATGATGCTGTTCTAATAATTGTTACTGAAGTAAAGCTGTGCTATCTTTTTTTGTTTCAGCAATTGAAAAATAGCCGCAATGAATACCTGAAACTAAAGGCACGGGTTGATAATTTACAGCGTACACAAAGGTAATTTGTGTTTTCAATTTTCACTGAGCCGTTTTCCCACTTTAATTTTGTTCCTTATGATTACGTCTTGAAACAAATAAGTAAATCACATGGATTGCATGTTTATTAGTTTAGTCACCTAACTGCAATTTTCTTATAAAAGGGAATACAATAAGAACCTTAAGAACTAATTCTTAGTTAGTGTATTGATTTGGCTCTTACCAGATTCTTTTGTGATACAAAAATTAAATTCCATGGTCACAAAAGAGCACATGCATACCCAACATGGATTACTGTGGGTATTCCTGTATCCACCTAATCTGAATTTTATTTTAGTTACAGCATAAAACTGTTATTTTTTAAAAGGGAATTCAATAAAAACCTTAAGAGAACTAATTCTTAGTTTAAGAGTATTGAACCAGATTGTTTGCAATAAAAAATATGAATACCATGGTCACAAAACAACACATGCATACCCAACAAGGATTATTCCTATATCCACCAAATCTGAATTTTACTTTATAATCTTTGTATGTTATTCTTCAAAGTAGTCGAAAGGTAAAGTGATAATTACATATGTACATAATTAACTCCTCCTATGCCTCATATCCAGGAATTTGCTTGGTGAAGATCTTGATTCATTAGGCATAAAGGAGCTCGAAAGCCTCGAGAAGCAACTTGATTCGTCGCTGAAACACATAAGAACAACACGGGTACTGCAGATAGTGTGATTTCCCGGTTTAAGCAGGAGTTCTCTTTGAAATAAGATATAGCTCTACATATGACGATTATATGCAATTTTCGGAAATAACTTTATGTATACAGTTATGGCATTTGCTGTATGCTAACCAGATATTATTTCTTTTACTGCAGACACAACATATGGTTGACCAACTCACAGAACTACAGAGAAGGGTATGCTAGCTCTCAATAAGTCAAGAATACTACTGAAACTTCACTACTTAGTGAATGACCTCCCATTTATTAAACTTTTGCAGGAACAAATGTTTTCTGAAGCAAATAAATGTCTTCGAATAAAAGTATGTACTTCTACGTTGCTCTACTCGTCTGAAGTAGTATAATCATTCCAAATATAGTGTCTCTAAAATTAAATCAAATAAATTAGTACTTTCTTACTCATGTTCTATTCATCGTACTAGTTGATCACAGGGAACGAGTAAGAAAATAAATCCAAAACTG
Source organism: Poa pratensis (assembly GCA_947311845.1). Classification (NCBI taxonomy): domain Eukaryota; kingdom Viridiplantae; phylum Streptophyta; class Magnoliopsida; order Poales; family Poaceae; genus Poa; species Poa pratensis. The sequence continues at coordinate 25,887,651 of CAMZMU010000105.1, forward strand.
CTGAAAAACAACATGTTATGTCATATTCTTGAATTTGTTTTGAAAAATGCAGTTGGAGGAGAGCAACCAGGTTCACGGGCAGCAGCTCTGGGAGCACAACAACAACTTACTTAACTACGAACGTCAGCCCGAAGTGCAGCAGCCAATGCACGGCGGCAATGGATTCTTCCATCCTCTTGATGCTGCTGGTGAACCAACTCTTCACATAGGGTATCAGTCTCATCTTACGCTTGAAGATTGATATATTTTAACCTGTGGAGATAGAAATCATATTGGGGATAATTCTAGTTAATTTGGCTGTTCTATAAGGTACTTTCTGTAGGACAATTTGGCATATTAACCCTGAAACGAGCTTTCAAATGACAACTTACCAGCAGAATTTCCTGATTTTTGTAAATAAGACCCCAGTGATAAACTGCTAGTTTAGAGCGCAAACAGATGATTCTCTCTCTTCATATATTAGCTATCTGACTGATAGTTAACCATCTCTAACTGCAGGTACCCTCAAGAGACGCTGAATGGCTCCTGCATGACCACTTTCATGCCCCCGTGGTTACCATGATTGAAGACCCCAAAATTGTGAAATAATAAGGATACATGCGGCACTGGCTGGCCGCATATATGCATGTATAATACTTCGAGTGATGGGTTATTCCAGTCAAGATTCTCATTTATTTTGTGTGCAACTTTTGTGTGATAAGAACATTACAACCTTGTATTTGGTGATGGAATATTGTGTTAGTGCGTGTAAAAGATTGCTACAGCTCAGAGCGCTAGCTGCATACGTTATTATATTGAGCGTGTATGTGATGAAATTTTTGGCATTACCCAATGGGCATTTGAAAATTCTCTATAGTACTTTTTCCAGAAAAAAGAAAAAGCTAGAGCGGTATCCACACAAAGGGTGGAATTATTCACGAACTAGGCCGCGCTTGGATGGGGCGTAAATTAACCAAAACGATGGGATTTTTTCACGGACCATGTCAGCCCCTGCTAAAAATACCCTGTATGCGCGGGAAAAAAATACGGTCCGTATGCTGTACCGACGAACCAAGCGAGCCCCTATGCTCTTTTTCATGGGTGCGTTTAATTCTCATTCAACTCATGTCATACACAAGATTTTGTACTGCCTGAACTGTGTGAATATTTTATTACTTGCGTGAATCGTCTTTTTTCTTAGTTGTAACACACTTGCAATTGAAAATCTCTATTGTAACCCATTTGAGATTGAAAAAAAATTAGTTTCAACCCCAATTATAACTGAAAACTCTCCGTTTCAACCACAATTACAACTCAAAAAATCTCAGTTATAAACACTTGCAACTCATAGAGCGCACCGATTGTGATGCAGATCAGACAATGCTGGAGTTGAATGAGTTCTAACTTAATTCTCATTCGGCTGAGAATTAAGATAACTCTTTTTATATATAAAAGGACCACTACCGGAAAATTGAGATTTGCCGTGCGGCACGGTATATGCCGTGAGCCTCAGAAACTCGGAACACGGCAAAGTATATTTTGCCGTGTAGGCAATAGGAACATCACGGCAAAGATTTCAGGCACGGCATGCGAAGATACGACCCACGGCAAACTAAAAACGCACGGCACAATATACTTTGCCGTGATCCTTCCAGTACCTACACGGCACACATTTTGACCAGATCCCAAACTCTGCCGCCCTCGCCAATAATTCGCGGGAAATATTTTTGCACTGGCGGGAAACGATATTTGCCGTGTAGATGTAGAAATATGCACGGCAGAGAGCTGACAAATTTTCGCGCGCACTAAATAATTTGGCGGCAAACTCTTTGCCGTGTAGCCATGCGCAGGCATCACGGCAAACATGCTCTTTGCCGTGCGCCGTACTGTTTACATCACGGCAAACCTACTCTTTCAATTTTTTTTTTGCTTTGTTTATTTACTTTGTGAAGTCTTGTAATACATTAATTTACTTCACTTAATATGGTTCTTGAAAATTTAGATAAACCCTCCGGTGTGGTCCGCATATGTGTCGATCGAAACCCCGAACTTAGTAAACCTACGTGTGAGGTGTCGTCTAGCCCCGTGTGACATAAACTAGTCGGAACCCCGGAGCGTCGGAAACCCACCCAAAACTAGGTTGTGACATAAATATGTGTACAAGTGTGTTGGGTGTTCTGGAAGTGCAAGAAATTACTCCGGTGTGTGACCATCTTCACCGGCCGCACTCTCTCTCCACTAACTTTCAAGACTAATAGGTGAAATCTCCCGTTTCGGGGGAACCGGGGGCATTCTTGTGAGAACATGTGATATTAGTAGGGTTTCCATGTTCCTATGGCCTAACCTAACACAACCAAGCAAAAAAGTCCACTGGCCTACCCCTTTCGACGCACGTCTATGGGGGTACACGGAAACGTTAGGGTTTTTCCAGCGGATTCGGGGTTTCGCCGAAGCGGGGCCCCGGAGCGTCGGAACCCCACCCAAACCGAGGTTGTGCCATACCATATGTATACAAGTGTGTTGGGTGTTGTACATGTGCAATATCCTACTCCTAGGTGTGACCGGCTTCACCGACTTCACTTTCTCTCTAGTGAGTTTCTGCACTTAGAGGTGAAAACTCCCTTTCGGGCGAACCGGATGGAATCTTGTGTCGATTTGGGGTAGACTTTGGTTTCTCATGTTCCTATGGCCTAACATAACACAACCAAGCAAAAAAGTCCACTGGCCTACCCTTTCGACGCACGTCTATGGGGGTACACGGAAACGTTAGGGTTTTTCCAGCGGATTCGGGGTTTCGCCGAAGCGGGGCCCCGGAGCATCGGAACCCCACCCAAACCTAGGTTTGTGACATACCATATGTATACGAGTGTGTTGGGTGTTGTACATGTGCAATATCCTACTCCTAGGTGTGACCGGCTTCACCGACTTCACTTTCTCTCTGGTGAGTTTCGGCACTTAGAGGTGAAAACTCCCCTTTCGGGCGAACCGGATGGAATCTTGTGTCGATTTGGGGTAGACTTTGGTTTATCATGTTCCTATGGCCTAACCTAACACAACCAAACAAAAAAGTCCACTGGCCTACCCCTTTCGACGCACGTCTATGGGGGTACACGAAAACGTTAGAGTTTTTCCAGCGGATTCGGGGTTTCGCCGAAGCGGGGCCCCGGAGCGTCGGAACCCCACCCAAACCTAGGTTTGTGCCATACCATATGTATACAAGTGTGTTGGGTGTTGTACATGTGCAATATCCTACTCCTAGGTGTGACCGGCTTCACCGACTTCACTTTCTCTCTAGTGAGTTTCGGCACTTAGAGGTGAAAACTCCCCTTTCGGGCGAACCGGATGGAATCTTGTGTCGATTTGGGGTAGACTTTGGTTTCTCATGTTCCTATGGCCTAACCTAACACAACCAAGCAAAAAAGTCCACTGGCCTACCCCCTTTCGACGCACGTCTATGGGGGTACACGGAAACGTTAGGGTTTTTCCAGCGGATTCGGGGTTTCGCCGAAGCGGGGCCCCGGAGCGTCGGAACCCCACCCAAACCTAGGTTGTGCCATACCATATGTATAAAAGTGTGTTGCTTGTTGTACATGTGCAATATCCTTCTCCTAGGTGTGACCGGCTTCACCGACTTCACTTTCTCTCTAGTGAGTTTCTGCACTTAGAGGTGAAAACTCCCCTTTCGGGCGAACCGGATGGAATCTTGTGTCGATTTGGGGTAGACTTTGGTTTTCCATGTTCCTATGGCCTAACCTAGCACAACTAAGAAAAAAGTCCACTGGCCTACCCCCTTTCGACGCACGTCTATGGGGGTACACGGAAACGTTAGGGTTTTTCCAGCGGATTCGGGGTTTCGCCGAAGCGGGGCCCCGGAGCGTCGGAACCCCACCCAAACCTAGGTTTGTGCCATACCATATGTATACAAGTGTGTTGGGTGTTGTACATGTGCAATATCCTACTCCTAGGTGTGACCGGCTTCACCGACTTCACTTTCTCTCTAGTGAGTTTCGGCACTTAGAGGTGAAAACTCCCCTTTCGGGCGAACCGGATGGAATCTTGTGTCGATTTGGGGTAGACTTTGGTTTATCATGTTCCTATGGCCTAAAATAGCACAACCAAGCAAAAAAGTCCACTGGCCTACCCCCTTTCGACGCACGTCTATGGGGGTACACGGAAACGTAGGGTTTTCCAGCGGATTCGGGGTTTCGCCGAAGCGGGGCCCCGGAGCGTCGGAACCCCACCCAAACCTAGTTTGTGCCATACCATATGTATACAAGTGTGTTGGGTGTTGTACATGTGCAATATCCTACTCGTAGGTGTGACCAGCTTCACCGACTTCACTTTCTCTCTAGTGAGTTTCTGCACTTAGAGGTGAAAACTCCCCTTTCGGGCGAACCGGATGGAATCTTGTGTCGATTTGGGGTAGACTTTGGTTTCTCATGTTCCTATGGCCTAACCTAACACAACCAAGCAAAAAAGTCCACTGGCCTACCCCCTTTCGACGCACGTCTATGGGGGTACACGGAAACGTTAGGGTTTTTCCAGCGGATTCGGGGTTTCGCCGAAGCGGGGCCCCGGAGCGTCAGAACCACACCCAAACCTAGGTTGTGCCATACCATATGTATACAAGTGTGTTGGGTGTTGTACATGTGCAATATCCTACTCCTAGGTGTGACCGGCTTCACCGACTTCACTTTCTCTCTAGTGAGTTTCGGCACTTAGAAGTGAAAACTCCCCTTTCGGGCGAACCGGATGGAATCTTTTGTTGAATTGGCGTAGACTTTGGTTTCTCATGTTCCTATGGCCTAACCTAACACAACCAAGCAAAAAATTCCACTGGCCTACCCCCTTTCCGACGCTCCGGACCCCGCTACGGCGAAACCCTACGCCCGCTGGAAAAAAGTCAAACCTGTCGATCTACCCCTTTGACCGGCGCCGAGAGGGGGTAGACGCGTGAACTTTTTTGCCTTGTTGTGTTAGGTTGGTACATGGGACCATGGGGAACCAACATTTCATGTGGTTTGTCGCATGATTCCGTGCCCGGCACCCGACACGGGAGTTTTCACCTCTATGTGTCGGAACTTAGTACAGAGTAAGAGGGGTCGGTGAAGGGGGTCGCACCTCGGAGCCGTAACTCGGTTCCCACAACCTACCAACACACTCTTACACATATATTAGGGACCCATGCGAGTTTTGGTGGGATTTCGGCGCTCCGGACCCCGCTACGGCGAAACCCTACACCCGCTGGAAAAAAGTCAAACCTGTCGATCTACCCCTTTGACCGGCGCCGAGAGGGGTTAGACGCGTGAATTTTTTTGCTTGGTTGTGTTAGGTTAGTACATGGGACCATGGGGAACCAACATTTCATGTGGTTCGTCGCATGATTCCGTGCCCGGCACCCGACACGGGAGTTTTTCCAGCTGATCTAGGGTTTCACCGAATCGGAGCCCCGGAGCGTCGGAAACCCACCCAAACCTACATTTTTCCATACAATAAAAAGTATATAGATAATTGTATTAACTAATACTAATAAACACTCCAAAAAAATAGTAAGGAAGAAAAAGAATTAAAAGAGAAAACAAATAGAAAGAAAAAAGGAAAAAGAAAAGAAAAAGGCACACGGCAAAGGGCTTTGTCGTGCTTCCCTCCTTCTCCCGCACGGCAAAGAATCTTTGCCGTGTTCCGAAATTGTTGCACACGGCAAAGGCCCACGCACGGCAAAGATGGCAGGTTAGGACACGGTCCGACTTTCCCAAATCGACCGCGACCTCACTTTCCCCAAATCGATTTCCAATCTCCCAGCTTCGCCGCCGTCCACAGCGCCGCCACCCAACCTCGCCGTCGTCCCCAGCGCCTGCACCCACCCTCGCCGCCGTCACCAGCCCTTGACCACACCGCCGCCTCCACCCGAACTCGCTCCGGTGAGGAGCTGTTGACCAAGAACGCGCCGGGGCGCCGCGCTCCACCCAAACTCGCCTCCACCCGAACTCGCTCCCATGAGGCCCAGAAGCGCAAGCTCGGCCGCGAGCGCGTCCAGGCCACCCAGCGGGCCGCCGAGCTCGGCGAGCAGGCAAGCATGCTCTCACCTCCCCTCCCGAGATGAATTTCCCGTGAAGTGCAAGCTTGTGGACGAAGAACGCCGGTGAGGAGCTTGGGGGCGCTGCGCTTTTGCATTCTGGTTCGGCCGCCGGTGACAACGACGACGGCCACCAGCTCAAGGTGAGAACTGCACCTTATTTGTGCGTAAACAGTAGTTAGTTAGTTAGTTAGGTTAGTTAGGTTAGTTAGTTAGTTAGTTAGGTTAGTTAGTTAGTTAGTTAGGTCAGTTAGGTTAGTTAGTTAGGAGGTAGAAGTGTAAAGAAAAAAATGGTGGAACCAGTAAAGTCGTAAACTCGTAAATTCGGAAAGTCGTAAAGTCGTAAAGTCGTAAACTCGTAAAGTTGTAAAGTCGGAAAGTCGTAAAGTCGTAAACTCGTAAACTCGTAAATTCGGAAAGTCGTAAACTCGTAAACTCGTAAAGTCGTAAAGTCGGAAAGTCGGAAAGTCATAAAGTCGTAAAGTCGGAAAGTCGTAAAGTCGTAAAGTCGTATAGGTCGGAACTAGTATCGTAAACTCGTAAACTCGTATAGGTCGAAACTAGTATCGTAAAATCGTAAACTAGCATCTTATAGGTCTGCTTGGTTTCTTATTTATACTCCGTCTCTTATTTAGGAGCTGATATTTATGTTGTACATCTGTTCTTATATATATGTTCTTTTTGTGGTTTTCAGATGTCGTAGTTTACGGGGCTTCTTCTCCAGCTGAGGAGGGCCGCCTCGGTGCCCCTGTTCCGTCCCCGACCTTCTGCGGTGATCGACCACGCTTCTAGGGTATACATCTTTCGCCTCTCTTGCTGCATAGGTTTATTTTGGTCTAGATCACCAAGTCAGTCGAGTCGCGTAACCCGAGTCAGATCCCATCCGGAAGGGTTACAAATTTATAAATATGCAGGATTGTCCATCTTTGCATATTTATAACCGTAACACTTCCGGGTTGTCCTGTTGGACAGTCCGAGTACGTGTAGATCGGGTCGTGTTCCATGTTCTACCCCTTCCTGAGACGGAATTTCGGCAGCACCTCCCCGTTGTTCTTCGGATGCACACCCTCTCGGCTTGACAAGCTCGAGACGTGTATTCTGAAGAACAGCGGGGAGGTGCTGTCGAAATTCCGTCTCGGGTCGGGGTAGAACATGGGACACGACTCGATCTACACGTACTCGGGCGGGATAGGCCCCTACCCATTAGAAGTGTAGGTGAACCCTTGCATGTTGTAAAAGATAAAATTTGGCCGTAAAAAATGGTTTTGTTAAAATTCAGTGACATGTTGAACTGAAAGCATTGTGTATGTCTTTTTTGGTACCGATTAAAGGATGGATCCGAGACAGAACCGTGAGTGGATGTATGCTGGCAGAAAGAGTCAGTGGGAGTTCACTGATGAATGGAGAGATAAGGCCGAGGAGTTTGTGAACAAGGCGTTTGACATCAGCAGCAGACCCATGAAAGTGTTTTGCCCCTGTTCAAAATGCGATAACCGAAGGCGACAGTCGAAGGTAGATGTTAGTACGCACCTGATCAAGAATGGGTTCACACCATTCTACCATGTTTGGAATTACCATGGTGAACAGTTAGCAAAACGTCCTAGAACCGAGCCACGTCAGATTCAGCCAGCGGGAGAATTTGACACTGGGTTCAACAACTGCTTAGACGCCTTTGTCAATGCTAATGCGCCTGAAAGCCGTCGTGTAGAGGCGGAGACGGAGTGAGCAGCCGGATGAAGACACGAAGAAGTACTACGAGACTATGTTTGGCTCGCAGAAACCCCTTCATGAACATACAGATGTTACCCTTCTAGATGCCATCGCTCGCCTTATGGCCGTGAAGTGCCAGAGGAAGATATGCAGGGATGGTTTCGATGATATTCTGGCCGTCGTTGGCAGCCTTCTACCGAAAGGGCATATCTTGGCGAAGAGCTTCTACGAGGCGACTAAACTCCTCCGTGACCTTAAGATGTCATATGAGAAGATAGACGCCTGTCCAAAGGGATGCATGCTATTCAGGAAAGAACATGCTGGAACAAATTATTGCATCCATTGCAATTCCTCTAGGTACTTCGAGGTCGACCTCGGTGGTGGACAGAAGAGGCAGACCGGGATTCCCCAAAAGATTCTCCGGTACCTTCCATTTATACCGAGGATCCAGCGGCTTTACATGAACAAAGACACTGCCCAGCAGATGCGATGGGCCGCGTTAGGGAGAGATACACGGACAAGATGATACATCCGTCGGATGGTGACGCATGGAAGAACTTTGTAGCGAAGTATCCACTGAAAGCGGGCGACCCGAGGAGCGTAGCTGTTGCTATATCAACCGATGGGTTCAATCCGTATGGCATGTCGGCGGCAACATACAGCTGTTGGCCTGTGTTTGTCATACCCCAGAACCTCCCCCCCGGCGAGTCCATGAGATCACATAACATGTTATTGTCGATGATAATCCCAGGACCGAAATACCCGGGTAAGAACATGAACGTGTACCTGGAACCGCTGGTTGAAGACTTGGCTGTTGGCTGGAACGGTCGCGGGGTCCGAACATATGACGCCTCAACAAATGATCACTTCGATATGTATGTCTGGTACCACACATCCCTGCATGACTTACCAGCGCGTGCTTTGTTCTGCGGCTGGTGTACACATGGGAAGTGGCCTTGCCCACAGTGCAGACAGGCTGTGACTTTCTCATGGCTTACGAAGGGAGGCAAGTATTCATGCTTTGATCAACATCGACAGTTCCTTGAGCCAGGTCATAGATACAGGAGTGACGTAAAGCGGTTCGAGAAAGGAGTCGAGATCCATGCTCCGAAACCACGTCTGATGACCGGAAGAGAAATCAGGGCTGAGCTAGAAGCTCTCGTGCCTAACCCCGATGGGAATGGTTTCGTGGGTTATGGGGAGACGCACCAGTGGACTCACATTCCGTGCTTCTGGAAGCTGCTCCCTTACATGGAGGATGTCGAGCTTCCACACAACATTGATGTAATGCACACCGAAAAGAATATCGCCGAGGCTCTTTATAGCACCATCATGGACACTGAGAAGACGAAGGATAACGTCAAGGCTCGAATGGACCAAAAAGAACTTTGTGACAGGCCAGATCTTGAAATGAAGCCTCCTGGAGTCAACGGCACTAGGTGGTCTAAGCCAAAGGCTCGGTTCTGCCCTACAAGGCCGGAAAAAAGGGAAATATTACAGTGGCTCGTGGAGTGTTTGTACTTCCCTGATGGTATGCAGCTAACTGGGCGAGGTGTGTGAACCTGGACACGCAGCGAGTAGGAGGGCTGAAGAGTCATGACTACCACGTGTGGCTTGAGCGCATAATGCCGGTGATGATTCGAGGCTATGTCGATGAGGAGACTTGGCGAGTACTGGCGGAGTTGAGCTTTTTCTTCCGGCAGATTTGTGCAAGGGAGTTAGATCGTGAGTGGTTCTGAAGCTGCATGAACAGGCACCCGAGTTGCTTTGCAAGCTAGAGACGATACTTCCGCCAGGGTTTTTTAATCCGATGCAACATATGATCTTGCATCTCGCGCACGAGGCTTTGATGGGGGGGCCTGTGTCGACCCGTTGGCAGTTTGGGCCTGAGAGAAAAATGAAAGACCTACGCCAGAATTGCGGGAATAAATGCAAGATCGAGGCATCCATGGCCGAGGCATGCCTTAACGAGGAGGTGTCAACTTCACGACAGGTTTCTATGATGCCAACATTCCCACAATCCACAATCCAGTCGTTCGCTACAATGCAGCCAACCCTGAAGATGTACCCAAGCTTAGCATCTTCATAGGGCTCGGTGGCAAATCAGTGGCACGAAGAAGTTCATCATGAAAAGCTCGAGCGGGATCTGATCTCCTCGTATATCTTGATGAGTATGGAGGAAGTGAAGCCGTACCGCGAGTAAGTCTTTCACCATTTAGTATTTCACAAACATTCACTCCTATATTCGTGGCTAACTCCTCTTTTCTCATTGGAGTAGACGATTCACTCGTGAACTGGAAGCTGAGAAGGGACCCTACCCCGAAAGAGTCGAAGGATCTTTTTGACAACGGTGGTGGTTTTGGCAAGGGTGGTGGTTTCATTAGCTGGTTCGCGGGTTTGGTACTGTTCTATCTAACTTTTCTAGTACCGTGGACATTCATCGATCATTCCTCGTTCTAAACTTCTCGTGCTAACTTGTAGGCAAAAAAGGACAAAGAGATGAAGCCAGAGCTTAGAAACATTGCCCATGGCTTTAGCCATTCCGTCAACTCATTCCATGCTTATGACGTGAATGGATATCGCTTCCATACCCATGACCACACAACAAACCGGGGCAACCGGAAGACAATAAATAGTGGGGTGTTATGTGAAGGCTCAGATAAACTCCATTACTATGGAAGAGTTGAGGCTATATACGAGTTGAATTATGGTTTTGGTAAAGGGCTAGATCCCGTTGTATTCAAATGCAATTGGTTAGACCCGCGTCGGGTTAGACGGGATCCTACAATTGGATTGGTCGAAGTTGAACGAAGCTCCAAGTATTCGGGAGACGACGTCTACATTTTGGCTACCCAGGCCTTCCAAGTATTCTATCTCCCGTACCCGTGCAAGAAGACAGCAAAAGCATATCAAAAGCGTCTACAGGGGTGGGATGTTGTGGTGACGGTACCGTCGCACAGTAGGCCGGCTATGCCTAACGGTAAGATTACCGCCGCCTAGACCCCTCAACATCTGACCGAGTTCTATCAGGATGGAGGGCTCCCTGGGAAATTCACTATCAACTTGCCGACCGATGATGACATGGAATACGGCGAAGAAAACGAGATGCGGAATGGAGGAACAGACCGCGCATGACGAGTCGAGGAGGTTCATAACCAAGCCGACGTGACTTTGCTAGAGCGGTTCCACGCAGGACTTCTCGTCGATGAGCCAGAGGGACCACCTCCAGGTTCCGTGGATGGTTGGTGGTGTGGCGACCTGACAGTGATGACGACACGGGTGTCCAATAGTTGGTCCTCGATGATCTCGACACAGGCTACTGATAGCGATGAGGACACATGTATTAGTACTTGTCAGTCTAGCTTATATGTAATAGGTCGATGCTGCTTTATGTAATAGTGATTGTCAGTCTAGTTTATTTTGTGAGAACTCATTGTCGCTACTCCATTTACCTTAATTTTGGATCATGTAATAGTGATTGTCAGTCTAGTTTATTTTGTGAGAACTCATTGTCGCTACTCCATTTACCTTAATTGTATTCACTTTTGCTTTACTCATTGTTGCTTCATGTATTTACCTTAATTTTGGATTACTGATGAAAACTATCTTTTGTCAATGCAGGAAACATGACAGGGCGTGGAAACAAATTGACGAATGCCTTGAAGAAAAAGGTGGGAAGCGTGAAGGAACGCCTGGCGGGATCGAGTAGGAGTTCGGCACCCTCACCTCCACCTGCGACCACACGTCCACCCTCACCTCCGCCAGCGATAGATGGACATCGTAAAGGTTCGAGGAGCAGAAGGAGGCCTTCGAGGCTAAGTCCTACTCCTACTCCTCCCCCTGCCGAGGAGGAGGAGGCCGACCAGGAGTACGATCCTTCTTCTCAGGACGAGTCGCTGGATCCTGAGTCTAGCGATGAGGCGGTCGAGGAGGAGGAGGTGGGACCTGGGATATACCTTTTCCCTTTGAGCTTGACCCGACGCTGCAGTGGGTGCCGCCGGAGGAGTGGGTTGAGACTGAGGAGAATATCCCTTCGCCACAGACCAAGCCGGTGTATCAGCGGGGGGCGGCTAGACTCCCCGACCCCCAATCTTACCCCTACAAGCACACTCTTCTCCTGCCTAAAGGGAAAAGGTAATTATTATACTTTTTGTTCAATTTTAGCTTCTCATTGTGTTTTGACCCGCTAACTATACTCATTTTGGTTTTCTCATTGTGTAGGACATTTACGTATGATCCTCCTAAAGTGAAGGGACAACGTACCTACTCGAGCATCCTTGGATGTTGTGTCAGGAAGTTTTTCCCAGGGATTGTCGACGAGGAGGACCGTACCAGGAGTGTAGCTTGGACTTTCAGGCATTACTGTTACGCGGAGGATCCCGATGGCGAGTACCGCAACATTGGGCTTAAGACACTTGGCTATTTCTGGGTAAGTTTGTTTGACTTCACATCATTCTATAAATTCGAGATTGCACTAATGCCTTTGACCCTATTATACCTATGTGTGCATGCTTGTAGAAGTACTTCTCCTATCGGCCAGAGGACGAGGCCAAGTGCGAGGCTATCCTTTTGGCGATGGCCTCTAAGATGGTGACGGACATGCACTACGAGGCTCGCGTGAACTCTGTCCGCAATTGGTACGCCGAAAAGAACATTAAGCTGAAAAAGAGACAAGCTCGGAACATCTTGATGAAGCCATGGCAATACTTGCAGGTACCGTCATTTATATATTGTCGAATTTGTTGACCTCCGTGTAATATCATTAATATGTGTGTGCTGTGCATGTAGGTGCCTCCTCCGTACGTCGGTAACAACAGCGCATGCCACCTCGCGATGGTAGCGTGGTGGACTAGCCCGGAGTATCTCAAGATACACGCGCAGGGACAGGCAAAGCGGGCGCAGAACATGGGTGGAACACACCGCCAAGGGAACCTCAGCCTCACCCAATGCATAGAAAATGAGGTGAGCCAGTGCATTCTCTAATCCACCTACGTTCGTGCTCTCTTTTGCAATATCGTCTCCTTTTCACCTATGTTTGTGCTCTCTTTGCAGAGGTTGAAGACCGGCGTAGACCCCTCGCCCTTCGCCGTTTGGTCAAAGATGCGTACCTGGGATGAGCCAGATCCTACGACAGGGTCGATATGGGTCAGCGACACCGCCGCCATCCGGAGCAAGGGGTACACGGACAAGTTCAAGGAGCGCAACGGTCAAGACGCTGACCCTCTCACCAGTCCACTGGACGTCGAGGCTGTCGTGCTTGCGGGCCAAGGCGCGGCGAATGGCCGCTTGTGGATATGTGACGGCTCCATCGACCCTATGACCGTCCCGTCCCTACGCCAGGTCCGCCGTGGGAGGGCGCCTGGGGCGCCTGCTGTGGAGACCCGCCCACGAGTTTCGAGTCTACTTGTCGACGAGCTCCGGCAGAAGCAGGTGCTCTATGAGCAGGAGCTGGAGCAGCAGTGGGAGCAGATTCGGCAGCAGCAGGAGCAGATGCAGCAGCAGCAGGAGCAGCAGCAGGAGTTCTACAGGCAGCAGCAGGAGCATTCCAGGCTGATGGCGGAGTGGATGTTTGGCACGGTGCAGCGCCTTGCTCCTGGGGGGGACGGGGTTGTTGCCATGGGAATGTTCCCTCCACCGCCTCCACCGACGTTCTCATGGGTATGTTCTCAACTTCTCATTCTACCCATCTTATTGTTGTAACTAAATTACTTGTGTAATGCGAGCCTTTTGCATGTTGTAGATGAATCCACCATCGGCGGGTGGATCTCACTCCATGGCGCCGCCGCTGGGTGGCCAGGGCAATCCGGAGGGGGAGTCCCATAACGCCAACCCTAGATGTTGCCGGAGGCTACCGTTGGTATGCTCCCCGACTTGTCATTGCCATTGCCACTTTAGTTATGATTTCAACTTCCTACCTCTCTCATTATCTTTTTGCAAACGTGTAGGACGATGACACTCAGTGATGTTGAGGACCTATTCCACCGCCGGAAGTCCTGTACAGGTTAGTTATGATTTCAACTTGCTACCTCTCTCATTCGAAAACTTACTTCATGTCTCACTTAGATCAACATAGCCGATCAATGAATCTCAAATGGTCACTTGTGTTTTTTGGGTTACCACATAGATCAACATGTGTTTATTGTTTACTTCATCTAAACTTGTGCTCTATACATGACATTTCCACTTTGTTAGTTTAATGATGCACATGACATTTAGCTATTTTAGTTGTCAAACTTGCTATCCGTCCATCTTCGCCTATGCTTATTCTTATTCAAACTTCCTATTTCGATCTATGCTTATTCCACTTTGTCAAACTTGCTACTTTAGTTGTCAAACTTGCTATCCGTCCATCTTCGCCTATGCTTATTCTTATTCAAACTTCCTATTTCGATCTATGCTTATTCCACTTTGTCAAACTTGCTACTTTAGTTGTCAAACTTGCTATCCGTCCATATTCGCCTATGCCATTTAGCTTTTCCCACTTTGTCCTCTATGCTTATTCAAACTTCCTATTTTAGTTGTCAAACTCATGATTTTTGTTTGAACTTGTAGGAGGATCATCAACGACGTCCATCTTCGCCATCCGTCCATCGTCGCGGAGTTCATGTGGACACTTAGCTATGAAACTCATGAATGATGCCTATGTGCTGTTTGAGACTATGTTTGTGCTATTTGGAGTCATGTTTGTGGACTTTAAACTATGTTTGTGATATGTGGAGTCATTTGTGGACTTTGAGACTATGTTTGTGCTCAAATTGTGATTTATGTGTGATATGGCCCCTATATGGGTTGAATTTGATGAATTATCTGTGTATTGCTATCTGTGCATTATCTGTTGATATCTGTTTATTTTATGTAAAATGCAGGAATTTATAAAAAAATCGACAAAATGGTGCCATATGGTCAATATGCCGTGTGGATGCACACGGCAAAGACATTTGCCGTGCAAAGGATCACGGCAAAGCCCACCACGTGGCGCGTGCCTGTGCAACCTGGCAATGTGGTGCTGACCATTTGGTCAATATGCCGTGCGCAAACAATCACGGCAAAGGTGCAAATGTTTGCCGTGCGCAAATGATCACGGCATAGCCCACCACGTGGCGCGTGCCTGTGCTTGATCAAAGGGGTGTTGGCCGTGGTGTTAGACGCACGGCAAAGGTTTAGGCTTTGCCGTGATGACCTCCAGCCGAAGCACGGCAAAGGTTTAGGATGTGCCGTGATTCCCTCCAGCCGACGCACGGCAAAGGTTTAGGATTTGCCGAGCTTTCTCCCTGGAAACTCACGGCAAATCGTTGACCACGTCTGACAGTAGGCTGGCGCATGGCAAAATAGCAACGCACGACATAGGTCTTTGCCATGCTGTTTTGTCGAGGGATCACGGCAAAGATTCTTTGCCGACACGTATTAGGCCGTGCGGGCTTTGCCGTGCAAACAGGCACGGCAAATCCTTTGCCGTGCTCCGACATGTCTTTGCCGTGTCTTTTGCCTACATGGCAAATTTCTGGATTCCGGTAGTGGACCATGGATCCTTGCTCCGTAGAGGAAACCACTGGCTACAAGAAAAGTTCTGGATAGGTGGCCAACGTCGGTACCAAAACCGATCAAAAGAAGGAAAACAAAGAGAACACACTAAAACTAAGATGGCTCCTAAATCACCTTACACTCCTTACAAGAATTCAACAACAACATATATACGCTGCTTCCACAAGCATAACTCTCAGGAGTGTCACCAGCGCCATCAAGGAGAATATTGGTCGTGGCGATGCTAGGAATGTGCCCCAGAAAATATTGATCTTAAAACCCGCGAATGTTTGCCGCAACATACCAAGAATGCCGAGGGTCGGTAGGAGCTAGCTTCGCCCATGATAACTCATTGTTGACGGTTGCACCTGAACAATAATGAATTTAGTGGTACCTAGGAGGTTAGTTTCTCCGGGTGGTATGTGTTGTGTGGGTGGGTGGGCGGGAGGTTCGAGGCACTCCTTAGCTTTTGTGTTGTGATCTTCAAGTTCTTCCTTCCTCTTCCTGAATGGGGGTTGCTCCGACGCGATAATCGTTGAAGAGTTTTTGGATCCGAGGAATGTGTTCTCGATACAACATGGTTTTGAGGGACCATGTCCCCGAGAACCAGGTGTCCGACTGATGTGTTGCATATACGATGTGGTTTTAAAAATAAACTTGTCATTATGGCTCCTATATATGCTCATCTGCCTCTCATTCTGGCTCTTCCTTGTGATAACTCCAGAAGCAACCCCGGTTCCCTCACACAAACGGCATTGTCTGAAGTCTTATATTCTAGGTGTGATGGCTCATGTGTGGTAATTTCTCATGACGGTAGGAATCATGACATGCATTCGAGTCACCACCAGGTGGACCCAAGTTCCATGATATGCCCAACAAGTCCAACACGGACAAAGTTACAACTATGACCACATCGGTCCAGATGGACCATGTCAAGAACAAGGCTGCCATGAGGACAAACAAGGCCATCACAACCGAACCGGCTTAACATGGCCGACTCATTTAAGTTCCACCTAGAAGACCGTCTCTCGAAGCACACCCGGGTGTATAATCCTCCAACCGTCGCCATTGAGAAATGTGTTATCAAGCATTGAGGATGGCGCCACTAGGTATTAACTCGCGAGTTACCAGCGTGATCATTGCTAGGTAATACCTGCTATATTCATCATTATTGTAACCCTCTCATGCCATCCTATATAATATCCAACCCGATATTCACCTAGAGAGGTTCTCACGAGAGACACAAGATTTACATGATCACTCACATTCTCATTGTGACCGATATATGAAAACAAACCAAGCAGGAGTAGGTCTTTAATTAGCTACACCGCAAGGGGCCGAGCCTGGGTAAAAGATTGTGTTTATCCCATTCACAGATCTCCGTCACCACGTTCATAGTAACCCTACGACTTCACACTCGAGTTCCCCTCAGCATTTTTAGCCCACCTTGGGGCTAATTGTTGATGGAGCAGCGATCATGGCGGAACTATCTAGGCCAAAAAATCCCACTTCGTCTCCGGTCAGATCTTGCGACTCTGCTCGCGCGCCAACGTTTAAAAGAATAACTTCACCTTCGCACCAGGCCATGCGATTATCTTTGGACCCCTAGAGCTCGTCGACAACCGAGACCCTCCCCGCCACGCCGCCGAGATCCGCCATTGACGCTACAGTTGATGAAACACCGCTTCATCTTAAAGTCCCTCCAGCCATTGCTCCAAAATGATGCCCTCAGGATGGAAAGCGACTCCAAAGACGCCACCATCATCCAATCCAGGAGACCCAGATTTAGGGTTTCCCCCGAGCAGCCCGAGCGAGGCAACACAAACTGCAACGACGATGCCTTGGTAAGGAAACGACATCAAAGACGCTGCCATCGTCCGACATGGCCGAAGCCGACACGATTTTCACGGCCCACCCGACCCCGCAGCTGACAAGATCACCGACAACAGAGCACCACCGCCCCTCGCTGCCCCCTCCTCGCACCGCCGGCTGGTGCCGACGATGGATCTAGGCGGGCATCAGATCCGCAGCCGCCGCCACCATGCCGGCAACAGCCATGGATTTTGATGGGAGCACTGGTGGCGATACTATTAAAGTTTTAAAATCGAGTGTAAACACAGGGGATAGAGAGTGTTGATGGCAGTTTTGGTAGGATGTGGCATTAGTACCGTACGACACATGGTGCAGATGGGCTTGTTGGGCCCTTGGTGTGCTTTCTCGCTCGGAGGAGTGAAAACAAATGGGTACAACTACAAAAAACCTTTGGAAAGGGCATTTCTACAGCACCGTCAGGACGCCACGTGGTGAATCTCTAGAGGTGGCAAAATCAAATTTGGTGAGTCCACACCGAACCGCCGGGCGTGGTCCCCCACATGCGACGGCCCGTACGAAGCCATCGAGCAATCCCGTATAGAAATATGGTGTATAAATTATACATAATTAGAAAAGATGGTGTATCGGTTAATATTTAATATTACGGCTCGCCTTCGGCTCGATAAATTTTAATAAATATCTTGAAAGGCGTACATTGGTCGTTGCGCGTATTCGTCGTTGCGCGCATTGGTCGTTACGTGTGCTATGGCTCGGCTTCGCCTCGATAGCTCTGCTTCGCAGAGTTTTAGGCGCCTATGGCGGATCATCTCGGTTGCGCCTCATTTTAGACGTAGTTGTACATGCACGAATATTAAGAAAGTATAAAGTATAAACTATTGGTAGTACAAAAGACAATGTACAAAATACAAGGTACAAAATAATCAGTAAGTACAAGTAAACATAAATAGTAGTACAAAAGTACACAGTAAGTACAAGTACACAAAAAACAGAGTACAAAATTACACAGGTTGTATAAGTACACAGAAAGTGGAGTACAAAAGTACACACAAAACAGGAAGTACAAAATATGCAAAACAGAATGTACAAACTTTATAGAACCAGAAGTACAAAAAAAAGTTTGTCAAAATCTATCAACATGGGATCTAGTTTTAAACATCTCAACGCGAGGAGCTCAAAAGTGAAAACGGTTCATAATTAGGATAAATGGTTCTCCAGATATTTCATTTTAAAATTCAGTTTAAAAAAATAAAAGGGAAAACTGCTCTCACACCTTATGTAACCCTTTCTCTCGTCCTACAAAAGTACACAGAACATGAAGTACAAAAATACACAAAGTGAGAGTACAAAGTACACACAACAAAATGTACAAACTATGCATAACCGGGAGTACGAAAAAAAAGTTAATCAAAATCTATCAACATGTGGTATAGTTTTGAATATCTCGACGCGAGGAGCTCAAAAATAAAAACGTTTCGTAATTTGGATAAACGGTTCTCGAGATATTTCGTTTTGAAAATTCGGTTTAGAAAAATAAAAGGGAAAAGCTCCTCTCCCCCTCACATATCTCTTTCTCTCACATCCTCACCACTTTCAATATGGTAGTGACACTTGACGGACATGTAAACAACCGTAGAGGACCTGAACAAGCAGAAGGTGACACTTGTCACGACGAGAACGAGTGTGAGGTTTCCTTTACAAAGGTTTCTAGTGATTTCCAAAACAAATTCCAAGCGGACGTGGTACTGAGCTTTAGGCCCATGTCGCGCCTATCTTCTAAGGAGAAAATGACGACGTTCTTCTGCCTTGGGCCCGGGCCGAGCTTTTAAGACCCAATCCCACCAAACACCTCCCGAATTCTCTTATCCCATCTCATCTTCTCCACGCACCCGACCGACCTCGCGCGAAGGAAGCATCATGGCCGGAGCAGCAGCTGCAGCCGCCGCCGTGGCCTCGGGGATCTCGATCCGGCCGGTAGCCGCGCCTAAGTCCTCGCGCGCTCCCCGCTCTTGGTCGGTGGTGCGGTCCGCCATCTCCATGGGCGAGAAGGCGTACACGGTACAGAAGTCCGAGGAGATCTTCAACGCCGCCAAGGTGCTAACTTTTTTTTTCTCTCTTGTTCGGTAGCTGTAGTGCCTCGTGTGAATTTTGGCCTTGGTGGTTCGATTAGGGAGTTTCTTGCGGTAATTTTCTGGGTGCAATTGTGAGGAGACGTGTGCTTTCTGCCAATTGGATCCCTTCCCTGGAAGAAATGGGGCTAATTGCGTGCTTTTTGCATATGTTTATGGGAACAGAATCCGTTGCGTGAAATGAGATTAGAGGTTCGATGGTAGGAGACTAGGACCTGTGCGAGGTCTGGATGGGCAATGTGAGCCTTTAGCATGGTCAAGGACAACTGTGTTCTTAGACCAGATTGCTACATTTTGACATACATATCGCATATAAAGATGGTGCTGTATATCCTCATCCATAAGAGCGCTACATTCTTCTGTTGTTTGAGATCTTAGTCACATTAGATGTTCATTACTATCTGTTGTGGATGTTTTATTTGTCAATGTTTCACTTTGCAGGAATTGATGCCTGGAGGTGTTAATTCACCAGTCCGGGCCTTCAAGTCAGTTGGCGGGCAGCCCATTGTTTTTGATTCAGTAAAAGGTTCTCATATGTGGGATGTCGATGGGAATGAATATATCGATTATGTTGGTTCGTGGGGTCCTGCAATCATTGGTCATGCAGATGATACGGTACATTCTCTTTCCCCTCTACATTTCATAAATCGTATGACATTAAATATTTCAAGCTAATTTCTTTGAGCTAACCTGTATTTAGGTGGCTTCGTACCCTATGCCATAACCACTAGTTAAAGTTTACTTCTATTTCTTTGAATATTTCAGCCTAGTTTCTTTCAGCTAACTTATCTTCCATACAAAAAGTTTACTTATATTTCTTCCTAGTACCTAGAAATTAATGTGGAAAAGGTATTATTTGTCTATTTTTTCCAAAAAAAAAGGAAAAGGTACCACTAGTTAAGTTTGTGTTGTAAAGTTTGCTGCTCAGTTTATTTTAATCAAACTGGTAGAATAGCCTTAAGCAGATATATCTCATTTCAAGACTTCTGAACACTCGTTGAGTATGAAATAAACATATCTTGCTTGATTTAGAAAAATTGAGATAGAAACTGACTTGAATGTGCTGAACCAAGTTGGTGCTAATGAAATCTTCTTGTATAATTCAGGTGAATGCTGCATTGATTGAAACTCTGAAGAAGGGAACTAGCTTTGGTGCTCCATGCGCATTGGAGAATGTGTTGGCTCAGATGGTCATCTCTGCTGTCCCCAGTATTGAAATGGTTCGTTTTGTTAATTCTGGAACAGAAGCCTGCATGGGAGCACTCCGCCTTGTGCGTGCATTCACCGGGAGGGAAAAAATTCTGAAGTTCGAAGGCTGTTACCATGGCCATGCTGATTCCTTCCTTGTTAAAGCTGGCAGTGGTGTTGCCACCCTTGGCCTCCCAGATTCCCCTGGAGTCCCCAAGGGAGCTACCGTTGGGACTCTAACGGCACCATATAACGATGCTGAGGCAGTAAGAAAACTGTTCGAGGATAACAAAGGGGAGATTGCTGCAGTATTCCTTGAGCCTGTTGTTGGCAATGCTGGTTTCATTCCTCCGCAACCTGCTTTCCTAAATGCTCTCCGTGAGTTAACCAAACAAGACGGTGCACTTCTGGTCTTTGATGAAGTGATGACTGGTTTCCGTATAGCTTATGGTGGAGCTCAAGAGTACTTTGGAATCACCCCTGATGTGACAACATTGGGGAAAATTATTGGTGGTGGTCTTCCAGTTGGTGCTTATGGTGGGCGGAAGGAAATCATGGAGATGGTTGCTCCAGCGGGGCCAATGTACCAGGCAGGAACCCTCAGTGGAAACCCTCTAGCTATGACTGCTGGAATCCACACTCTGAAGCGTCTGATGGAACCTGGCACCTATGAATACTTGGACAAGGTCACCGGTGAGCTTGTCCAGGGCATATTGGAGGCTGGCGCTAAAACAGGGCATGAGATGTGTGGAGGACACATCAGAGGAATGTTCGGATTCTTCTTCGCAGGTGGCCCAGTTCACAACTTTGATGATGCCAAGAAGAGTGATACCGCAAAGTTTGGGAGGTTCCACCGTGGAATGCTGGAGGAAGGAGTATATCTAGCCCCATCCCAGTTCGAGGCAGGCTTTACCAGCTTGGCCCACACCCCCCAGGATATTGAGAAAACCGTGGAGGCTGCCGAGAAAGTTCTTCGACGGATATAGATATTTGGACTGCAAACCTTTTGGAGCTTTTCCTTGTATTGTACTCTGCTAGTTCTACCCTGCTAAAGTTTAGTTTTGTATTGTATTGTGCAGCAGCAGTCTATTGTCTCTACTCTAGCCCAATTTTTTCTTCCTAAATTAGCATTTAGGATGATTTTGCATTGCTATAAAAACAGACCTCCATTATCAGGTCATATGAGATCTGGCTTGTTTCTTGCTTCCCCCTCATTTTACAGCTATCCTTTTGGTGGATATTTGCAGCAAGTAAAGAAGCAGCAAAAGCCGTGTTAGCTCTCTCTTCATCTCTTATATTTTACATTTGATGTGTAATCTGGATGGGACTTGGAGATTGCAACCTTGCAATAATGTGTTTTCGTTATTAATTTTAAGATCCCTAGTTTTGTTATTGTTTTGTAACCAGATGCGACTTTGCTATTTATGATGATTATTATTGGGGCCCAAGTATCTGAACCATATAATAGTATAATTTTTATGCTTTTTGATCGTACGCGCTTGCTTTATCACCTACCGTAGCTTTGAACCAGCTATCCCATGGGTTAAAGACTGGAATATCTATGGGGTGTGGTATACCTGGCCATGGGCCGGGCTTGGGCCGGCCTAAAAAAGCCCACGGCAGAAAACTGAGGGCCCAAGCCCAGCCCATTTGGTAAAAAGCCTTGAAAAGCTCTTAGGGCTTAGGGCCGGGCCTCTTCCTTAAAATGCCAAGCCCAAGCCCGTCCAGGCCCTGCTGGTGGGCTCAAAACTCAGGCCCAAGCCCGGCCCACGGTCAAGCCCATCGGGCCTAGGCCCTGGATTTTTAGGGACAGGCCTGGGTGGGCCAACAGGGCCAGGCCGGAGATGGCCAGATATAGGTGGGGGGAGGGGGATCATGCAGAAAGTGGTTCTGGAGGACGAGCTCCACGGAGCTCGTTTTTCGAAAAAAATTAAGCCAACATTTTTATGTTTCCAAAAATTCTGCAAAAAATTCTAGATGTTGACAAAGCCGTACTCTACGGTTCTGCAAAGTTTCAGCCCGAAATAGTTAGTATTCCGTCCTACACAAAAATGACAAATCCTAACAAATCTGAAAATTTCGAATTTTTCACTGTTTACATCTCAGATCCAGAAATTTGTTTTTTTTACACAGATCAAAATACAGTATATTTCGCATTGATATTTTGCACACTAGTAGAAATAATCACAATCTACTTCTAGGATTTGTTTTACAATTTTTCAAAACTTGGAAATATCATTTTTGAATTTTTCAAAAAAAGAGTTCCGTGGAGCTCGTCCTCCAAAACACCGCACTCGGGGATCATGGTTCTATGAATCGCATATTTCATCAGTCATTAATGATTTGCTCCGAAGATCTAGCAAATGGATTATACATGACATGCACTTGGAGAATGCACTGTTGTTCCGTTGATAGTTTACCCTTATCCACTTGGAGAGATAGTCTAACCAAATGATTTACATTTTGAATAAAAAGAGATTGTTTTGATCACAAAAGATTAATAAATGCAAATAACTGAGGAAGTGGTGTTTCAATCAATTTTGTTTGTATGTTGTGTGTGTAAGTCTACACATAATATTTCGGATTCACCATGCAAATGCATTTGGAGTCGTTCCTCCCTGTTTTCTTCTCCTCTAAAACCTAGATCGATCCCCTCCTCTCCCCTCAGCAACCATGACTCCTGATGAGCTCAAGTTGCTCAAAGCCGAGCTCCAAAAGCGCGACGAAGAACTCAAGGCGCGCGAAGCCGAGCTCGCCCGCCAAGTTGAAGCCAAGGGCAAATCACACGCGGATGCTCCTCCTGCTATCTCCTCCGCCAACTACGTCGCCTCCATCAAGACGCATGTGCCCATCACTCTGGACCTCCAGGACTCCAACTACGCGAAGTGGCGTGAGCTGTTCCTCGTGGCTCTTGGTCGCTACGGTCTCACCGCCCACGTCCTCGCCGACAAGGACGCCACTCCCTTCGACACCTCGCCTACCTCCGAGTGGGCGCGACAACTACACCGTGCTCTCATGGATCTATGGGTCCATCTCCCTCGAGCTCTTCGGCATCATCATGGCGCCCGGCTCCACCGCTTGGCAAGTCTGGGACGCCATTGACAACCGAGTTCCACAACACTCCACGGGGCGACATGACCATCTCCGAGTACTGCGCCAAGCTGAAGAATCTTTCCGACGCACTCGATCCCCTTCAACAGCAACAACTACCGCGGCGGCCGCGGACGTGGGCGCAGACGAGGTGATCCATGGATGTTCAATCCGTGGACTGGACGGCCCACTCGCGCCGGCCATGCACAACAACCGGCGCCGTTCCAGCCTCAGCAACATACATGGCATGCTCCAGCGGCAGGTCTCCTTGGTCCTCGTCCTGCAAGTCTCCCACAAGCATACACAGCATATGCCCCAGCTGCTGGCTATATCAACGCACAACTACCTCAGGAGCCACCTCCTTTCAATGTCCAGCAGCAGAACCAGCAGCACCAGCTCAACCCGGCGCTCATCGCCGCCCTGAACAACATGCACTTCCCCAACAACGAATGGTACATGGACTCCGGCGCATCCTCCCATATGGCATCCGATTCGGGTAAACTTCAATCACTTACACCCTCCTCTTCTCAAACAGTTACTGTCGGCAATGGCGCCTCTCTTCCCATCACGCATATTGGTTCCTAAACACTTACATCTCTATCAAAACCTCTCCATCTTCGAAATATTCTCGTAGTTCCCAACATTATCAAAAATCTCATATCCGTTCGTCAATTTACCACTGATAATTATTGTTCTATCGAATTTGACCCCTTTGGTTTTTCTGTGAAGGCCGTTCCATCCAGAACCGTGATTCTTTGATGCAATAGCTCCGGACCGCTTTACCCGCTTCACCAACCCGCACTTGCCGAAGCTCACACCATCATCGCCTCCACCTCGCTTTGGCATCGTCGCCTTGGACACCCGGGCAACCACACCATGTCACGTCTACATAGCTCCAAGCATATTTCTTTCAATAAAGGAGGGCCTCCCCTCTGTCATGCGTGTCAGTTAGGCAAACATGTTAGGCTACCATTTTATGCGTCCCAAACTTCGACTACTCGCCTGTTTGAAATAATTCATTGTGATTTGTGGACATCCCCAGTTCCTAGCACTTCTGGTTTTTGTTATTATCTTGTCATCGTCGATGACTTTACACATTATTTTTGGAGCTTTCCCCTATGCAAAAAGTCTGATGTTTACGCCACCTTCACCGCCTTTCATGCCTACGCTCGCACTCAATTTAATCTATCAATTTCTGCCCTCCAATGTGACAACGGCCGTGAATTTGAAAACACTAAACTAAATACTTTCTGCACCACCCATGGGATTCTTTATCGCCTCTCTTGCCTTTATACCTCCCAGCAAAACGGTACTGCCGAGCGAGCTATCCGTACGACTAATGACGTCATCCGCACCCTTCTCTTTCAAGCCTCCATGCCACCATCTCTTTGGGCCGAAGCCCTACATACCGCCACACGTACCTCATAAACATTCGTCCTATAGCCGCGCGGAAATTTTCAATACCGTATACCCTACTGTTCGGCCTTTCTCCATCTTACAATGATCTTCGAGTATTCGGTTGTCTTTGCTATCCTAACACCTCCTCCACTTCCCCAAATAAGCTTAGTGCCCGCTCAACTAAATGTGTTTTTCTTGGTTATCCTTCACGTCACCGTGGGTACCGTTGTCTTGATCTCACCACCCGACGCATCATTATCTCACATCACGTCACCTTCGATGAAACTATATTTCCATATGCACCCGAGCCCTCCCCTACACCATCACCACCTCCTGCTCTATTTGATCCACCATTGGCTCCTCTATACACTCCTCACCCAACAGCCCATGCTCCCACGCCAACGCCTACACACAATTCCTCTCTACATGTACCAGATTCCCAACCCGTTATGCATGCACCCGGTATGCATGGATTTCCCGGCCGCACTTCCCTAGACAACAATCACGGCACTCCTACCTCAACCTCTCACGCATCTCCACCCCCAGATGGTCCTCCGTCTCCTAGTGCACATCCATCCACAGACGAACCACCTTCTCTCGGTCCCCTGCCTCGCACGCGTTCTGCCACGCTTCAGCCTGCATCGTCTACCCAGCCACCGCAACCACTTCATCATACACGTTCAGTCACCGGCCGGCTACCACCACCCATTGATCGTCTCAATTGATCAGCCATCGTAGCCTCTCCCATCCCACACAACTATCTCACTGCCTTACGTGACCCCTCATGGCGACACGCCATGCAGGAAGAGTTTGATGCTCTCACACTTAACCAAACCTGGCAACTCGTTCCTCCCCCTCCCGGTGCAAACATTGTTAGCGGTAAATGGGTTTTTTTGTCATAAATTCAATCCTGATGGTTCTCTCTCGCCACAAAGCTCGTTGGGTCGTTCGTGGTTTTTCTCAACAACCAGGGGTTGATTTCGATGAGACTTTCAGCCCTGTCGTCAAACCTGCTACCATTCGTATTGTTCTTTCTTTAGCTACATCCCACTCCTGGCCGATCCATCAACTAGACGTTAACAATGCTTTTCTTCATGGGCATCTTGATGAAGTTGTCTACAGCCAACAACCATCCGGCTTTGTTGATTCTCAACATCCTATGCATGTATGTCGTCTTCTCAAATCTCTCTATGGCCTTAAACAGGCACCCCACGCATGGTTTCAGCGCTTCGCGGCCTTTGCTCGCAAAATCGGATTTACTGAATCCAAGTCTGATGCCTCTTTATTTATCTTTCAACGCAACAATAACCTAGCCTATCTCCTCCTTTATGTCGACGACATTATTCTCACCGCTTCTACTGACACACTTCTACAGTCCATCATCGACTCCCTTAGCACCGAATTCGCGATGAAAGATCTCGGCACCCTCCACCACTTCCTCGGTGTTTCCGTAACTCGCACCTCATCTGGTCTTCATCTATCTCAACGCTAATACATTCTCGACATTGTCTCTCATGCAAGTATGCGGGACTGTCATCCCATCCAAACTCTTATCGATACCAAGGCCAAATTATCTGGATCGGTTGGGACTCCCGTCACCGACCCCTCTCTCTACCGGAGTCTCGCTGGTGCTCGATCTCCAGTACACCACTCTCACTCGTCCCGAAATAGCCTATGCCGTTCAACAAGTTTGCCTTCACATGCATGATCATAGAGAGCCTCACTTCCATATAATTAAACGCATTCTTCGACACCTCAAAGGTACTCTCCATCATGGTCTTCTCATACACTCTTCTTCATCTCATTCTCTCACTGCCTACTCGGATGCTGATTGGGCTGGATGCCCGGACACCAGACGTTCGACATCGGGGTTTTGCATGTTCCTCGGTGACAACCTTATTTCCTGGTCATCACGTCGCCAGACGACGGTGTCATGATCGAGCGCCGAAGCAGAGTACAGGGCTGTTGCAACAGCAGTGGCTGAATCTTGTTGGGTCCGCCAGTTACTACATGAACTTCATCGACCTATTGACAGTGCTACCATTGTTTATTGCGACAGTCAGTGCGGTTTTTCCTTCTGCCAACCCGGTTCAACATCGCCGCACAAAACATATTGAGTTGGACATTCACTTTGTTCGTGAGAAGGTTGCTTTGGGTGCCGTTCGTGTTCTTTACGTTCCCTCGTCCACTCAGTTTGCGGACATATTCACCAAAGGACTACCGACCACATTGTTTCAGGACTTCAGGGCCAGTCTTCACGTCGCTGCTCTCCCGGGTTCAGACTGCGTGGATGTTAGAGTTCGATGTATCCGGACGTTCAGATTCCACGGCATCAGCTCTGCCGGCAGCTGATCATCTTGGCGTTCACGCCAAGTCTTGTATAGATGGCAAGATATCTTACGTACATGGTAGTCTTGTAGATTGTAATCTGATCAATGTACTTGTACTATATATACATGAATACAACACAGACGAGGCCAGCGATTGCAGCCCGTTCTATTTCCGACTTGCAGTCCAATCGTGGTCATGTCTGGTCGTTTTTGTTTTGGAAAAGGAGGAAACCCTCCATCTTCGGCATCGGTTGACGCACAAATCCGATCGATAGTCGAGCTTTGAACCAGCTATCCCGTGGATGAAAGACTAGATATCCACGGAGAGGATTATGGTTTGAGAAATCACATGTTAAAAAAAAAAGTGACTAGTCTGTTGAGGTCCATGTGGAGGATCGCATGCTCTCTTGGTTGTGGACATATACACGTGACTTGTTCAAACGTAATTAAATTGTTACACTATCTAGTAGCACACTAAGCAAGCAAATTCATGTTGGCAGTCCATCTGTGCAGATCACTGAACTAAACCAAGATGACAATGAGATACAGGTGCAAGACCCAGCCCCAAAAGCCAAGAAACAGAGGCAGAGGAAGGAGGTCCACAAGACTGTGAAGACGGTCAGGCGCAGTGACAGGTTGGCTGAGCTATATGGTGGTTTCAAGGATCAGAAAAGTGCTCTAGATGCAGCAGAGGCTTCCAGTTCAGCAAACAATAATCTAGAATCTCAGTTTGAAGCTGCAGTGATTGATACCAATGAAGATCCCCCACCTCACCTGCCAGTTGAAACCCTGCAAATCATTGGTGCAACTCACTGCAAGATGCCACCTAGTGTGATATCTGAATCTGCACTCAACTACAACAGTGCCGATGATAGCGAGTGATTTTAGATCTCTCAGGGCCAAGAGTAGGGCCATATGTTACTCTGTTATCCCTAGGAACTCGATCATCCATTTCCCTTTTATTCTTTATGATAGAACTATCGGTTATTTCCCTCAGTGTGATCAAATCAAGCCATGTAATATTTATTCGTGCGACTATTCCTGTTTCTGTCATGCCAAACTTGCTATATCATCTATCTATCCGTGTGATTGCTTTTTATCCAGTTATCTGGTCCAGTTACAATGCTTTATCTCGGTCGCAATCTTGAGTATAGTACCTATATTCAACGTTCATGCTATCTACTGTTTTTCCAATGAATAGAAACTGATGTTTTTAATTGGAATACTAGAGGGATTAATGCCTAGGAAAGATGTGATGATTTGGCAAATAAGGTCAGGCAATGTCATTGCAGTGTTATATGTCTGCAAGAAACAAAAAAAAGAAACATTTGATATCAATTTCATCAGAAAATTCTGCCCTAGAAATATGAATCAATTTGTGTACCAGCTTTCTATTGGAAATTCTGGGGGCGTCATTACCACCTGGAATGGTAGTCAGTTTTCTGGTAAAATGATAAGTCAGTCTATTTTTCAAGTGACAGTCGAGCTCAAATGTAATTATACATCTCAGATTATTCATGTTACCAATATCTATGCGCCTTGCACTAATGAAGGCAGAGAGGAGTTCGTGGACTGGTTTATGAATCTCAATTCGGATATGTTTGAATTTTGGATAATCATGGGAGATTTCAATATGATTAGAAGTACAGAAGATAGAAACAGAGCTAGGGGAAAATATAAACAATATGCTGCTGTTCAATTCTATCATTCAGGCACATGACTTGGAAGAAATTCCTTTAAAAGGAAGAAGTTACACATGGAGTAATATGCAAAATACCCCATTACTGGAAAAACTGGACTGGATTTTCACATCTCATTCATGGACTACATCATTCCCTAACACTTTTGCTTCCCCTTTAGCAAGATTGGTGTAACACCCCGAAAATTCAAACTTAATTTTATTGGTGTTTTCTGACACCTGAAAAACTTTTTCTCTTTTCCTAAATATTTCTTCAAATCTTTAAGGATGAATTGACTTGGGAGTTGCTCCCTCAAGAATTTTCCAGTGATCCCCGAACCACTCCATCACCCGTGATAATTTTGATGCTTAGGTTTTCCCTCGAAAACCCTAGCCCTAATTATCGAACTTTTAAACCCTTTTCTCCACATACAAAAGGAAAGCCTATTTCCATAGATAGAAAAATTCCACTAAAAATACCAGAGGACTCCCCTATCCATTTAAAGTCAATCCATGCAAAAATATTGCATACTTCAATGCAATATTTCCAAGTTGGACACTATTTTCCAAACTGCCCTTTCTGATCCAGAAATGTTTGAGTCAAGCTATGCATCTCCATAAATTCTGATAAATTCAGGGGATGAATATTTTTACATTCCCTACACTTCATATTTTGGAGCCAAACCCATTTGAGCAATTTTTGACCTACTTCCTTGGTAAGGCCATTTTCACGCCTTTTTGGAATCCTCAAGCAAACCTATAGCTAGACAAATCCTATGACCATGGGACTTGGTCACATTGACCACTTGTCCCATAGACACACATATCCAGAATACCACCTCAAGATCATGCAGGAAAAATCATCTTCTCTTGATCATGCCAATATGACATTTTGTGGGCACTTTGTCAAAACCCTATTTCTAGACATCCAATTGAGCTCCAACTCCATAGATACCCTCCTCATGCCACAAATACTCAGTGATGATTTTTGGGGATTTTTCTGAGATGTGCAAGGCCCCTGTCATTTCATCGAACACCTTGGTGTTTTTGGTTTTCTGGAAAATCTATTTTACAAAGTTTAGAATCCATGTGGGATTTTTGTTTGGTTGTGTTCCTCTCGTCGTTACGAACCCAGTGGTGGAAACCGTGTTCCGTTTGGTGCCCCGAGTCGTCGGGAACGCGTCGATGCCGCTCGTGGCATTCGGAGCGCGCACTGTCGGCGTCCTGCGCATCCCTGTTCCTCCGGCTCCCCTGCTGTTCCCCTGGCCCCTTGTTGTTCCCGCGACCCAGACCAACCCCGCAGCGACTAAGCACTCCCTGCTCCCCTGGCTCGGACCGGAGACATCCCTATCCCCCCCCCCCCCATCAATTTTGGAGCTAGGTTGGTGTATCGGTGCACCGGTGGCGTCGGTGCCATCAAGTTCCCCTCCTCTCCCTCTATATAGGAGAACCCCAGAGCAGCCCGAGCGGAGGTTGGACACTCCTCCCCTTTTTTTCCCTCTCCCCTGCTCTCCCATCTGGTGCAAGAACACAGGAGAAGCACCACAAAAATCTCTCCACGCAAACCCTTCCTCCATGGCCGAAGCTTCGAGTTTGGGCGTGCGAGAAGGGGCCCGTCCCCGCCTCCGGTTCCGCCTCCCCCGACCGCGACGTGCCGCCTCCGAGCCTTCCCCGCCATCGGACGGCCCTCCCGGCGTCCCCACGGTCGTCCCCGGCCGGCTCCCCGCCGCTCCAGTACGCGCAGAAGCGGAGGAGGAAGAAGACCCTTCGATCGGTGGTTTTTTTCCCCGTTGACTCGCTCGCTGAAGCGTTTTCTTCGGCCCAGGGCAGCAGAGCAAGCCGGCCTCAGTAGCCCAGCATGGCCCATCAGCGGCCTGCCCCGCCCAGGCGCTGGCGCAGCGCAGCGCGGCGCGCAAGCGCGCACTCGGCCCAGCCACGACCCGTCAGCGTCAGAAGCAGCCCGTGCAGTTTTTTTCAGCGCGATCTGTTTTTCTTTTTCCTGGTGAGCAGCAAATAGCTATCTGTCGCACGTCGATAACTTTTGAACCGTAGCTCCGTTTTAGTCGATTCAAATTTGTAAATTCCTAGTTTGTAAGGATCTGTCCAGTGGTGCAGGTATAGGTGTATTCCGCGGTACCGGCGAACCGAGACCCTAAACCGGGACGTCCGTGACCCTCCAAGCCAAACGGTGTCGATCTTCGCAGGCAAGCTAACCACTTGCTATGAGCCTGTCTAGTTTATCCTGTTGTGTATGCCTGCATGCCTTGTTGCATTTTAAATCGTCGCATGAATTTATAATTACTTATCTATGCATCTGGTTGCCTGTCATCTATAAATGGTGTGTCATGAGATATCATGACTTTGCCATCTACTTTCCGTAAAGTTGTGGTGTTGTGTCCGGGGGTACCACTTCCCATTCCCGAGGCGATGGACTGGGGGAACCGCCACAGCCAACGGAGTGGGGAACTATACAACTGTGTGCCTCGCACTTGCGTGGCTTTGTTTGCTTCTTCTTCTTCTCCGAGGTGAGGAGCGGACGAATGCCGTCTTATGATCCTCGGAGTTGGGGGCATTTGCCAAAAGAGTTATTTACTTCTTCTCCCTCTGTCAAACGTGGTTGGCGTAAACCCGCCTGGACTGCGACGCTTGGGATATTTGCTTTCCATTTGGTTCTTTTTGCCAAGATTGCTGACACCACGTCGAGATAACCCTCGAGTGGAATGGTTGCTCTCTTTCTTATGAATGCTTTTCGGTTCATTCTTTGGGGACTACATGCCTCACCAACTTTGTAATTGATCTACGATGACGCTGGCTGGAGGAACCGCCACAGTCATCCGCTTGAACCACTGTGCTATTTATTCTGTAACACTGATTCGTGGTGGCGCCGGTGGAGGAACCGCCATAGTCACCCGGTCAATACAAACAAACTATTGCTTGGAATATTATGTTGCTAATGTCTTGATGTTTGTTGATATGTATTATTGTGATATTGTGATTGTTATGCTGGACTAATCCTCGGTTGTTTGGACTTGTTATAATGAAACTTGATTAAATGAAACACCCCTCCAAACAACGATAGGGTCAGTCCATGGTGCCACTAATCTGAACTTTGAAAGCAGGACCATCATCGTCTCATGGAGGACCGTGACCTAGTAGGTTGTTGAGCCCCTTTTGTGCCATCCATTGGGCGCAGTCGTTCGGTTGTGCTGTCCGAGGGTAGAGGTCGACAGGCACGGGTTCGACTGTGATAGGGAGTCCGGAGCTAGGCATACTCGGTAGCGCCGGGGGATGTGCCGGATTTACTTGCCCGTTGTACCATGAGTATAGGGTGGTGCAGGAGAGTGTCTTAGCAAGTGGACCGTCATGTGAGTGTATTTTGCTCAGTACGACTTTGGCGTGACAACCTGAAGTGCCGGCTGAGTAGGGTGCATTCTGATAGTTGGAAATGCAACCTCTCGAGAGTGTCAACCTAGCAAGCTAGCCTCGTTCCTGGGATATGGAACAACAGTTCAGTGTCGGTCACACTGTGTGTCTTTGTCGTGTCAGGAGGTTAAACTAAGTTCTGTTTGAAAGAATTAATGAACGACCTGATCTCACTAAATAAACAAATAAGATGATGCAGGGAATGTTGCATTGAGATGTTGATGGTTACCCATGATATAGGATGGCGGTGTGATCGTTGGGAGCCTAGAGTTAGGCCTGAGCCAACATCAACCGTGCATGCCCAGAGTGGAAAGATGAGGCCAGTGGGCCTAGCAGTGATCACAGGTGTTGTTGTGTATTATTTGGTACCAACTGGTACACTCGTTTACTCGTCACAGGTAATCTCTTTGTTTGATTGCCGGTGCACGGTCCAACCCCACCTGGCTTGGACTCTGCACTGGTGATACCCCGTTGTTTGCTTATGCCATGTTTTGCTTGTGATGCCATGCTACCTTTATGTTATACTGTATATTTGTCTGTCTAGAGTACACACTTGCCATGTGTAGTATTTTATTTCCAATGTATAACTTGTTGCATGATTGTCTGACTGTTCATGTCTTGTGGATTACGTTACTTGCGAGTACGTCATTGTACTCAGACTGGCTTTTCATGTGGCCAGACTTAGCCAGAAGATGGAGCAAAGCGTGCTAGGATCAGTAGCCCAGCCAGATACCTGTGGAGTGGAGCCGCTCCAAGCCGTTGCCTTAGTCGTCTTCCGCTGCCAGTTAAACTCTGTCCTGAGCCATGCTTGGCAAGATATCTGTAATGCCTCGATGGCCTTGTAAACCATTTGTAGCACTTCTTGTGCCTGATTGTGTAATGATTTCCATTATGTTGCACTGTCGTGACGTGCGGCCAGATATCTTGGGCTGGCGCACGGGCGACCGCCTCTCTGGTGATATGTGCCAGGGAGGGGTGTCACAGACGTGGTATCAGAGCACCAGGCTGGCTGTAGACTACCCTAGCATGGAAAGCCCAGCCTTACTTTTGCCCGACAGTGAGCCCGATGGATTTAACCCATCTCCGCCTAACCGGCATGGCTGGTGTCGGTCCACAGTAAGGTGCAGTAGGACGTGTCCCATTCCCTGAGAGAGGCTCGCCGGTTTCTTCCATGAGAAGGAGCCGACACAACCCAGCTTCTATGAGACCCCGTCCTAGCTGCCATTTATCCCCACCCTCGCCTGCTATCCTTGGCCACCCAACCCTCTTGAAGCAGGATCCCGCAAAGGAATCCCGCGTTCTCATCTCATCCTACACCCAGATCCAGAAATAATCCGATGGCGAACCCCAAGGTCGTCCTAGAGACCACTGCCGAGGATCATGGCGGATTTCCACTGATGCTTTGGAAGGCCGTCTGTGTTCTTCTTGGTAGGCCTGCTCGCCCTCGATACGTGGTGTTCGAGAACTCACTCTCGCCTGCCGGGAGTGACTTTCGAGCAGACGTGCATGTCGGCTCGTGTCCATTGGGCACAAGTCCGTCTTACCTGATCCAAGGTAGGAGCATGGCCACTCTCCATCAAGCCATCCAGGTAGCAGCCTGGGAAGGTCTCGTTCGCCTGCGGTACTCGGAACCGGCAATGGCGAAAAGTCGAGCTTTCCACCTCCTCCCAGCCAGACCCCAGCATGGTGCGGAGGCTATCCAAACTCCCATTGGAGAAGAAGTCGACCCCGCCATAATCACCCTGGCCACCTACGGGCTGCAATGACAAGGCTCAGCCATTCTCTGATGGAGGAACTCATGACCACAAGGCGCAACCTTGGTATTGCTCGCATGCAACTGAGTCGAGCAAGGAACCCACCTACCCTCAACCATGGGCAAGCTCAGGGCACAGGACTCCCGTTCCCAGATGATTTGCTGGAACGCGGTCTTGATGCATCTGTGGCGCAAGCGCTAGCTCGAGTTCAGCAGCACCCCAAGAGCGAGGTATGATCCTCGAAGGCGTGCATGCGATTCCCACCCCGCGGAAGATGGAGATGTGGACACCACTCTTCGTCTCGGCCGCGCTCCACCGACTACCAGAGGCCGTCAAGCGGAGTAGAACCCTTGTTTAGTTAGCCCGAGTGGCGCTTGTGTGTTGGTAGGTGAGTCAGGAAGGTTGTTTGTTTTTCTTGTGTTAGCTTGTAATGTAAGTTTGTTGTATGCTTTCTGGTTGATGTTGAATCAGCCCGTAATAAAACTTGGTGTTCTGATTCTCTGTTAACCATTATGGTTGAGATGTTATGCCACTCCTGCAATTGTTTTGGGCCATAAAATGCAGGATTATTTTCTAAAAGATATTTTCTCAGTGTAGCAAGTTCTTCTATCTGTATGCTAGTACCTCTGCAATTCTATCTGTGCTGCAAGACCAGGTTTGTTGCAGCTGAGAAAAGTTCAGAAATGAAAATCTTGTTCCAGTTCATCAGAGGAGACAAATTTGATACATCCACTAAGTTCAGTACAGAAGGGAAATTACAGAATCAAAGGATACAAGTTCTACTCCAGCATAGAACACTACAACTACCTCAGTGCAGATGCAAGGCACCCCAGAAATCCTACTCCCTCTCAAGCTCAGTGGTGTTGCTAGAAGATGAGCCTGGCTCACCCGAAGCCGAGTCGCGAGCCGCGCGACGGCGACGGACGGCTCGAGCGGCCGGCTCACCTCCAGCTGGAAGAGCGGCCACCTCAGCAACCGGCGGCGCAGCCTGCCCCTCCGCCGCAGCCTGCTCCTCCACCGCAGCATCAGCACCAGCGCCAGACCACCAGTTGCACAGGCCAAAGATCAGGAAGACCACCGCCGCAAACAGCAGTCCGCCCACCACCGTATACGAGATCCCGAAGAGCGTGACGATGATTACATGCTCGATGAAGCCCACCCTCTCTAGCATCTCGACGTAGGCTCTGAAGAAGCTTTGGACGAAGCCCATGGTTGCAATGAAAGAAGAGAGGATTTCGGAGATGTCTGATTTGTAGCCGGAGCTCGGACGCCGCTCCTCGACACCGCACGCGGGAAAAGAGAAAGAATCGCGAGCAGTGGCGCGAAACCATCGAGGACATGTTCCCCAAAGCCGTGATGGCCGCGGCGTCAACGGACCGCATGCGCAGCATTGCCAAAGTGGAGTGCTCCGCGCACCGAGAACCAGCCGTGTGCAGAGCGAGAGAGAGCGAGGAAGAAGAAGAGAGAAAGGAGGAGGGAGACTGCCAGGTGGACCCCGGTCCCACACGTCAGCGAGTAGGCCGATAGCCACGGTGTGCCTCTATCCCTTTCTCAGAAAATTATCCCCTCGTCTCTCCAGTGTTTCTTTTAGGGAAAATTTTGCAAAATGATTTTTGGGAAATGCCCTATCCCACTGTGTCTGTGAACCAATTATAGGTGACACAGATATTTTCTTTTGAAAAGAAACCCTGTTGTTTTCCAAAACCTGTGTATACATGAAAGTGTATATACAACTTTTCTAAAATAAAAACCCTAGATAGAGGATATGATTGGCATATTCCTAATCTTTGTTTTGCAGAATTTGGGTAATTGTTGCCCGAATTAAATCTTCGTTGTTGGTTGAATAGTTTGGTTGTAGATCTTGTTTGATCTCGCCATGGTTGTGTTGAGTTGAGCAAAACCATAGATTTAATTTTAACCATGATGGTAGATCTGATGCTGATTGATTGAGTGAGCCCCTGCCATGCCATCTTTTAAATGCATTGAGTATGGTAGAAAATATCTTGAGTGTTAAAACTCTAATATTTTGCAGAAAAAGTTTTTTTGGGGTATAAATGGATCAGTCAAGAATTATCTTGTATAACCTCCTTAATCTCGAGGACGCGATTCTTTTAAGGGGGAAGGTCTGTAACACCCCGAAAATTCAAACTTAATTTTAGTGGTGTTTTCTGACACCTGAAAAACTTTTTCTCTTTTCCTAAATATTTCTTCAAATCTTTGAGGATGAATTGACTTGCGAGTTGCTCCCTCAAGAATTTTCCAGTGATCCCCGAACCACTCCATCACCCGTGATAATTTTGATGCTTAGGTTTTCCCTCGAAAACCCTAGCCCTAATTATCGAACTTTTAAACCCTTTTCTCCACATACAAAAGGAAAGCCTATTTCCATAGATAGAAAAATTTCACTAAAAATACCAGAGGACTCCCCTATCCATTTAAAGTCAATCCATGCAAACATATTGCATACTTCAATGCAATATTTCCAAGTTGGACACTATTTTCCAAACTGCCCTTTCTGATCCAGAAATGTTTGAGTCAAGCTATGCATCTCCATAAATTCTGATAAATTCAGGGGATGAATATTTTTACATTCCCTACACTTCATCTTTTGGAGCCAAACCCATTTGAGCAACTTTTGACCTACTTCCTTGGTAAGGCCATTTTCATGCCTTTTTGGAATCCTCAAGCAAACCTATAGCTAGACAAATCCTATGACCATGGGACTTGGTCACATTGACCACTTGTCCCATAGACACACATATCCAGAATACCACCTCAAGATCATGCAGGAAAAATCATCTTCTCTTGGTCATGCCAATATGACATTTTGTGGGCACTTTGTCAAAACCCTATTTCTAGACATCCAATTGAGCTCCAACTCCATAGATACCCTCCTCATGCCACAAATACTCAGTGATGATTTTTGGGGATTTTTCTGAGATGTGCAAGGCCCCTGTCATTTCATCGAACACCTTCGGTGTTTTTGGTTTTCTAGAAAATCTATTTTACAAAGTTTAGAATCCGTGTGGGATTTTTGTTTGGTTATGTTCCTCTCGTCGTTACGAACCCAGTGGTGGAAACCGTGTTCCGTTTGGTGCCCCGAGTCATCGGGAACACGTCGATGCCGCTCGTGGCATTTGGAGCGCGCACTGTCAGCGTCCTGCGCATCCCTGTTCCTCCGGCTCCCCTGCTGTTCCCCTGGCCCCTTGCTGTTCCCGCGACCCAGACCAACCCCGCAGCACCAAGCACTCCCCTGCTCCCCTGGCTCGAACCGGAGACATCCCTATCCCCCCATCAATTTTGGAGCTAGGTTGGTGTATCGGTGCACCGGTGGCGTCGGTGCCATTAAGTTCCCCTCCTCTCCCTCTATATAGGAGAACCCCAGAGCAGCCCGAGCGAAGGTTGGACACTCCTCCCCTTTTTTCCCTCTCCCCTGCTCTCCCATCTGGTGCAAGAACACGGGAGAAGCACCACCAAAATCTCTCCACGCAAACCCTTCCTCCATGGCCGAAGCTTCGAGCTTGGGCGTGCGAGAAGGGGGCCGTCCCCGCCTTCGGTTCCGCCTCTCCCGACCGCGGCGTGCCACCTTCGAGCCTTCCCCGCCGTCGGACGGCCCTCCCGGCGTCCCCACGGCCGTCCCCGGCCGGCTCCCCGCCGCTCCAGTACGGGCAGAAGCGGAGGAGAAAGAAGACCCTTCGATCGGTCATTTTTTTCCCTGTTGACTCGCTCGCCGAAGCGTTTTCTTCGGCCCAGGGCAGCAGAGCAGGCCGGCCTCAGCAGCCCAGCACGGCCCATCAGCGGCCTGCACCGCCCAGGCGCTGGCGCAGCGCGGCGCGCAAGCGCGCACTCGGCCCAGCCACGGCCCGTCAGCGTCAGAAGCAGCCCGTGCAGTTTTTTTCAGCGCGATCTGTTTTTCTTTTTCCTGGTGAGCAGCAAATAGCTATCTGTCGCACATCGATAACTTTTGAACCGTAGCTCCGTTTTAGTCGATTCAAATTTGTAAATTCCTAGTTTGTAAGGATCTTTCCAATGGTGCAGGTTTTACATTTCTATAAAATACTTGTATACTCAGCACCCTTGTGTGCATGTATAGGTGTATTCCGCGGTACCGGCGAACCGAGACCCTAAACCGTGATGTATGTGACCCTCCAAGCCAAACGGTGTCGATCTTCGCAGGCAAGCTAACCACTTGCTATGAGCCTGTCTAGTTTATCCTGTTGTGTATGCCTGCATGCCTTGTTGCATTTTAAATCGTCGCATGAATTTATAATTACTTATCTGTGCATCTGGTTGCCTGTCATCTGTAAACGGTGCGTCATGAGATATCATGACTTTGCCATCTACTTTCCGTAGAGTTGTGGTGTTGTGTCCGGGGGTACCACTTCCCATTCCCGAGGCGATGGACTGGGGGAACCGCCACAGCCAACGGAGTGGGGAACTATACAACTCGCACTTGCGTGGCTTTGTTTGCTTCTTCTTCTTCTCCGAGATGAGGAGCGGACGAATGTCGTCTTATGATCCTCGGAGTTGGGGGCATTTGCCAAAAGAGTTATTTGCTTCTTCTCCCTCCATCAAACGTGGTTGGCGTAAACCCGCCTGGACTGCGACGCTTGGGACATTTGCTTTCTATTTGGTTCTTTTTGCCAAGATTGCTGACACCACGTCGAGATAACCCTCGAGTGGAATGGATGCTCTCTTTCTTATGAATGCTTTTTGGTTCATTCTTTGGGGACTACATGCCTCACCAACTTTGTAATTGATCTACGATGACGCTGGCTGGAGGAACCGCCACAGTCATCCGCTTGAACCACTGTGCTATTTATTCTGTAACACTGATTCGTGGTGGCGCCGGCTGGAGGAACCGCCATAGTCACCCGGTCAATACAAACAAACTATTGCTTGGAATATTATGTTGCTAATGTCTTGATGTTTGTTGATATATATTATTGTGATATTGTGATTGTTATGCTGGACTAATCCTCGTTTGTTTGGACTTGTTATAATGAAACTTGATTAAACGAAACACCCCTCCAAACAATGATAGGGTCAGTCCATGGTGCCACTAATCTGAACTTTGAAAGCAGGACCATCGTCGTCTCATGGAGGACCGTGACCTAGTAGGTTGTTGAGCCCCTTTTGTGCCATCCATTGGGCGCAGTCGTTCGGTTGTGCTGTCCGAGGGTAGAGGTCGACAGGCACGGGTTCGACTGTGATAGGGAGTCCGGAGCTAGGCATACTCGGTAGCGCCGGGGGATGTGCCGGATTTACTTGCCCGTTGTACCGTGAGTATAGGGTGGTGCAGGAGAGTGTCTTAGCAGGTGGACCGTCATGTGAGTGTATTTTGCTCAGTACGACTTTGGCGTGACAACCTGAAGTGCCGGCTGAGTAGGGTGCATTCTGATAGTTGGGAATGCAACCTCTCGAGAGTGTCAACCTAGCAAGCTAGCCTCGTTCCTGGGATATGGAACAACAGTTCAGTGTCGGTCACACTGTGTGTCTTTGTCGTGTCAGGAGGTTAAACCTAAGTTCTGTTTGAAAGAATTAATGAACGACCTGATCTCACTAAATAAACAAATAAGATGATGCAGGGAATGTTGCATTGAGATGTTGATGGTTACCCATGATATAGGATGGCAGTGTGATCGTTGGGAGCCTAGAGTTAGGCCTGAGCCAACATCAACCGTGTATGCCCAGAGTGGAAAGATGAGGCCAGTGGGCCTATCAGTGATCACAGGTGTTGTTGTGTATTATTTTGTACCAACTGGTACACTCGTTTACTCATCACAGGTAATCTCTTTGTTTGATTGTCGATGCACGGTCCAACCCCACCTGACTTGGACTCTGCACTGGTGATACCCGTTGTTTGCTTATGCCATGTTTTGCTTGTGATGCCATGCTACCTTTAGGTTATACTGTATATTTGTCTGTCTAGAGTACACACTTGCCATGTGTAGTATTTTATTTCTAATGTATAACTTGTTGCATGATTGTCTGACTGTTCATGTCTTGTGGATTACGTTACTTGCGAGTACGTCATTGTACTCAGACTGGCTTTTCATGTGGCCATACTTAGCCAGAAGATGGAGCAAAAGCGTGCTAGAATCAGTACCCCAGCCAGATACCTGTGGAGTGGAGCCGCTCCAAACCGTTGCCTTAGTCGTCTTCCGCTACCAGTTAAACTCTGTCCTGAGCCATGCTTGGCAAGATATCTGTAATGCCTCGATGGCATTGTAAACCATTTGTAGCACTTCTTGTGCCTGATTGTGTAATGATTTCCATTATGTTGCACTGTCATGACGTGCGGCCAGATATCTTGGGCTGGCGCACGGGGCGACCGCCTCTCTGGTGATATGTGCCAGGGAGGGGTGTCACAATTGGGTTCTGACCATACGTCCATCATCATTCAGATCGAGCCCAAGATACCAAAGTCACAAATTTTCTGATTTGCAGATTATTGGCTAGAATTTGATGATTTCAAGGAAAATGTGGAAAAATATTGGCAGCATACTGGAATTTATAGGAATGCTGCTCAAGATCTTACAGCTAGGTTTAAATCCCTAAGGCATGGTTTGAAAAAGTGGTGCAAATTCCTATCGAGCTTATCAGTAATTATTGGGAATTGCAATTACATTCTGGCTAAGCTAGATGGGCTGGAAGAGCAAAGGCTGCTTTCTATTGCAGATAAATTTTCGTAAGGCAGTAAAGACACATCTACTGAAATTGTTAGAGGCTAAAAGGATTTATTGGAGAAAGAGGGCCAATATAAGATGGGCAAAGTTGGGTGATGAGAACACTAAAAAAATTCACGCCATAGCAACCAGAAACTACAGACACAATATGATTGCTTGTTTGAACAATGAAGATGGTATTGTAGTGACTAATCACGAACAAAAGCCCGCCATCTTGTGGAATTCTTTTAACAACTGGCTGGGGAAAAGTGATAATACTGTCATGGGATATGAACTTGACGGCATGTTTGCACCTCGTAATTTGGGGGAACTTGAGGAACCATTTACAAACCAAGAGATAGATGATATTATTAAGCATATGGCACCGGACAAATCACCCGGACCAGATGGTTTTAATGGTCTCTTCATGAAGAAATTCTGGTATCTTATCAAGGAACAGTTCTATAGCCTCTGCCACAATTTTTATAATGGGAGTTTAGATCTTACCAGCATAAATTCTGCTTATATTACTCTAATCCCAAAAGTGCAAAATACAGAAACCCCTACTGATTTCAGGCCAATATCACTTGTCAGTATGGGCCTAAAGATAATCACTAAGATACTGGCTAATAGGACGCAGAAGGTCATTATTCCTCTGCTTCATCAGAACCAATATGGTTTTATTAAATCCAGAACGATACAAGATTGTATAGCTTGGGCTTTCGAATACCTTCATCTGTGCCATTCTTCAAAAAAGGAAATTGTCATCATCAAGATTGACTTTGAAAAGGCTTTCGATATGATTGAATACAGTACTATTCTGAGTATGCTCAAACACTTGGGTTTTGGTGATATTTTCATAAGCTGGGTGAGAAAGATCCTTAATACTGCTACTACCTCTGTCATTTTAAATGGTGTGCCCGGAAAAACAATAAGATGCAGGAGAGGTGTGCGACAAGGAGACCCACTTTCTCCTTTACTATTTGTGGCTACTGCTGAACTGCTGCAAATAATTATCAATAAAGCATGGCAAGATGGTCTGATTAATTTACCTCTGGATAGTTCCTATGGGCAGAAATTTCCAGTGCTTCAATATGCTGATGATACACTCTTGATCATGCCGGCTGACCATGCCCAGGTGAATAATCTGAAAAATATCCTGCATACATTTTCTAGCTCCACTGGTCTGAAGATAAACTACCACAAATCCTCGATGGTGGCTATAAATACATCACCAAAAAAAACAGAGGAGCTAGCATTGTTATTCGGGTGTAAAGTGAAAACCATGCCTTTTACATATCTGGAGCTTCCAATGGGAACGACTAGACCAAAAATGGAAGATCTTATGCCTATGATCTGTAAGTTAGATAAAAGGTTGTCAGGAATATCTAATCTGCTGTCTCATTGCTCCAGGCTAGCGGTGATCAAATAGAAAATCACTACAGTGATGTTTCAACACCATCAGTTCAGCAAAGGAAAGGATCCTTTTGGTGGAGAAATTGCATATCTTTTCTTCAAGATTTCAAGGGCATCACTAGTTGTTCACCTGGTATAGGTGATACAATTAATCTTTGGCAGGATAAATGGCAAGGAACGCCACTTCAATCACAATTCCCTGAACTATACTCATTTGCTCTCGACAAGTCAATAACATTTAACAAAGCTAAAGGTATATCTGATGATGAGCTACAGGATTTCTTCAGTTTGCCTTTATCTATAATATCATATGAGCAGAGTGCACAGTTGTTAAATATGCTGGACAACATCCCTGATGGAGATGGGAAAGATGTGTGGAAATTTCCTTGGAATGCTGTTAAATATTCCACGAGGAAGGTGTATTTGGAAATCACTAAAGCTCCTGAAGCTCCGGCACCATTTAAATGGTTGTGGAAAACTCCATGCTTGCCCAAACATAAATTCTTTATATGGTTGATGATCCAGGACAGAGTAAATACAAGAGACCTTCTGGCTAGAAAAAAATTCAATGTAGAGTCCACTGACTGCGTGCTGTGTGACCACTCAATCAGAGAAACAATGAAGAACCTATTTTTTTCGTGTACTTTCAGTGAAAGTTTCTGGGAAAGGATTGGAGAAACTTGGAACACCAATATTCAGCTTATGGATATGCTGACTGA
Organism: Poa pratensis; assembly: GCA_947311845.1. Classification (NCBI taxonomy): domain Eukaryota; kingdom Viridiplantae; phylum Streptophyta; class Magnoliopsida; order Poales; family Poaceae; genus Poa; species Poa pratensis. The sequence goes on from CAMZMU010000105.1 coordinate 25,930,560, forward strand.
AACCAGAAACAGTTCGAATAATCAGTTCTTTGACATTGCTATGATTGCTGGCTGCTGGAGTATCTGGAACCATCGAAATAAAATTATTTTTGATAATGAAGCCAGGGATTCGAATAACTGCTATACCTTCTTCAAAAATGAGATCAGTGTAATCAGGCATAGGGTTAAACCCTGCCTGAAGGAAGGGATGCAAGACTGGCTTGATCTTTTGTAATTTTCCTTTATTTGAGACTCGAGTTGTATGTAAATATTTTATATTAATGGAAAATAGAAAATGACGCAGTGGGGGTCTTCCCCACTGTCCTACGCGTCAAAAAAAAAAGTATACTTTTTCCTTGAATCCAGCCGTCCTATAGATATGCATATGCGTAACATGCTAAACACGCGTTGTGCAGGCTGCCCACATCACACAAGACGTGCTCTCGACCATGTAGATGTGTAAATAATCGAAATATTATACATACTGGCAAGGTTCTCCCTATAAATACCAACCACTCTTTTTTGGTTAATCATCAAGCCGTATAGCTAGTTAGCTACCAACCCGATCTCTCAAACCTTGGCACTTTATTTTAGTGAGGAGAAACGAAGAAATATGGGTGTGACATGCGTGTCTTGCTCCTTGTAGCAGCTCTCTTGACCTTGGCATGCTCTCATGGCTCCACCGCCTCTGATCCGAGCCTTCTCCAGGATTTCTGTGTTGCAGACAAGATGTCTCAAGGTACATTACATATATACAGATACGTACTAAAAGAATTGAGCTTATATGAACACATCGAATCCACGCAGTTCGCGTCAATGGATTGGCCTACAAAGATGCAAAGGAAGTCGTCGCGGAGGACTTCTTCTTCCCTGGCCTTCATGTTGCCGGCAACACGACCAACAAGCAGGGCTCTGCAGTCACCGCAGTCAACGTCGTGCAGATTGGTGGTTTGAACACCATGGGCATCTCTCTTGCTCGCATCGATTATGCTCCCAACGGGCTCAACCCTCCTCACACTCATCCAAGTTCCACCGAGATTTTGACCGTGCTAGAGGGTTCTCTAGACGTGGGCTTCGTGACCTCGAACCCTGAGAACAAGCTCTTCACTAAGGTTCTCAACAAGGGAGGCGTGTTTGTACAATTGTACTCCCTAAGGGCCTTGTCCATTACCAGTTTAACAACGCCACAACCAACGCGGTAGCTGTTGCATTGCAGCCTTGAGCAGCCAGAACCCTGGAGTCATTACAGTAGCTAATGCAGTGTTTGGAGCGGAGCCTTCCATCTCGGATGATATTATTTCCAAGGCCTTTCAGGTGGAGAAGAATACAGTTGAAGGAGGCCCGTACCCCTCGCGTCGCCTCCTCTCTGGGCGACGGGAGGGGCGAACCCTAGCCCCCCGCCGCCACCCACCTCCTCCCCGACTCCCTCCCTCGCCGTCCCCTGAGGCTGCCGCCGGAAAATCCGCGCGACGCCGGTGAAGGGGGCAGCGGGGATCTGCCGTTCCCGGCGTCCCGCTGCAGCTCGAGGAGGCCGCTGCTCCTGGGTGCGCCGTCTCTTCCCCGCGCTCCCCCAACCTCAGAACCTCGCGCCCGCCCGCGGCGGTCCTCGACTCTGCTCCTGGCGGCGAGGGTGCGGTGCAGGGCTTCCGCGCCTTCCCTGGCGCGACTGCGGCGGCGGCGCGCTTCCAGGGCCCGTCTGGGCCCGATGGGCTTGGCGGGCCGCCGTGCTCCTGCTCGGCGTCGGCCCCGGGAGGCCCTCCGCTCCGGCTGCTTGTGTGTGTGGCAACCTCGGTGCTCTGCGCCCCGGTGGTCCGGCCGTCGATCCCGGCCCCGGGGGTGCCGTTGGTTTTGACGGCGCTCGGTTGTGCCCTCCGGTGGTTGCAAGGGTCGCTACCTCTACACTCGGCCATCTTCCTGCAGCGGGGCGCCGTTGGGGAGGGCTAGTGCCGTGGCTTCGCAGATGGCGGCCATGGTGGCGACGTGCTCCCTACGTGGGGGCCGTCGTGGCTGGGTGTCGAGCCCCCTCTGTCTTGCCATCAGTGTCATGCTGGTGTGCTCCTTGGTTCTGCAGATGGCGGCCATGGATGCGGTCTTCTCTCCGATGTGAGGTGAGCCGTGACAGTGGTGGTGGTAGCTTCTCCTTGCCGGTTGCTAGGCCCTCGCGTCGGATCCTTGTGAAGTCCTGTGGCGTGTCTGGCGTGGGTGGTCTTCGTGTGTGCTCTAGGCTAGCCCACCCTTCGGGTAATCGAACCCAGATGGGGTTGGGGTTGCACTTGGTGGTGCTATGCCCTGCGACTACAGCGGCGACCCCCACCTGCGGTGAGGGTATCTCCGATGCCCTTCAACTTCAGCCGACGACACACAGGCGTCGTGGCGTCGTCTTGCCGCGCGCGACGTTTCGGCCATGCCCCCGACACAGGTGGTGTCGGCGCGCTGTGTGGCCTCGGATGCACGTTGGTGTTCGATTACGTCGATGGCGCAGTGTCGTATGGATCCTCCTTTGTGATCGCAGTGCTTGGGTCGTGATGAGCTTCTCATCAATCAACTATCTCCGAGTTTTTTTTCTCGGAGTGACCCTCTCTTGTGTGTTGTTGGTGTGCGTTCTTTTCTTTTATTTCTCTTCTCATGTATCCCCCTGTAAACTCTGGTTCATTTGAACCTGTCTTGTAGAGGCTGCAAAGTTTCATAGGCAACATTTTTAGTAATGAAGTTCAGGCTGGCTCTAAGATACCGCCGTAGTCATAGTCAAAAAAAAGAGAAGAATACAGTTGACTTGATCCAGGCTCAGTTCTAAGTGGGTGGCACATGTGTGTTCGCTTGTTTGTCAAGTACTTTGTCTTAGCTTCTTTCGCATTGCATTTTTATAAGGTTGTAAGTTGGGAACCTTGTGTGCCCAGGTGTATGTTTTTTATGTGTGGAAATGTTGAATGTGTTGTGAGACACTCTTGTTTCTTATTGATCGAAGTATTTGATTTTCTCTTTATTGTATTTCTTCTAGTGATAGTAAATATCTCATGCTGTTGATTCTTCTCCCCTAACTCTGACCACAAGTTCTTAAGGCACCTTTGGTGCATAGTAAATGAGGTTGTAAACAATGTATAAAGTTGGACTAGGGTGCATACTTTTACTAGAGTTATCTCTTCATAAAGATAGAACAATGTTTGGTAAACAAATTACAGCTTGGTAATTTACAATTTACAGAATCAGAACCTAGCATTATTATATAAGAAACGTTCATAGCGTTATTTATTTAGGTATCACGTCAAACATATATAGACCGCCGCCCATACATCATCTATAGCTATATAATACCCCACTTTGATACCGCTTCTATGTTTGCGTGTCTAGATATTAAGTTGTAAATAACAGGGTATCGCCTTAAACTAGTACATGATGTAAACAATCACGCAATAGGATATAGCAACCATTATTTTACGCTTAATAGCAACAACACATTACCCCTACTTACACATTTTTGTCTTCCGCTGAGAAATTAAGGAAGGTTGAACTAACTAGTCACTGTCGAACATATACCCCCTCTTGCAGATTTACACTAAATTTGGCTAGAGTATACACATAAATCGGAAAGCATGTAGAAACAGTAAATAAGCAAATCAAGATAGAAAATAGCGTCATTTATATAACATGCACGATCTGATCATAATGTTACAATTATCACAACCCAACAAACTCAATAGTACAAAAAATACATCTTATGGATTTCGATCATCTTAGGCAACTCACGAGACATTTGTATTGACAAACATGGAGGATAGATAACCATCTCGCTACTGATATGGACTCTTATTCTAAGGATAAACTACTCATGCATCATCATGCAGACGTCAATGGGGGTGTAGATGCCTTTGATGATCAATTCTCCCTCCGGTGGAGTACCAGAACAGGGCGAGATGCGCAATCGCGACGACCACAACTCTTTATCGTAATTTTCCAAACCATATCCTTCTTAGGGCTTATGTTTTTGGGGGCAATATATAAGCGAAGGGGCGACATGAGGAGCTAAGGGAGGTGGTGGCGCAGCGAGGGCTAGCCAAGGCCCTGGCTGCGCTGGCCCATCGTGTCGCCACGTGGCGCCTCCCACTGGTGGTCCACTTTCAATCTATGTCTTCATCTCGAAAAGTGTTGGTTTCTTATTTTTGCCAAATTTTCCCAATATTTCCCTGAGCGTGAACTGCGATGCAAAAACATGCACAAGACAACAAGTGACGCTTGGCACTAGATTAATAGGTTAGTCCAATGAAAATGCTTTAAATTGATATAAGACTATAGGAAAAACATGTAGCAAAGATGTAATAATAGCCTGAATCAATCAAAAAAAAAATTAGACACGTTTGTGACATATCAGTGTGTATTCAACAACTGAATTAATACTTAGTGGAGCTAAGTAGAAACTCTTCCTTGATGGTCACATGTTTTTGTCTTGGTGTTGAAGTTTCGGAAAACTGAAAGGGCGGACCCTTCTAGAGGAGTCGGCCCTTATCTTTGCTTGGAGGAGTCGACCTTGCACCCTGGTCTAAATGCCTTCTTGGAATTTTTCGGACGTCCTCTTGGGTCTTCTATGACTTTTCGACCCGCAGGGCATACTTTGTATTCATATCATCATCAATGGCTATAGGACGCGTTTGGTAGCCTGCATGAGGTTTTGCGCTCTGTCGGGGTAAGCCATGGGGGCATGGCCACGTGGATACATCCCTGGGCCATGTTGTGTCGCTAGTTTGGTAGCCTGCAGATGTGTTGCCTGCATGGGTTGGGAAAACAAGCACACTTTGTTTCGTAGCCTGCATTCTTTGCTCTGGGGCTGAGCTGTAGCACGTACGCAATGTTTGGTACCCGACGGGAGGCCCGCTATGGTTACCTTAGTTCAAACATGGTGGGCTTACCATTCTTTGATCATTAGTCATGATCATACATCCGATCTAGAATACCAGGAGCTTCACAATCACCAAAACCAGGACGATGATTATGAAATCTTTGATTCTACTACCTTGGACCTGATTAGCCACTTCGGCTACCACCTCATGAGATACCACCTCATGAACTACCATCCGATGTGCTATCACCTCATGAGCTACCACCTCATTGGAGTTCAGGAAGTTCCAGTAGTTCTGATGTGCCTAAGTTTCAAACCCCTGATAGCTGTTATTGGAGAACTCGGTCACTTGTTCGTGGCAGCTTCGCAACGAATTGTACACTCCATGTTGCCTTCCTCTATACACCACATACCAGTTCATCTGCAAATACCACAAAGATCAAGATAAACACAATATCATCATCACTAGATGCATGACCAACATCAGAACAAGCATCACAAGTTCACTCTAACATAAACCTATTGCATCATGGATGATCATTAAAAAAAGAGTATCACAAGTTCATCCTACCACTATGGTGTGAAACATACCACCACATCAAAATTGGGTGTCATTCTACCACCACCATGAGAAAGTTCACCATCATCTGAGGGGTTAGTATATTCCACCTCATAAGAATATGCAGTCCATTAGACAAGTTTTGAAGCCCCAGCTAACCCAAAATATACATCATCATCATCAGTTCATCTTCATCATCATGTTGTTGTTGCCACCCTCGCCAGCACCATAGTGCAAGCTCAATCTTTGTTGTACTTGACCAGAAAGGTCCTGAGCCAGAGAGTCATGTGGTGTTGCGCCATGCCCCATAGGTGGTTGTGAAGGAGATATACCCTAGAGGCAAATAATAAATGTATTATTGTCGTATCTCATACATGTTCATAATTAGTTTTATACCATGCTATAACTGTATTAAGTGGAAACATTAATACATGTGTGGTATGTAAACAACGAGGTCCCTAGTAGCCTCTATTTAGCTAGTCCATTGGTCAATGGATGATCGTGGTTTCCCGATCATGCGACATTTATGGCAGTTGACAATGGAGTCATATCATTGGGTGAATTATGTGATGGACATACCCAACTTAAGTATCATGACGTGATCAATGTTCAGCGTTGTGATAGTTAGAAACAAAGTAACCTAATCCTTTGACCATGAGATCATATTTAATCACTATCTCCAGAGGTTGTCTTGACTGCATCAACCTGTGGGGACCCCGGACTAGCCGTCCGAAATACCCGATTATGCTTAACACAATGATCCCGTGATCAGTCTGTCGTTGCACATAATCCGAACTGAATACCGAAGTTTACATCCATTACAATACCGAATAAAAAGTCTTACATAAATGGTCATTTAGACCAAGTCTTACATAGGTGCCTTCATGGGCCAAACCAAAATAATCAGCGAAAGCTACGGCGTAGTAGGCATCAAATCCTAACGACGACCCGACAGGCAGCTGACTTATGGAGATCCCTAGTTCGCATAGAAGTCGCCATACTTCTCCTCGGCGTAGTGCTCCTCGTAGTCTGGCTAAGACAATAGCCAGTGACGAAACCAATATGAGTACACTTGATTGTACTCGCAAACTACCCCAACATGAGTATGCACTAGTTTTATTTTAATTTCAGACTTTTATTTATCTAAAACATCTCTATATCTTTATTGAAAAAGGTAAGAAGAAGTTTATAACTATCTTTGAATAAAATCACCATTTTATTTGTTTTTCCAAAACTCCACCTTTTTCCGACCATAGCCCTTCATGGTCCACTTGCCTCCACAACCTCATACCGATCCGTTGGTATAGGTGTATGGAACAACTCCACTTCATTTTCTTTTAAAACTTAAAGTCTTTAAAAAACTTGCACATGGTTAGAGGACAGCCTCCCAACTGTCCATATCCGAGGACTTGGCTATTCGAATAGTTTTACACTCTGCAGAGGTAGATCCATCCGGCAACTCATCATGTCAGCCACGTCCCGTCATATAAGGTGTATGCGAAGTTGAGTCACCGACCATAGCATGTCCTTTGCTCATGCTAGTATAGGATCCTGCCCTTATGACACTTTCCACCACACTTAACCCAGCCCGTCATAATCTAAGTGTGAGGACTCATAGTTTTTCCCGGCGACCACATGGTGAAGTCTTCAATCCTCCTCCTTATCTTTCCATTGAGTTTGAGCGAGGACCCAGGTCAGGGGTAGGTCACCAAACCATCCCCTCATGCATAACGGAGTCATCGCCGTCGATGAGGGATCCCATACTAATATGATCAAATTATATGACTAAGCTCTTTTCCCATATGTGGGTAAATGTGGTCGCACAGGGTAAGATTGGTCGTCATAGTACTAGGACACACTGTGCATTTTTCATAAACATCTCCATCTCCATTTCTCCACTTCAACACCGACATCTCGGTATTCCATAAACACACAAGTAATTTCAAGGTTGTTTTGAATAAACAATATTTATTTTTTCCATCCTATAATTTGATATAACTATCTTATACTTCTACATAGGGTGGTAAAATAATTTCCATATACTTTTTGAAAAGGTTTTGGAAAATCTTTGCCTTAAGAGTAAATCATGTTATAAAAATGGATGCATATATTTGGGGTGCAAGCTCAGAGAGTAGCTTGCCTTGCTCGACAAAGTGACCTTGGTCTTGATCTTCAGGTTCAACAAATTCTCCTTCCTCGATAAATCCAACAACGTTCTCGTCTAATTAATAAACAAACAAATACAAACAATCACTAATCTACTCAATCAACATCACAACATTACAATCTTAATTGCTCTAAATAGCCACTGCACACATCAAACAACATAATTTGGTTTTAATTTAATTGAATTAACCATGATTTAATTATGTCTTAATTATGGCAGAAACTTATTGAACATGTTTAATTACACAACTTGAGTTCTGTCGGTCACAAAAATACAATCTAAATTTCTACAGAAAGCTACTGATGTGTAGAAGACAACACAATTTAGTTTGGATTAATTGGAGTTACCAAGCTCTCTACATAATTGTTTTAATCTAGTAACTTAATAATCAAGTTTTAGCTACCAATTAAGTTCTGTTAATACTAAAATTAAATCCTTTTAGGGGTGATTAACCATGACTAAATGTGACTCAAAAAAATTGGTCCTAATTCATTTGGGTTAGTGCAGAAGGGTGTTCTAACTTCAACTTTATACTAAACAATTATTATGGCATAATTAATTCTACCAAAATTAGGGAAGCTAATAGATCACACTGCCAAGCTAAAAAAATTGGTTTGGAATTATTTGGCTCAACAGAGTATCAGAAACAAACAAGTTTATATTTAAACCTTCTGTGGCATTTTTAATATTACATTTTTATTATTTATCTAAATGAAATCAAACCACTTGGGTTGGTTAAACAATTTCATAAGCTTTCCAGAACATTTGGATTTGATTTATTTGGATTTGTAAATCTCGAGATATTGCATTTTAAAGTTGATGCCAGTACCAAATTCTCCTAAAAATTTAAATTAGAAAAGTTAACTATTCTGGATAATGTTGAAGAACCTGACGAGTGGGGTCCACTCGTCAGTGACCCAACGAAACGCTGCGCGCGCTGGATAATGTTTAAAACGCTGACAGGGGGTCCCACCTGTCAGCGACACATCTAAACGAAGCGGTATGCTACCGTTGATTAAAGATCTAACGGCTGAGGATCGAGCGCATCGGCGACGACCTAAAACGGGCGGCGCCGTGGATCCGGCGATGGCGAGGTGGATGGATAGCTCACCTAGGGTGGCCTGGGGACGGTGGGGACGATGCAGAACGACGGCGGAGGCTCGGGGAAGCTCGTGGGCGGACTCGTGCTTGCTGGGGAGGTTCCTGTCGTCGGCGACGAGCGGCTGCTCCTCCGCGGTCGTGCTCCAACTCCGGCAAGCTCCCTGCGTCGCTTCTGTGCACGAAACAGAGGGGAGATAGAGGCGGGTGAGTGCGGTGGTAATGGTGATGAGTGTGCGGGCCAGAGAAGCAAGAAAGAGAGGGCAGCATGGCGTGTCCGTGGTCGTCCTCTACCTCGGGCACGGCCAAGCTCGGAGAAGAACGCGGGCTGCAGCGGCTTCTCAGCAGCGGCTCCGCCCTCCTGGCGGTGCACGAGAGGTGATGGAGTAGAGGAGAGGCAGTGTGGCGTCGCGTCGGTTCGCTGCCGTCTACTGTGCCTGCACGGCGGCGTCAATGTGGCGCGCCTTTTCAAGGGCACGCCTTTTCGAGGACAGCGACGTTAATGCCACCGCCCTCCAGCGACCTTAAAAGGGTTGTCGCCGCTCTTCTTCAAGATGATGCGGGCATAGGAAGGGTTGGGCGACGACAATGCCGCGACGGCCACCCTCGCCGCGTCGCGCAACGACGTCTCGGCGTTCCTCGGTTGGAAGCCTACGTGTGGTCGGCAATTGAGAACGCCAAGGCGAACGGCGTCCCCTTACTCAACCTTACCAACGACGTCGGAGGGCCGAGCGGCGTCAAGAACGAAGAAGACGGCGACGGAACAGGCCCTGCAGCGGCGGCGTCAAGACCGAGGAGGACTACATCGCGTTCAACCGCTACCGCCGTTAGATTAGTTTAGGTTTAGATTTCTTTAAATTTCGTCAATTTTATAAAATTACTAAAATTTAAATGAAATCCATCGAACTTTAAATTTATGAATATTTTGTTGGGCGCCCCCGAGAGGGAGCAACGCCGCCTATCGCTGGTTACTCATCCGGACGGCCTACATAAACATTTTTCGAGTACGTCGGACACATTATCGATGATGCTGGTGGAGATGCCTCCGGACAAAACGGGCCCACTTTCATGAATGGAAAGGAGTGTGATTTTGTCCGGTAGTCTCTCTCCGAGTGAGAAGATCAGGAATGGTGTACTACTCCTATTTTTCACGTGAGGGGCAGGTTGTGGACGTTGCGCGGACCTGATACGACTGAGACCTTAGCTCTGTACTATGTAACAGCGTAACGGGCCAGCTGCATAGGGTTCACTTGACCACTCCGGAGTACTGCTCCGCTTGTCCGACTGCAGTTTCTCTGATCGTGTGCACGCCGTCGGTCACAACGTCACTGCTTCCACTACGGCAGCAAATAGTGCTCTTCCTCTGCGGGGAAGATACTAGCATGCTTCGGTCTTTGTTGACAACGGTCGCCCGTCTCCGTGACTTCTCTTGGAGAGTATCGAGCTTTGAATACTGGCCATCGAGCCGTAAAGCAAAACTAAAGCTGCTTCAAGATCATCTAATGTTTGTGTACTACCGTACACATACAGTTGAGCGTTTCTTAATTCGCTCTGAAAAGGGCATTAATCTTGACTGATCTTTCGCCTTCATCATTGATCAATATGTCTGCCAGTTCTTTTTAGCAACATGTGTCTGCGACCTAGATTGTCGGTTTGATATTTGTAGTTTCCAGCTTTTTTGTGTCTGCCTCCTCCGTCTGGGACCATATCTATATCTAATAATAAAGTGAGTAAGGCTTCTTATGGTAAGTCATTGAAATTGTCCCTACAGTTGAAGGAAATTACAACCACCACCACCGACAAGTGAAAAAACGTTTTAATTTTTTTTCCGTCGTCTTTTGCCCTCTACCGTTCACTTCTACCACCCGGACAAAGTTCTCCTGACCGGAACAGAGCTCTGCCTTCTTCCCCAACCTGCCGCCACCCCTCGATGTGTCGTCTACGTCCTTAGGCAGGATGAACGGAACCACCCGCCGCCGATCCGCCGCCTCCGAGATCCGGGCCCTCCCATGGACGAGCACCCGTCTTCGACGCCTGCCGATTTGGCGCCGCCCCGAGCACCCGTTCTCCATCCTGGAGCCGTCCGCTGCCGCCCCAATCCCGGATCAATAAAGCTCCAGTCAGATCCATCCCGGAAGGTCGCAAGGTGCTTCTCTCCAAAATTAGTACGGCCTGGTCCTAGCTAATTTACCCCTCTTTTAGTGGAGACCTGTAGTCGGAAGCCTCGAACAGGAGGTCAGGAGCACAGGGAAGACCTGTAGCTGTTGGCACCTGGGAACCACCGCCCCCAGCGCATGCGCCTTCTTGGCCGGAGCCGGCGCGCGAGCGGATGACAACCTGGGGAGTATTCGTCCGTTGATGGGCGGCGCCGACGAAGGGGCACGAGCAAGGACACGAACGAGGCACGTGCTGTGGTGGGAGGCAAGGAAAACGGCGAGCCGGTGGTCGGCTGTGTCGTGAACCTCGCGCGCCGGCGACGGGTATGAGATGCCGCCGCCCCGGCCTGCAAGAGTTCGTTACTTGGACGGCGCTCGTGCGTCGTTTCCGTTGTCTCCGACTCATATTTGCCAAAAATTCAGGTCGTCCGGGTCGAGGATCGGGGTCGCGGGTCGCCGCTGCCGGGAACAAGGTTCGATGAGGGGTATACATGTTTGGAACCCCAATTTGGGTCGAGGATCGTGATCCACCCCATTTTGGGTCGATGACCCCGATGCGATAAGAGGGGTCGTGGTACGGGATCCAAATGACTGTGGGTCGATGACCCCGGTACGATAAGACGAACCATGGTACGTGACCCAAATGAATTTGGGTCGATGCATGGCCTGCTTCTTCCCCATGAAGATACAGACTCTGTATCTTCTCTTCCCCACAAACACATCTCTGTTACTTCCCCTATGCCCAAATCCCTCCAGGTGAACACTCCAGCCGTCGTACACTCCTACCCTGTGGTGCCTCCGGCGGACCGGCCTTCCCTGGTGACTACCAGGCCATCATGCGCCGACGGATGGGCGGAATGGACCAACGGACTCACGGCCGCGACAGATCAGTGGCGGAAGCCACGGCACGGAGATGGAAAAGGCGAGGGCAGACTGCGTCGCCATGCTCCTGGTATGTTCTCCTCTCCTCGAAATCTTGGGTACTCTTTAGGGGTCAGTAGCCATCGAATAGGATCGCGACCCGGCCTCGACCCTCGTCGACCCGCTTGTGACCCCGACCCCGTTTCTGGGTCGATCGACCCCGGGTCGTGGAACCCGGCATGGACCCCGTTTCCGGCTACTATGCTCTGACTCGCCGCCCCGCATGCGGTCCCTCTCATCTCTCGCCGCTTTGGTGGGTATCAATGGGACTACGGGAGTACGGCATCGCGACGGCACACGACATGGCGGTCGCCGATCGGGAAGCTAGCTGATACGAGGTGGTACCAAGACGCACTTCTTTAGTGTTAACCCCGACGAATCGACAGTTTTCAGTTGTTGCTTGCTTTCTTCAGTACCTAAATACGTGCTATTGCCCGTGTTTTTCTGCATCAGCCTGAGCCGAGCTGCGACGGCATGGCTTATTCTCTAGCTTCGTTAGTTATTGTTGCTAGCTTCGTTAGTTATTGTACCGAAGTGGTGCCTATTGCTATAAGCTAGATATGAAAAAGAATGTAATTTTCCACCACTGAAACTGTTAATTCGCATGTCCATTCTTCAGGTTGGATGCAGCGGTGAGATCCAGATGCTTCTCCGCAATAATAACCAACCAAACTGATCTAATTTACTGCAAGTCGATTTTGCATACAAAATCGGTATATATTTTGTATACAAATCAAACTTTATAGATTAAGGTTTATTTTTATATGAACAAGACATGAATGAATATACGATGAAAATGAATGCATATATTGCAGTATTGCGTGCTCAAATCAGGAGAGTGACACTGCTCTCCCCACGATTGTGTGGGTGAGCCAATTTCTTAGTGTTTTCTTTTGTTCTTTACAGATGAACCTGAAACTGAATTATGGAAGATGGAACTTGGCTTGAGGTGGCAAAAAGGGTGGGCATCATGTCAGGTTTCAGATACAAAGAGAGATGTCAAGCAACTGTGTTACTGAGTTGTTTAGGTGGCAGATGCTCTGTTCAATTCTTTCTCACTTCTTCGACAAATGCATCTTTTGGTTTATGCACTATTGCACCGATTGGTCATGTTTTACTACCATCACAAAAGAACAAAATACGCATCTCCAACGCAGATTTTTTTGTCCCGTTGCAACGCACGGGCACTTTTGCTAGTAGCCTTTAAAAAACTTTGGAGCAGTCTGTCGAAGAAGCACCGAACGAGTCAGCTAGACAAGTGAAGTACTGCAAGCAAAATCATAAAGATCGAAGCATCACAATGATGGTGCTTAAAATGAGTACATGCGGTGATCAACGCGACAAGCCTCTCACCGGTACCTTGGTAACTTTGTTTATTCGCAAAAAAAAAAAAACTTGGTAACTTTGTTTGTTAGGGCCGAAGGGTTTTCGGCTTGACTCAGTTAAGAAAATGAGTATGAGCCACTCGATTATATTTTGTAATGTGTCGAGTACCTTAGAAGTTTCGAGTTTCGTTTTCACCCTAGAATCGTCTGTTATTCCATATGTTTTGTCGTTGTCACCGCAAAGGGCAATACTTCGGCTCCTTTGTTTGCGGATCTCGTCCACGAGAGGGATCCCACTTTTTGTGTTAGGGGTTTGCGTGATCCCTCAAACGTCACAAGAAGGATAGGAGTCAGCTATGGTCCAACTGTCCATCGGTGGTAGGGAGCAAGGATGTGGATACTGCTATAAAAAATCTCGGAGGGGGGACCGTTGTTACTGGCTGGATGAGATTTTTGAACAAGATTTTAAATTCAAACTTGAAAAGGTCAAAAAATTAAAAACCCGATTTTGGGAGGAAGAATTTGACCCAAAGTCAAACGATCTAAAAAAATTGCACGATAATTCATTTAGGGCTGGGAATTCCGGTTACCGGCCGGTACCCGTGGTACTTCGACAGGTAACCAAATTTCTGGTGAGAAGAAATGCATTAGATAGCAACCCATGGGAGGAACACGGGAGACGAGAAGCAGTGAAACGAGTGTATATGTACATACAATGCTCATATAGTATCCTACTTCCAACATCCTAGCTAAATCATTTTTTAAGTCGTAGTCAGACACAAATAGTGCTGGATACAAATACAAACATCCCTGATTCCCTGGTTGTAGATATTTTTTCGAACAATGAAAACAAAAAACCACACTTATTGCAATAGACATAGACAGATCGAACAACCTTACAAAATTTCAGAATGGAGCTATATCAGTAGTTCAACAAGCAAACTTAACCCATCTCCGTTTATGAATTCGATTTGACATATGTGCATTGATGGTGCTCAATATTCATGTTCCTAAATTACATCCCTCCGAAAGCTTTTGGTTCGATAGATCCTTGAAAGATACTCCATTTTCATACTTTAGAGTGGAGGGCGCCCGTCGACTCGCTCGAGTGAGCTAGTTCAATTTTGTTCACAAATCCAATCCCCACTTTCAATGTAGTACAAAATTTTGAACAGTTGAAACCGGTTAAACGGTGGCACCGTTTTTGCACGCCTTAGAAGCTGATTAGCTGCCAGAGAACAGGGGATAACTGAGGTTACGTGAATGAGAAAACTGGGTGATCTGAACCGTCCGATTAAGATCCAAGGAACGCAACGAACAAAACAGCAAAACAGCAGTGTTGCGCGGCGAGGAGGCTACACGTGTTGGGAGGTCCCCGACGAATTCTCAAGTCTTGGCGGGGAGGGTGGGTCAGGCTCGGGGGCACACAACTGGTGCCGTACCCATCCGATTGACAGGGCAAGTGGGCTCGTCCTGCCCTCCACAACTTTCGCCAGAATCTCTCATTCTCTCTTTCTTCCTCCCAAGATTCTCATCTTTACATCCCGCCACCGGCCACCGGCCACCTCCTCACTCCGTTGGTTGGTTGATTGAGGAGGCTGTATAGCTAGGGCCTCGATCGAAATGGAGGAGGCGGCGGGGAGGACGAGGGCGCAGTACCATGTGGCGGCGGCGGAGGGTGGAGGGAAGGAGGCGAAGAGGAAGCGGGGGAAGGTGGAGCTGAGGAGGATACAGGACCGGACGAGCCGGCAGGTGCGCTTCTCTAAGCGGCGGAGCGGACTGTTCAAGAAGGCCTTCGAGCTCTCCGTGATGTGTGACGTCGAGGTCGCGCTCGTCGTCTTCTCCCCCGCCGGCCGCCTCTACGAGTTCGTTTCCTCCAATACCAGGCATGTACTCCTGTTATCTACTGCACCCAAACTTTCTCTCACTGTCTTCTTGTACATATCAGTGTGGTTTCTGGTGTCAGTATTACTTCGCCTTTTCGATCTTGGCACTGCTTTTGTTGCTAGCTTCATTTTGTTTTCACCAAGCAAAGATTGGTCTAAGAACTCCCTCCCGGCCTCCGTCGATCAGGTTTATGCGCCCGGAGCTTGAGATGGTTAATTTCTTGGACTGAATGATCTGTTCATACTTGTGTAGCGGCCACCCAAAAGTATAATATATAGCTGCCGATAGCCACTCGAGAATTTGTTTCTTCCTCTGATTTTATGTTGCATTTCATTATTACTACTACTGTGCCAAGGGGAAGTGTTATTAAGATTGCATTTGCATTTTCTTTTTGTTCTGGAACACTTATAATACTGCCAGCGGCTAAATTTGCATTCTACCATTCTGATGTAATACTGTCTAAGTGGACTTGTAATAGTATGCATGTCGCGGCAGGTGCTACTTGTGTGCCAATCTTGAATTGGCATTACATGCATGAAAGATATATATGCAAATGCAAACTAAGGCGTTCTGACACACCATTGTTACATTTTTACACAGTTGCCACTCTTTTTATTAACATATTATCATACATATGTATATGATCGTGAGACTATTCTTGTTTTACTTGAATCTGATTGTTCTTCTTGTGCAAAGTAGTGCGTATGTGTTTTGGACTGTAAGTTTATATACATGCATGAAATATACATAAGCAAAGGCAAATTAGGGCATTTTGAACCACCATTGTGTACATTTCTATACAGATTACCACTCTTCTTATGAACACTATCATACATATATAGTTCTGATCGTGAGACTGTCCTTGTTTTAACTAAACTGATAGTTCTTTTGCGAAGTAGTCTATATTGTGTTCTTGTCTTCAAGTTATTGGATTAACTTTTCCCCATGCTAAGATAATTTATTTTTACAATATTTTTATTTTTCTGCAGCGTTGAGGAAATATTTGGTCGACGTCGGGGCCTTCCCAACAGAGTAATTGATCTCAATATTGACGCACAAGCTTCTCGAGTTGGTTACAATATGCAGGTGACGAGTGTATACATGATAAGTTATTTGGAAATAACTAATTACTTTTTGTCTAAGATTAGGCCATCTACCGATTGAATGCATGCATCTAAATTGTTGAATCAATACAAAGCATTATAAAAACGAGGAAATAGACTTTAAAAAATAAGAATAATAAGAAATGGAATATTTTCAGTTTTTGCATTTTATTATTTGTGCATTTTGTAGTTTATTTTGTTCTTTGAATTAAAGTTTGTGTTTCACGTTGACTGTATTTGTTCATCCAATCTCCAGGTTATATATATTTGGGGTTGATGCATCAATCACGTTACACTATGTGTATCAGCCACTAATATCTGAAAATATATTTTTTTGAACCAATCCAACTAGAGCTTAGACAAATCATGCTACTTAAGCAACTTAAAGATTAGACGTTGAAATCTACTTGAATATTCTCAGCATTATACAACCTGATAAGACCCAAATCGAATTATGTATTCATCTTCCTATATGAATTGTCAAATTAGGGAATAATTATTTTTTGAGGAATTTGAATTGAGCCTATTTGAACCCTAGCTGCCAAATATTTGGAGCGTGTTTGATTTGAGCCCAAGTTCATTGTTCACACCCTGCTGAATATTTGAATGAGCTTATTTGGCAGCTCAATCTCGCCAAGCAGGAAATGAGACTTCATGCAACATAGTGGGGCTGGTACTAGTAGAAACAAGTGCTGAATCGCACTACTCTCTCCGCCGTCTGATGGACAGGGGTGGGAGACTGGCCATGATTCGCACTACTCTCTCCGCCGTCTCGATCTTTGCCATGATGTCTCTTGACCTACCGCCCAAAACCCTCGTGGCGTTGGAAAGAATCCTGAAGGGATTCATGTGGAAAGGCCGCAAAGAAGTGCACGGGGGGCACTGCCTGGTGGCGTGGGACCGAGTATGTATGCCCAGGGAATTAGGTGGACTGGGCATACTTAACCTAAAGGTGATGAACTTGGCCCTTCGGGCTTGGTGGCTTTGGTTGGAGCGGACGGACTCCACCAAGCCGTGGCGAGAGTTTAACATCCAGGTCCTGGGTGTTGTCAAAAAGATGTTCGAGGCCGCAACACACTCAGTCCTTGGTGACGGGGCCTCGACACTATTCTGGACCGACAAGTGGCTGCCGGATGGGCTTATTCGAGACCTTGCGCCGACCCTCTTTGGGTCCGTTTCCCGACAAGCTGTCAGGACACGATGTGTCCGAGACGGTCTAATGGGTGGCTGGCTGGAGGACATATCACCGGACCTCTCAGCCCAGGCCATTAGAGAACTCCTGGAGGTGGCAGACAAGCTGGCAGGGGTGCAGCTCGCCCCGCACCAGGAGGACTCCTTCGAGTGGATCTGGGACGCTAGGAAAGTCTACACATCTCGCTCCTGCTACACGGCATATTTTAGGGGGTCCGTGGCCATGGCCGGTGCTCCTGCCATTTGGCGCTCTAGGGCTCCTTCCAAGTGCAAGGTCTTTTTGTGGCTTGCTCTCCGGAGGCATTGCTGGACGGCGGATCGGCTCGCTCGACGGAATCTCCCTCGCCCCGGCTCTTGTCCCCTCTGTGACCAGCACGATGAGACAATTGATCACCTCCTGGTGGGCTGCGTCTTCTCCCGGGAGGTATGGACGAGATGTTGCCTTAGCTGGGGTGTCCTAGGCTAGACCCCGAGGGCTGATGAGACCTTGGAGGAATGGCTCTGCTCCTAGATGGCGACGAGGAGAGACTGTAGGGATCTGTGGACGGCGCTAGCCCTCGTGGCATGGACTCTATGGAACCACCGGAATGACATTGTTTTCGACGGCGCAATGCCATCGATCGGTAGGATGCTAGAGTCGATTAGGTTAGAGGGAGAAACCTGGCGTGTTGCCGGTCTCTTTAGGGGTAGCCTAGGGCAGGCATAGCGGTGGAGGTTTGACGAGTAGTCCAACCGAGCTGCTACGGCTGTGTGGTTGCGCGCACGGCGCCTGTGCCAGCCCGCGTTGTAATTCGGCCGCTTGGCCTCTTCTTCTTTGAAAACTGATATGCCTTCCAAGGCATATCCTTGAAAAAAAATGCAACTGAGTGGAAACCACAGTGAAGCGTGAAAGGGCTACCATGTCATGTTTACAATCGTTAGATGGTGAGGGCTCTAGAGGGCTCTAGCTTATATGGATCAGTATGGTACACTAAATTGCAAGCTCTTTCACTTGCGGGCTAATGACCTACGTGGGAAAACCTATGTCCTCACTACAGGAATGGCGAGCTATGCCGACGGCCGGACTCTATGCCGACGGCTTTTTGTCGGGGCCGTCGGCATAGGCTCCGACGAGGAATGTCCATCGACGCGGCCGTCGGCACAGGTTTAGCCGTCGGCACAGGGTCTATGCCGACGGCAAAGCCGTAGGCATAGGTTCAAAAGGCTATGCCGACGGCAAAGCCGTAGGCATAGCTATGTTTTTTTTTCCTGTTTTCGTTTAATATGAAATAATTCATATCATTTTTCATTTTTTAAGTGTAAAAATAACTTTTTTTATTAAGAAAATACCAAAAATATGTTACAAAAAGTCATATGCATGATGAAAAAGATGTTATGGATGTCATATTTGGATTCCTCTCATTTTTCTGATGGATTTAGACATTTTATTTATTAAATTTTGATTTACGGATTTGAAGATATGAAATATTGCATATTAAATGTAAAAAGGAGAAAATAAAGTAAAATAAATTTTATTGTTATTTATTTAAATATTATTATTACATAATCATTGTTATTTATTGAAATAAATTTTCAAAATTTAGACAATAAAAGTGTGACATCATGACCCAGGGGTTAATATGTTCGATAGAATAATAACATCAGTAAGTTCTAACATCTCATTTGGAAGCTTATTTAGAAGGAACTCAAAAGTTAAGCGTGCTTGGGCTGGAGCAATGTGAGGATGGGTGACCGAATGGGAAGTTTGACCGAGATAAGTGGCTAAGTTGGAAATTTCAAAATTTAAAAAACATAAATTAGAAATTTTAAAAAAATATTTTAAAAAAATATTTTAAAAAAATAAAAATAAAAAAATGAAAAAAATAATTTGGAAACATATGCCGACGGCGACGGCAAAGCCTATGCCGACGGCTAGACCTGTGCCGACGATTTTCTATGCTATGCCTACGGGCACCTATGCCGACGGACCTATGCCGACGGTAAAAAGACCTGTGCCGACGGCAAAAGGCCGTCGGCATAGGTGGCCATTCCTGTAGTGCCTCCATAATGCAACCATCAGTGGGGAGGTAGATAAAAGGAACTCCACTCCCTTTTCTATGATCACTCGATACTTTGGAACAGTTATTATTATTAACTAGTCAAGTCTTAGGTCCCAATAGAGGATGACCTTGATGGCTTGGACAATCCATTTGATGAGCAATATATCAACACAGTCTCCGAGCTATTAAGAACCTTGGTCCGGGCAGCTTTATTAGCAGTGGTGTTTCTATGTGTAAGCACCCACGGACTTCTTCAGTGGTACAAATCGGGCAAACACACACGGTTGAGTTTGGCCAGCACATACGATTTATGGCTCCATCGCTATCAATGGGTGGGCGATGGGGTTGAAGATCGTACACTGGCGCAGAAATCATGTGTGATAGCTCACGCATCGCATACGGCCGTATTCACGAAATGGTGTGCGATGTTCCAGGTTATCACACACGGTTATCAATATTCAGCCGTCTAGGTTTACTTGTAATTGCACACGCTTTAGTAAGATCTTTCGTGTGTGTTTAAGAACTTATTGCACACATTTGTCCTAGTGCTAGTCATGTGAGTTTGTAGATCCATGGCACACGTTTAGGATTTTCAGGACCATGCCTCTAGGCTTTCATTTCAGATTCATACATTGCCACACATGCAAATATCAAGAACAAGCATCATCCAGTAGCAAATCTCCGTCTTGTTTCATTCATTTCACATTTCATATTCATACGTTGCGACAAAAGTATCAATTGCTAGCTATACAAATGTGAAAACTACACAAAAAAGGAAGAACTTTTCTTGGTTATGTCTGTCTTAAATGCAAAAGCGAGAAGGAAGGTGCTTCCAATCTGCTCCTCATGATGGTCATCCCGCAGAGGATATCACTTATGTGACTTCAGAAAAGAAGGATTGACGCCACTCAATTGAAAAGAAGGATACTTCAGAAATTTCTTTATCCTTGTTTGAGCTGAAGGATAATTGAGAAACTTCGTTATCCTTCTTTGACCTTTGTCAATCTCGCCAGGCAAGGTGCATCACATTGAGCAATACTTGCAAGTATTTCTCAAAGGGCCTGCATGTATCGTGCATAAAATTCATTAAAGTGAGAATGCAGAAACAATGAAAAGAGTGCAAATCAAAATGCTTGTTCACTTACAAGGGACAAAAGAAGGCAAAAGAATGTGGTGAAGCTTGCCTAGCCGCAAGGATCTTATTCACCAACTAGATATGGGGCAAAACCCTCGCCCCCCGCCCCCCCCCCCCCTTCTTTTTCTTGCAGTGCCGCCAATATATGATTCCTATTACATAAGTATAAAATAACAAGTGTTTTATCAAATCCCTTCTGGTTAGGTATTTCTATGGTGACAAGATCATATATATTAGAATAAACAAGATCTAACCGTATTAACCAATAAAGAAGATCTAACTGGACCAGCCTATTATACAAAGATTCAACATAATCGAGCTGCACAAAGATCTAACTGTACCACACCAATAATTAAGTACTAACAAGATATTCTAATAGATCCGACAACTAACAAATCCGACGTTGCTAGTGCATGAACAAGATATTATAACAGATCCAGCATCTAAGAGATCAATATACAAACAAATGTGGCATTCTAGTGAGATACGGCATATAAAACTTGGAGACGGCCTTGCTAAACGAGCGCTAACCTTCGGTATGTCGACAAGAAGACGGCGACATCGCCATGGGAGGGTCGGCGGCCTTGGACAGGCATCCCGCGATGTCATCGGCCGGCAGGGAAGGCCAAATGTGGCAGCGCCTCACCATGGGGTCCGGGAGGGCGTGTGCGACTGCAGAGGAGAGGAGACGGCTGTAGAGGGGAGAGTGCAAGTGGAGTGTGTGTAAGGGTCAAGTGCGGCAGGTCTTTATTTATATGGTAGGGTTCCACTTATTGGGCCCTAACGGCCCAGCAGCTATCGCACATGGTTAATGTTGCGTAAACCGTGTGCCAAAGTGCAGCTGTCTAGCAAGAGTTATCGCATACGATTCTTCTTGGGCAAAACCGTGTGCGACTGTTTTCTGCTAAAAAGCACACTTCGCACATGAATATTTTTGGACGGAGCCATGCGTGATATCTCTTATTTTTGGAAGTTCAACATCATCTGAACAAAACTTTAAAAAATGCCAAATCTTGTCTTTGAAAAGAAGGAATACTAGAGATAATGAAACCTGGTTAATAATATTTGGATAATATAAGTTGGTACCGGAAAGGCACCATTAACTCAAACCGCATGGTTTGCCCTTCCTGCTTAAAAAGGATTGGACATTCCCAATCTCACATTACATATATATATATATACATACATAACAAATAGAAAACACCTAGTAATACATATCTAAGCATCGTCGTCGTCAGAGAGGACGACCACGTCTTCGTCGCCGGCGGGGTTTGCCGTTGCTTGAGGCCTTGACATCGTCGGCGAGCGGGTTGCCGGAGCCTGGGGCCTCGATAACGTCGGCGAGCGAGTTGTTGTTGCGAGCGGCTTTCCACTGGGCCAAACGCTTTGCCGCGACGCCCATCCAAAGCCGTGTCTGGTTCTTGGCCTCCTTCCTGACGCGGTGCAGCGCACGTACCTGGTCCTTACTAAGAGAGTCGAAAGACTCATCGGCCACGTGATGCACCACTGCTTCCTCACGCCGCGCCAACGTGATGGACACCTCCACCAACTTATGCTCCTCTAGTTCCTCTGGGCTAGCCAGCGGCTCGTCTGACGACGAACCCGAATAGCTATATTCGGGCTCCTCCACCATGAGGTCAACGAAGTTAACCCCAGCTTCGTGCGCTAGGGACAACTCCTCCTTCGCCTCAATCGGCTTGAGGTTGACTGAGCTACTCTCCCAGCTGCGGCCGTTGTGGATAGCAGCTCCTCCGACTCTGACGGTGCGACAGCCAGATCTGTCATGCCTTCTGTGCTGTGAGCCATTGTACAAAAACTAAATAAACAAATGGCCATGTCCGTCGAAGAAATATATAGGCAAGTAGGAGTAGGCCAAAAGGTGGGAACACCATGATATTTCACACTAAGAGAAAATTCTCAAAGAAGCGGGAAGACGAAATATTAGACCACAAAATGCGTGTGCGATGAGTGAACAACACACATGGATTACTCATAATAATCGTGTGCGATGAGTGAACAACACACACGGTTTGCTCAAAAAAATCGTGTGCGATGAGTGAACAACACACACGGCTTTCTCTCTTAAAAATTGTGTGCGCTATGTCAACAACAGACAATTCTTGGTCACTAAAACAGTGTGTGATGGGTGAACAATACTGACGGCTTGGTCACTGCAATCGTGTGCGATATGTCAATAAAAGGTTTTCCTCGCTCTGTCGTGTTCTTAACTAATTTCATAGATTATATATTAATATTTTGGAACAAAAGGCTTGCGAGGAAACGTTTTACACATATAAGGAAAATTAGCAAAATAACTTTTACAATAATCTATACTACTACTCCTCGTCGGAATTGGAGATGCAGATTATTTCCACATTCCCGTTGCCGGAGCCTGAGGTCTCAGCATCATTGGATGCGCGCGCTGTGTCTTCTTCTAACTTCTTGGCGACTCTTCGACCGCGCGATGCTTTTATAGTATGTCCTTGTTGTCCTGCTCGGCCTTCTCGGCCTCGCGCAAAGCCGCCATGGATTCCTCGGCCTCGAACTCAGCTCCCTCAGCCTCGCGCTCAGCCACCTACCACCACTCGAGACGTGCCTCGGCGTCACGCTCCAAGGAAACCTCCTGCGTCGTTGTCGCCGCGTCCTCGTCATCCTCCAAATTCGCCTCCTCCTCCTTCGGGCACGTGTTCTCCACGCGACGACAGCGCGCAGGCGGGGAGGAGTTCTCGGAATCCGAAGACGGGGAGGAGTTCCCGGACGGGTAGGAGTTCTGGAGAACCACGACGGGCGCGGTGAGGCTCCTCTGAGCCACACAAGACAGGCGAGCGGTTTTCTTTTTGTGCACCATCGTGTACGTAGTGAGTCTACGGTAGCGCCGCTGCTGAGTTCACTGACGTACGGCGGCGAGCAGCATTATATAGGACGAGGAAGCCGGCTCGTCGCTGACGCATGGCAGCCTGGAGGAGGCGAGAAGGTTGTACAGTGTACACATGTCGAATGGAAGCCCAAGAGGCAATTGAGATTGCAGACGATGACGTAACTCATGTGTGAAACTGCACAAGAATGCAAACGCTTCGTTATTTCTAATTGTGTGCGAATTGTGTGCGATATATCGCCCACGCTTTGGCAATTAAAACCGTATGAGAATGTTTGACCCGTGGACACCATTCGGGGGCTCACACATGGCTATAATTTTGAAGTGAATGCGATAGGGGATAACGCACACGGAAGTCTTCTCGCGTGTGCGATCGTGGGACCTTAAATTGCCCGATCGGTACTAGTGCTTTTAGAATACCGTTAGTTATATTCGTACATGTGTAAATTTTATTATTATAAAAAAAGTTGTGCGTTTGAAACCAAGGATTCCAATGCTAGCACCCTATTAGGGCATTCTTTAAGAACATCTTGGAAAAAAATTAGAGTACGCCTAGGCATACCATACTCTTATAGACGGCATAATTGAAAGTACAAGACGGCTACAAATCATTGCGAACAACGCGCGTAGTACGAACTCCGCACTAGACTAGTCCAAGATAGCCACCACCGACATTACAACTACAAAGAAAATAAAACCTATCCTAAACTGAGTGACTAAGCCATATCTCGACCGACCGACAGTCACCTCTGAAGATCCGCTTCCACTTAAACTCCCCTTGTCGACGCACCATCCACCCTTGATGTCGGATGGAGGTGTCAAGTGAATGGATGCACTTGGTCGGTCCCGAGAAAGGCATCATCTTGGACTTCCTGCGACGACGTACATTAGGCCCTTGAGGATCAAACCTTGAATAATGATAAGCACCGGAGTAAAGCAACAAGGAACTCCAAGCCATGTCTCCAAACGCGTTGCTTGCAACGGAGTGATGATGTCGGGACGTCATCATCACACCAATCTAACCGGATATAGGCTTTCGACCAGAGATATCACCCAAACCGACGTGAGAGCGAGGGAAATGCCGACACACCTCGATGACGCATCCAAGGAGGGGAATGACATCCACAGGTGTTGCCACCATCGGCACCGGTCGAAAACGGGTAAGACTTTCGTCTGTATCGGCACGCACCTCCCTCCTTGCTCACTGGAATGGAGCAACCATCCCTATTTTTCACACCACGCGCCCCCATCGTAGCCCCTAGCCATCATAGCCGAAACGCCGTGGTTCACCCGCGACCCGCTCGGACTAGACCTCTCCCTTCTTCCACCTCCAACTTGGCCAAGCACTCGCAGGCCCGCACCAAACTTCCGCCTCTTACATGGTTGAGGAACTGTCGCACCGCAACTATCACACTCTGGACAGTTGTGTTACAGCCGACCCTCAAACCCAAATCGGGACCAGATCTGGACCGTACCGCCACCAGCATGTCGCCCGCGCCCTTTCCACTGCAGCAATCGCCACCTTTAGGAGCCATCGCCAGCAGGAGCACCTTACCACCAGCTTCTCCTCCAAGATGGTGTATGGCCACGACAGGGCCTCCAGGTCGCATCAGCACCTCCAGGTCACGCCGCCGCCTCCAGCCCGCACGCCACATGCCTGCTTGTTGCTGCTCCTCCGTGCCAAGCTCCATCGCTCCGCCTCACCACCCACCGTGTGCCGCTTCCCAACTCCTCCATCCTGCGCCGCCCACCATGATGCACGTAGGATGCCTGACGGGGTGCCGCTCCTTCCCTGCCCACCGCCTTCGTCGGCCAGGCGTTGACACCTCTACCAGCGCCAGCGACTAGTTGGGCCGTGGCAGGGGCTCGAGTTGTTAGGGTTTCTGTCCTCCGGGGTCGTCACGCGCGTGCGACCTAGGAGCGGAGGGGGTAAAATTCCTCCAGGAAATAATAAAACTTAATGTGGTGAAAACAAACTCTCAGCTGGTAGAGAGATGGTAGATTTGCATATAAAATGTGTGAGTCTAATAAAATCGGCAAACATTATCCTTTCACTTTGTGAAAGCGGATGTCGAGTGCACTGCGTATTATATCCATTAGCCTCATTCATAGAATCTCGATTTTTTTCTCTCTAATTAATGGCTAACACAATGGATCCTATCTACGGAGCACCTTTCTGCAGAAGTGGTGAATCATAATGATATCTGCCTAGCTAGCAAATGCGCTAAATTGATTGTAGTGCATTTGCTTAAGTATTCCTTCAATAACAAATCCAATAACAACAAAGCCTTTTGTTCCAATCAAGTTAGGTAGGCTAGAGTGGAACCTAAAAAAATGCTTCTACAAACGAGTGAAGAGAGAAATAGGTAAAGTAAGGTTCTAAAACATTGATTACTGATTTTCATGAAGTCTTATCAAGTATCAAATGTAGAGGTGTATTTCTATCCTCCCAGTCCCTTTTTACCGTCTCCTCTCATGTCAACTTTGGCGGTACTTCACCACTTAGTATAATCACTACCCAGAGTTCCACTTATTGGTGCTTTAGGAGGCACTACTAGAGAACCTACTATTACAGCCGGTCCCCGTCTATAGAACTCGACGGGTTTTCCCAACTCGGAGCAATAGTTGCCGACGGTTTACCTGACCGAGTAGGGACCATCCAAGTCGGGCGTTGCAAAAGGCCGTCGCAAACGATAGAGCCTGGCTGGTTTTTCGGCCACCTCCACCAAGACGAAACGTGCTGGTTTATTGAGATGGTCGGGAGAATTTAGAGCCAGTTCAAAAAACAAACAGACTCTGACAACCAGCGTCAGACATATTTTAAAATCGGCCGCTAATATTCGGAGAGTTCGTATGTCTTCGTATTTTTTGCATTTGATGTCCGTGTCCGGTGTTGACCAGAGGTTCCGGGACATATTCCGGACAGGCCGGATTAACCACTTTACTCGTTGTTGGAGAAGCTTCTCTTCAATCTAAGACATTAAATTCTTTTTGAGAGAGAGAGAGAGAGAGAGAGATTTTGAGAGACCATTAAGCAGTCTTTGTTTTAGCCACTTTACATTGCAAACGGCTTCTGAGACCCCAAAATAGGAATAAAAATAGAAAAAGGGCTGATGTGGGCCATTATCCGCCCTTACAATGCAGCCCCTAGTCTCCATTGAAGCGATCACTATTGCTAATGCCTTTGCATAGGAGAACCAACAAATATAGGTGGAGATGTCATTACACCCATGCATGATGCATACCACACGTGACAGCGAGGACTGGATCAAGCAGTGTCAAGGATTGCGACGACGTCGAAACTCTTATAAGATGAATACGAGAAAATAAATTGTAGGGGGGAGATCATGGGAATTAGGAGAGTGGATCATGGAAGGGATGACGGTGGGTAGGGGCTTGTATATAGCTATGCTCAGGGATTAGGTGGTGCAGCACATTTTTTGGGTCTTTAAACGCCAGTCTGAATGGGTAACTTATGTCTTTAATGTAAACCGTACGTGATCAAAAAGCATATCATATATGGATTTAAATAAAAGTTCTCGATGAAACTATTTCTAGCGACTATTTTACTAGTCGTTTGTGGCCCACACTTCACGCATATAGTTTTCCCTACAGCCATGCCATTTGTTACTCCAACTTATCTTTTCAGTTTTGTCGGGCACATCTCTATTGTCCACCCTTTACTTTGTTCTGTCATAGAAGCATCAGTTATATTAAGTGCTTGTGCGAAGCAAAACAAACAAACAAAAATAAACAAACAAACAGCTCACATACGAAAGCAATAGAAATTCATAGTAAGGCCAAAGGGCTTCAAGGAATAAGTCAATTTCAATTTGAGGAATATCGATTTCAATTTCAAATAAAACCCTAAAGACATATAAGACTCCGACGCCCTTGATAGCATTTTCTTTCACTTTCATTTCTTCCTGAAGTTGTCTCGAATACCGGTCCAAGACTGCCTTGACTTTCCTAGTTATTACTCGAGCGCGCTGAGGCAACTCTGAATGTTCATAAAGATGAATAGCAAAGGCAATCGATGAAAGAGTCAGAACAAATCTCGAATTGCACCCTTGGATTTAGCATAATTGTAAGCCACCCATAGTTTATGGGTGTTACACAATCATACTTGCGGAACACATTATCATCGCACATAATTCTCGTGCCACTTCCACCAAAAGTATTTCTAGGTTATATCTACCTGGAGTACCAAAGGATATCTATCACCTTTTCCATAGGTAAACTTGTCACATAATGTAGTTGCACTTGAACCAAACCTTTCAGCAATATTCTACCCTACCATTGCTTTTTATAAGGGATCTACCATTGCTAAGTGAAGAGTGAAAGACAAAATAAACAAACTAAGAGCTAAAAAGAGACAAGACATAATTGCAAGATTAGAGAGAATGAGGGTAGTGTCTTAGGCTTTGGTTTCACTAGCACTAGCAAGGAAACTATGCAAATAAACTCTACCTATGTTACATGCAGATTCTCATATGTCATCAAGTCTAGATATCCCATGCAAATTGTGACACTGATCACAAGTATAAAACAAACAAAAAACACTGGTCGGACCTTAAACTCCATTGCTGACAAGTTTTGGCATCACATGTGGCTAATACCACCATTGACGGGCGCGGGCGGTCAGTTGTCATAGTCACCGCAAACTTTCATCAACAGTGATTTGTATCATTGATGGTCGCAGATACAGTGTCTGTCAGCGGTACATCTACGCTTAAGAGTTCCTAGGACGATTTCGTACAATTTACTTGGTGGGGTCGATTGGTAGCTACTGAGCGCACGTGGAAATAGTCCCGACTCTCCGGACATAATTTCCAGATGAGTTTAGTATCTACCACAACGGCTAGCGGGTCCTGAAAAAATCAATGCATCCCAGCCGCACTACCTTTGAGCAGCCCTAGCTGCTAAGCAAGCACATTGTCCATCCATAAATACAATAGACTAATAATCAAGGCATAAATAATAAATTACCAACAGCCACAAGTAATATGAATAACGGTTTGCATGCCAACAAATCCCATCATGCAACTACACAGAAAATACAAATGATTACAGGCTATCAAAGGTAACACTCCAGACTACTTTCTGGCATGGTAGATTTCTTGGTATGACGTTGCCCACAAATAAAGGGCGAAAGGATTCATGCAATATCTTCTCTCCTCCCATCATACAACTAAACTGAACATACAAATGATGATAGGCTATCAACGGTAACATTGTAGTCTAACTTTGTCAGCTTGTTTGGCAATTCTACGGATGGGGAATGGGACTTTAAAGCCTCTTCCCCATCCCCGTCTCAATTATCAGGGTCCCCCTGGGAAGGTATTAGTGGGAGTTTAGCACGTCAATTCCCTAATTCACATTCCCTCCAACCAATCAATGGAATAAAAGTCTTCCTAACTTAAACTCCCATTTCCCTATCTCTAATTCCCTCCAACCAAACGCGCTGGCTGAAAGGGTAAATTTCTTGGTATGACGTTGCCCACAAAGAGAGGGCGAAAGGATTCATGGCAATATCTTCTCTCCTCCCATCATGCAACTAAACATAAATAGAAATGAATACATGATACCAAAGGTAACACTCTGGACAAACTTTCTGGCATGGTAGATTTCTTGGTATGGTGTCAACCACAAAAGAAAGGGCAAAAGGATTCATGGCAATATCTTCTCTCCTCACCCCGTCCCCCCTACATCCCCACCAGACTCAGTTAACTTTTTGAGAGAAGGATATAGTCACAGAAGAAGATGCGATCCTCAGATCATCCAACACCTAAATTGTCTCGATGCTATACTTCAATAAAAAATAAGCCATAAGAAGTTGATATGCATAGATTGAAAAGGTGAATTTAGACTCACTATATACACCAGCGCAAAATATCTTAATGACATAAAGACCGGATCATGGCATTAAGCTCTATGGATAAGCATTACTCACTAGAAGAAATGTTCTCATAGCAAGGCATAATACTTCCAAGATCTATATACATCCATACATACATATCTATCTGACGCGTATGTGCCCACATTCAAAAAAATAGAGTTTCTAAACTAACCTATGGATTGAACGCATCCAATCACTATGATTAGTACCAGGAGAGCAAGTAAAATGAAGCACAAAGCGCCACAACCTATTCATTTTATGCCATGACTCAACCTAGCCATATCCGAGATAATCACTCCCTCGTATAGATGTTTCAAGAACACAAAATATATGGAGATAACTCATTGAAGTCATCACCATGTATAGTCCTATAAAAATCAATTGTAGAGAAGGGAGATCAATGGCAAAGGTGGATGTTGCCGATGAGGGAGATGGTGGCTAACGAGGGATTACCAAACGGGTAGACCCACAGCATGGAGACAGCCCACAAGTTCAGGGTGGCACATGGAATACTTACAAGCCGGATCCAAGAGAAACCCACATAGAGGCGGTGCACAAACTTGGAGTACAAGACAATAGTTGTTAGTCTTCTTTTTGTGCGAATAACAAGAGTTGTTAGTCGATAGTCCCTCCATTCCCATTTATAAGGCGCATGCGCTTTACGAGATTTTTGTTTGACCGAAAATTAGTATATGTAGATGAGTATTAATTTACAAACAACTTATATCAGTAGAAAGTATTTCTCAATATCAATCTAACAATATCAATTTTGTACAAAATAATCAATATATTATTTCAAGCGAAACTTTGTCTCCAAAGCACATATGCCTTATAAAGGGAACGGAGGGAGTACCAAGTAGGACTCGGTCCCCGAACCAACTAGGATAGATCTGTAACCTTAACCCGACTACATATATAAAGTCGACAGGGAGAACCTTAAAGGGTAGATTCTCAAGAAATCTAGCTTATAATACACATGTCATTGGAGCACCTTGTAATCGATCTATAATCATAATATAGACACGCGGGAAGTAGGTCTTTACCTCTAGAGCAAGGGGTGAACCTAGATACATGGTGTGTACCAATCTTGCTCCCGAAAACTCCCATGTCGCTTAGATCCACACCTTCACGTTTGCCACCACGGATGACATCTGCCTTGATTTTCCCATGACAGTGGGAAATGGTGATGGCATATGTGTACTCCTAGGGCATCCTGTGGACTCCTGTTTCAATACTTCTTTTAATTTACTTGGATCACGTGGTTGAGGTATTGGAAATGTATTCTTGGACATGCTGTGTGTCTCCTCAATCACTAGAGTTGGGTACCTCTCATAATGATAAATATAAATCCCTCTTTGTCTTTAATCTCCTCAACATTTTAATTCAATGAGTACTAGGTCAAATAGACCCTCCAAGACATTCTTTATCTTATCAAAAATCATAGAAAGCAAATTACATACCGGTGAGACTTGAAACGTGAAATTTATGGAGATTTTTGAAAAACTCCTGCACATTCCAATAATAAGTATGAGTGGGCTTGCCCCTACCATAAAATATCTTCGACCTCGGATTGCACATGAACTCCGATTGAAGTGATGTTGGACTCATATCGAGATATATAACCTCACAAAAGTGAGATCATATGTTTGCTATTGTAGACCTCAAAAATTGAAATACTCCATGGTCATGTATCAAATGCTCATAACTTCCCCAAATTGGTTCAAACTTGGATCCAATCATCGCGATAAGTCTATGGGAATTGCGACCTACGTTTTAAACTAGAAAATAAAGTAAACTAGTAAAAATAAGGACCCCACAACGTTAATCGGTTCAAGTGTATAAGTCACTGTAAATACCCTTTCAAAGGAAGTATTATCACAAGTTCATCAAACAGCTAGAGCAATTGAAGTCTACTACCTTTCACGCAAGTGCGATTGTCACTTAATGTTGCTACGCTCGCACCCAAACGTAGTTTGGAAATATCTTAATTTATCTATGTTTGGATTAAAAACTAAGGGTCGTGAAGAAGTAAATTTCAAACAAAAATAAACAGAAAATAAATCATAGTTGAAAAGAACTTCACACGGGAATTACTCAAGTGGAGGTGACTTAATTATGGAAGCGTTAAGTTCAGGAAGACATGAATTGTGTACTACGTTCTATGGATAAGCGTTGTTTCCTTATACAAAACATGCCCCTTTGAAGATACCAAGGTGCATAACATAAAGAGAGCACACATACGATACAACAACAACTAAGCCTTTTGTCCCAAGCAAGTTGGGGTAGGCCAGATATGAAACCCACATAGAAACTTGTGAAAAACGTAAAAGAAAAAGAAAAAGACAAAAAAGTAAATCAAGGTTCGGACACATGGATTGCTGATTTCCATGCAGTCCTATCAAAAGCCAAATCTCTAGGTACATTACATTCCTTCAAGTCCCTTTTAACTGCCTCCTCCCATATCAATTTTAGTCGCCCTCTACCCCTCTTTGTATATATGCCCCTTACATCCCGCTATTAACCAGTATTTCCGGTGGCCTCCATTGGACATGTCCAAACCACCGTAGCCTGTGTTGTACCAACTTCTCTTCAATCGGTGCCACTCCTACCTTCTCACGTATCACCTCATTCCTGATTCGGTCCTTCCTTGTGTGTCCACACATCCACCTAAGCATATGCATCTCTGCGACACTCATTTGTTGAATGTGTTGTCTTTTAGTGAGCCAGCATTCTGCTCCATAAAGCATGGCAGGTCTAACTGCCGTCCTATAAAACTTACCTTTTAGCTTTTGTGGGACCTTCTTGTCGCATAGGATACCAGATGCTTGCCGCCACTTCATCCACCCTGCCTTGATCATGTGGCTAACATCCTCATCAATGCTACCATTACTTTGCAGCATTGATCCCAAGTATCGAAAGGTCCCCATCTTGGGCACTAATTGCCCTCCTAGACTAACCTCTCCGTCCTCACATCTATCGCTACTAAAATCACACCACAAATATTCGTTCTTTGTCCTACTAAGTCTAAAACCCTTGGATTCCAAAGTCTGTCTCCAAAGCTCCAGTTTTCTATTGACGCCCGCACTACTCTCATCTACTAGTTCCACCTCATCAGCAAAAAGCATACACCAAGGGATATCTCCTTGTATGTCCTTAGTGACCTCATCAATCACTAAGTCAAAAATGTACGGGATCAAGGCTGAACCTTGATGTAGAGCTATCGTAATTGGAAAGGTATTTGTCTTGCTATTCCCTGTGAACACTTGTCACAACATCCGTGTACATATCTTTGATGAGGGAAATGTACTTTGTTGGGACATTGTGTTTCTCTAGTGCCCACCACATTACCATCCTTGGTATCTTGTCATAAGCCTTCTCCAAGTCAATAAAAACCATATAAAGGTCCTTCTTTTGCTCCCTATATCTCTCCATAAGCTGGCGGAGCAAGAAAATTGCCTCCATAGTCGATCTCCCAGGCATAAAGCCAAATTGGTTTTTAGTGACACCCGTCACTCTCCTCAAGCGATGCTCAATCACTCTCTCCCAAAGCTTCATAGTATGGCTCATAAGCTTAATTCCTCGGTAATTAGTACAACTTTGAATATCTCCTTTATTCTTGAAGATGGGTACTAATATATTTTCCCTCCACTCATCAGGCAACTTGTTTGACCGAAATATGTGATTGAAAAGCTCAGTTAGCCATACTATCGCTATGTTACCAAGGCACCTCCATACCTCAACATCGGGTCCCATGGCCTTCCCTCCTTTCATCCTCTTTAGGGCCTGCTTCACCTCAGCCTCTTGGATCCTCCGCACGAACCGCCTGTTCATGCCATCAATAGAATCATCCAGTTCGGGCCTAAAGTTCTCGTTCCCATCATTGAATAGACCATCAAAGTAGTCTCTCCAACATTTCTTGATTTCCTCGTTTTTCACTAGAACGCGACCGGCCTCATCCTTGATGCACTTGACTTGGTTGAGGTCCCTTGTTTTGCTCTCGCGAATTTTCGCCATCTTGTAGACCTCCATTTCGCCTTCCTTTGTGCCTAGTTTCTCATGAAGCTTATCATAGGCCTTCCCTTGCTCCACTCACTGCTCGCCTGGCGTTTCTCTTGGCTTCCTTGTACTTCTCTAAACTGCTTGCGCTTCTATCTTGAAACCAACTCTTGTAGCACTCCTCCTTGATAGCCTTTTGGACCTCCTCATTCCACCACCACGTGTCCTTATGTTCTTGTTTCCTTCCTTTCGTCACCCGAAGCACCTCCCTAGCTACCTTCCGGATGTGTGTCGCCATCTTCGCCCACATGCTATCCGCATATCCATCCTCGCTCCAAGGTCCTTTCGCGATCAACCTCTCCTTAAAAGTTTGGTGGTCTTCCCCTTTGAGCTTCCACCACTTAGTTCTTGTTATTTGGACACCTTTGTCCCACAGTACACGAGTGTGGAGTCGAAAATCAGCCACTACAAGCTTATGTTGTGCCACGACACACTCCCCTGGTATCACCTTGCAGTCCAAACAAGCCCGCCTCTCCGTCCTCCTAGTAAGGACAAAGTCAATCTGGCTAGAATGTTGGGCGCTACTAAAGGTTACCAAGTGAGAAAGCCTCTTCCTGAAGAAGGTGTTAGCCACTAACAGGTCGTAGGCTACAGCAAAATCTAATATGTCCTTACCCTTCTGATTCCTATCGCCAAACCCAAAAACCCCATGCACTCCCTCAAACCCCAAGTTAGTTGTACCCACATGGACATTGAGATCTCCTCCTATGAAGAGCTTCTCATTTGTGGGTACGCTTATAACCAGCCCCTCAAGATCCTCCCAGAATTGCCTCTTGATGCTCATGTCAAGACCAACTTGTGGAGCATAGGCACTGATGACATTCAAGACAAGATCCCCTACAACTAATTTGACTAAGATTAACCTGTCCCCCTGCCTTCTGACGTCCACCACTCCATTCTTGAGGCTCTTACCGATCAGGATGCCAACGTCATTTCTGCTACGAACTAAACTAGAGTACCAAAGCTTGAAGCCGGTGTTCTCTACTTCTTTCGCCTTTTGACCTACCCATCTAGTCTCTTGAACGCAAAGGATATTTACGCGCCTCCTAATCGCTGTATCAACTAACTCTCTTAGTTTCCCTGTTAGGGATCCTACGTTCTAGCTACCCACCCGAATCCTATTTGCCTCGGCTAGCTTCCTTGCCCTTCGCATCCGTCGAGTGAAATGCGAAGACCCTTCCTCACTTGTCACTACACCCGGGCGATGATGTAGCGCGCCACTAAGGGAGTGACGGCCCAGCCCTTGCTCATTTAACACCACACCCGGGTTTCGATGTGGCGCGTCACTAAGGATGTGGCAGCCCAGCCCTTGCTCATTTAACACCACACCCGGGTTCCGATGTGGCGCGTCGCTAAGAGGGTTACACCCCAACGAATTTCTATTGGGTTTCATATCCATAGGAGTGGCTGGTTTTTACGTTGGCTCGCCAAGCCTATTACAACCCTCCTCCTTTTCCCGGGCTTGAGACCGGCTATGCCTGAAAGACCTAGGCGGAGTTAGAGCACACATACGATAACAACAATTAACCATGACCCAATTTTATGTATTGTACTGGATCAGTGCAACCTAGCACCAATAGATAAAATGGTGGGTGATGTAGAGGGAACAAGGGAGGCATCGATGGTGATGCAGATGGTGGCGATGATAGCATGATGGTGGTTCTCCTCTTCATCTTCCTCCTTGATCCGCCCTGCAAGGATGTAGATGTATCATGTAGATCGAATCTGGTATGATGGGGTTTGCCCGATCTTCACGGTTGACCATGAACATGAAAAACTCAAGGACCAGAGGATGGGGAAGAACCCGAGGAACACACAAGATCACACTAAAAACAAGCAAGATAATGAGCAAAGGCTACAAGAATCAACACGCAACAACACACGCCGATGTGATAGCCTTTGGATCAAAGATCTCAAGTCAACCTTACTCTTAAAGACAACTTGTCTTGCATCTACCGTTCAACCGATCCAATAGAACCCCATAGTAAAGATTGGTTCTATGATGTTCTTGTAGTCACTCCATCCAAGGAGAGGTCTTGGACTCCGCATGCGGAAGGGGCAAAGATCTTAGTTCAAGGGGGTCTATATCCCTTAACCCTAGGTTTAGATGGGCCAAATGCCTTACATGTGCCACATCCCTAAAGAAAATCTTCACAGACAGTGAAGGACCGGTAGTTCCAGATGGTGTTCGCGGTAGTTCCACATGGAATTGCACTTTCGTAATTCTTCTGTTGAGTTTGGAGGTAACGAGGTGAGGGCGCTCAACAATATATACCAGATGACAGCTTGAAGTGTAGAGGCTCTCTGGTGAGTCCGGAGGTACAGGGTTAAGTGTGTCTAAAATCGTTGTACGATGAACTTGTTCTTCCTCAACGTCCATGCTTCTCTCTTGGAAGGAAGGAGCTTGTTCTTAGTTATATTCCATGCTTCTCTCTTGCATGGCTTGCCATCTCATGTATCCTCGACTTCCTCGTTTAATTTACTTCCATCCTACTTGTCTCAGTCCTAAACTGCAAATGGTTGGAGGGTCATATTAGGATACACCAAGTGCAACCGTTGAAAAACACGACTTTTTCCTACTGCGCATCACCGGGATCTATGCTTAGGGATTAGGTCATGAGTTTAATACTAGACGCGCAAGTGGTAGAAGTCGATGTAGTGTGTCGAGGTAGTGCAGTTAAACTCATCCGATCCCTTAAACAGCTCCTTGCGGATCCACAAACTCCTTTGTCTTGAGCGTCACACGTGTAGTACCTCTATTATTATCCACACATTTAGGACGGAAAGCTGGGGCAGATTGCTGGCTTAGGATGGTGGTGGGTAGGGTTTTCCAATTCTTGGAATCACCCCATAACCTTTCGGCCATGTTGCCTCCACCTAGATGCAAAAACACTTTTGGTCCTACCTGATCCTAATTTTAGTACTCGGGGCCAACCCTCGCGACATGTTTTAGTTGGATCACTTCCAACTGGTTATGTTCCCTTAAGTGGGTGACCCTATAGGTACGTGAACACCCGTACACAAGTTAACTCACCAGATAACACTTTACCCTTAAGCCGATAATTGGTGGAGGCTCCTAGCAGAACATGTCAAATCTCGAGTGAACGTGAAGTCATCACAACAAACTTGTACAATGTGTGTCATATAGCACGTTTCTTTGCCTCACGATATACCATGTCAAGTTATATGTGAGTACTTGTGATCACTTTAATAGCTCGATCTATCTTCCGAATCTTGTGATACATATTGCCTAGACTAACTCTTAATTTTAGTCCTCGTTTGACTCTTAACCGAGTCACATGGGCATGCACATGCTTCTTGAATCAAATAACTCAAGAGGTTAGAGAGAATTTCTCTCCAAGTTGGAGAGGCAAATTCCATCTTGATCAACCACACGGCTCGGCTTGCTTCTTGACTAATCCAAAATCTACCTATGTAACTATCTAGTTACGCAATAGCGTTTGATATACCCTAAATAAGTTGATCCACAACTTGGGTCATGTGAGTACCTAAAGTCTAAAGATATGCATGTACATTGTTTGAGACTAAGAAATAAGAACTTGCTCATTGCGTCTCAAAGTGAGTATGTCCGACTTGGTAAACCCCTATACCGGTGTCAGTATTATCGGCCGGATTGGCACGTGCCCATGAATTGTAAAAATAGAGTCATTAGTCGAGTCATATAATACTAGTCAAGGATATGTGTCCCCATAACCTTATTGACCAGGGATCATTAGAAATGGCATCATACAATATATAGTTCCACCATGGAACCACGTATTCGATGATACAAATCATTGATGATGTTCAGGAACATTATTTAAATTTTGAATACACTAAAAAATATCATCATCATATGATTGCCAACCTCTAGGGTAAATTTCCAACATGTCAAGTAGTATACCATCCCCGAGAGTAGTATATGGACACGAGTAAAGGATAAGATACACATTTGTATTCCATGAAATGGTCATGAATTGGCCGCTACATGTGTATCTTAGTATTATCAAGCATGACGTGACATATAGAATTATCACAAGATATCCTATTAAGCATGTCATCATGCATATCCAACTTCACATGATCAACAATGGTGTAAACCGAAGATCCATGGCAAGTCAAATTAGCATGTGAAGTGACAATGAGCATCCACATCATGGAAGCCATCTAAATGCTTCACATCCCCTAGCGGGAAAATCTCATCATCAACACCCATTTGGCTACCGTTGTCCTGCTTATATAAGGTTGTTGTGGTTGAAATGGCCTCCATGGGGCCTTTCTTTTCATCTTGTTGTAACCATGGGGTGGCATCTTCTTCATCCACCATGACCATCTTCTTGTCCACTAGACGAACCTACTAGTTGAGGCTTGGCGCTTATTTCTCCATGCAACCTAGCACCAAGTGAG
Organism: Poa pratensis; assembly: GCA_947311845.1. NCBI lineage: Eukaryota > Viridiplantae > Streptophyta > Magnoliopsida > Poales > Poaceae > Poa > Poa pratensis. Next base: position 25,968,188 of record CAMZMU010000105.1, read on the forward strand.
ACAACACAATAGGACTAGAGGTTAAGTTTTTAGGGTTTCAAAATGGACTCACTTGACCTATCAAGTACCTCTCTCAAATCCTGTGATGCATAACTCACTCCCTCAAGATGGAAACACCTAGTCTCACATTTGGTGCAGTCACACATCTCTCTCATGTTTTCCACTCTCTCTCAAGTGGGCTATGTGGCTCTAAACCTCACATGCGATTGGTGACATCTTACCACTCGAGCATATAGGGATAGGATCGGTGTTCTCAACTACATTTTGTGCCTTGGTTGAAGGGAAAGTTTCATACTCAACCGCCTCAATGGTCTCGTGTCAAAAGGTGAACGCCATAATAGTTGGCATGGTCACCCGCCTCGTTGGTCAAAGGAAATTTTCCGTGCTCGAGCTCCTCATTTGACTCACCTCAAAAGGTGAACGCTTCCTCCTTGCTCACCACCTTTGTCGAACACAAATGCCATGCTCGACATCCTATCGTCCCCATCCATAGAGAAATCCTTGGGTGGCTTCATCGTCACCTGTAGGTTAAGCTCTATCCATGATGGTGCCTATGGAGTGTCTAGATCACGCCTATCTGACCATGAAACATGGAGCACCCCCCCCCCCCCCCCCCATGTGGATCAGAAAATATTGGCACAACTGCCAAATGCTTCATGACATGATGTGGTGGAAGCTGGTGTGTGCTTCATTGAGTAAGGCCTAGAAACACTTGGAACAGAACAAAAAAAAATAAGCCATCCCTCTCTTTTGTTGATCCTCCTTCTCTCTTTTGATAGAGGCATCACATGGTGTAGATATCCTCATATTGTGTTCTTTATGTCCTCGTGGATCCAACACATCTTACGATGGCATATTGGAGTCAAAACAAGAAATTGTTGCATTTTTTGTGACTCCATCATTCACAGTACGGTACAACTGCACGACGACATATGGTCATATCGTTGATCGGCTTCTGTTCTAGACTTGCATAGGATTTAATAAATATTTTGGATGTATAATTTGCATCTGGACTCTGCTTGAGGATTCAGGATTTATGTCGATGAGTGCCATAATCTTCATATGTTGGATCTTATATTTGACCATGTTTTGACCCCTCCCCCATATATAAAAGACTCCAGCAGACTTTCATTTGGTCTCATAACTTCAAAAAAATTGTCATATTTGACTCTGATTGTCATAATAAGTCAATCCACCTAAAACCCATAAAGCAAAAAAGCATGACAAACTAAAAAGTAGTAGCAGCTGATGGGATAACTTGATATAAATCTAAATGTTCTAATCATATGCGATTTATGAAAAAAATTAGACGATTCCCTCATACAGGTCGGTGGAGGTTCATTTGCAAAAACAAATGATAAACAGTAAAACCATTACGCCTAAAGGATATTAGATGTATGAGATAAAAGTGAGTGGCACATCCATGATACCCCTGATCTGTTGACATATGTCATGTCATAGGATTGATTATACAACATGGTGCCAAGATACAAAGATCATTTGCGTTCGTTGAATAACATTGAGAGCACCTCGGGTAACCAGATTTTTATCCACCTTCGTGCAAATCTTTAACTCACATTTAGTAGAAAAAAGGGTCTGTATTGCTGAGGGCTTTTCGGGAGCAGAGTGATAAGCCCAAAATTTTGATTGTACAAGCCTACAAGGGTAGTTCAACCTTGGGTAAATCTTTAAAAAGTCCGAGTAAACAAACTGTTTAAATAAAGAGCAGGCATTGTGCAATTTACTGCTGTTAGCAAGAAATCTTTGAGTTAACCAGAACTCATCTTAAAGTAAAATCTGCACCGGAATTCAGCAATAGGTCTGAGTTCTGGTTTCTTGGTTTGAATTCAATTTTGGACGGGTTCATTTTCTTGGCTAATTAAATATCTAGTAAACCGGGTAGCCTAGAATGCTGGTAAAAGTTGGTAACCATGGGATCGATGTTCTGTTCCAGTCTACAAGCCCGAACTGTCTTATACAGGGCATAATGCATGTCGGCTGAATGAATTTTGTAGCAGCATCCAGATCATATGTTCTGAATACCTGATCATATTTTGTTTAACTTCTTGCTCTTTTAAATTTATATCTTCTTTGGACAGCTTGATCTGAATAAGAAGTTAGCTCCGGACTCAGTAACTGAGTTAAATCACTTTGCTGAATGGTAATTAACCAATGATCATCCATACACCATAGTTGACTCTCTGCCTATGATGATATATTTTGCATTACATTGTCAAATTTCAGGGCCCTGGAGTTAGATGTTACCAAGATGAGCATGTCTCAACTAAGGCAATTTGAGGAAATTGTTACTGATGCTTTGACAGTGATTAAGGTCAGCTAATCTTTTGATATCCATAACATTCTAGAATAAATATATGAAATGGAACTGCATTATAACTTCATTTCAATGATTATCCATGCATTGTACGTGTATATGTATATTGAGGGTTGCTCCATTTTGTGTCTACAGAGCAAACGGACAACGAAGATGGCTGAGTTCACCCAAACCGTGGTGAGTTTGAAATATTATTGATCCAAACTTAACTTGATATTCGAAGAGATTATATATAGAATATAAGTAACTGAACGTCTTTCAAAATATGAGACTGGGAAAACCATGACTGCATATACATGTATGCATACTTCGGGAGTTCTCTGACCACTCATTAGTACGTTTGGCTTACTTCATCTTTTTTGTGTTTTTCTGTTCATGGCCAAAATTCAAGAGTACTCCGCAGAAGGAAGGGAAAAACTGGTTGATCTCAGAGTCAGAAAAGGAGTGAGAATGTGAGGACATGCTGGAAAGAAGGGTATACGACTATGTAGCTACTGGTTTACAGCTCCAACAAAACGTCCAAACCTGTGGTGTTGGCCATCAGGTTTGACTAGCTGGGCTCCATGCTTGGCAATTGGAGAGATGTTCTCTTCCATTATCTATAGAATTTACTGATTGTATTTTACAACGAAGCAACATGAAAACTCTGCTATTTATTGTCAGAAGAATCAAGAACTTCAGGTCATCTTGTATCTAAAACTTATCTGTTTGGGTTCATGTGTATGCCTTTTTTTTTTTGCATGTGGATGGCATCAGTCAAATTCAGAATGCAATGCGACTTTGTTTGCTATCTTGTTACGATGCTGGCACTTGTGGTTCCTGCGCCACGGCATGGATCAATTAGACTAGTTACCGCCCTGGGGGTGCAGTGCTGGGAGCCTGGGAGCGCCTACATATCGGTCAAGGGCCCCCTTCACTTCGATATTTCGTGTCCCACTATTTGACTATTTGGAAATATTGTGCCCACTTTCCGCAAACAATGACATCGAACCGCTGAAAGAACATCGGCTGGTGACACACCCAAAACAACACAAACTCTCAATTTTTCACCACCAATGCAGAGGGTTGGAGAAGCCGAACCTTGCGTGGATCCGGCAACACCTACCCTCACTGGCCCTTCGTCGAGGCCGGATCGAATGTTGACGAGGTAGGGAGAGACGGGAGACACCTTATTCCAACGCGACATCGTTGCCACCTCACCCATAACGCTAGGGAGACCAAAACCTAGCGAAAACAAGAAACTGGCGGGTCCCCACCCCTCTTGACGTCGACGAGAATGCACAGGAGAAGAGGGGGGGGGGGGGGGGGGGCTACGAATCCTAGATTGTTGGAGGGGGAGTGTGGCGGCTTGGTACATAAAAGTACAGGGAGATTTGGTGTTGACTAGGAGTGATCGATGTGCAGGGATCACTCGAAGTGATCGTACAAAACAGAGGTGATGGGATACATTCAATGATCCATGTCCGGTTAACGCTTTGCGGCCTTAGATATGCCTATCAAGGAAGAGCCATGGCCCATGACACAAGAGACGACCGCCTTGGCTGGGTTTCACAATCACAGAGGATTATTCGGTTTCAGAGGCAATGACCAGGCCTGACATCGATAACTATCGTTATGTTAATTTAAACCAATGCGCTACTCGATGATCCATCAGGACACTCGTCACATTCTTCTGCGCATTATTTCACGCGCATAGAGTGGTTGTAAACTTGTAATGATCGACGTTCAGAGTGACCAAATGCCATAAAGCAAGATCCGATCTGTTGTTTCATCCCAAAAAAAAAATATGACAACAGTGTGTGCTCAGGTATTTTCAGCATCGACTGTATGCATAAATTACAGTAACCAATTTTGCGAGCGGTTGCGGAGTAAGTCCCCCATAACATTCCCAGTTCTGATCCAGCCGCTTGCTTAGCAAAGCCAGGGAAGAAATTCATGCAAAAGTAAACTTAACTGAACACGAAACAAACCCAGAGATGCTACGCATGGATAATACCTTCAGCGGTTTCCATCAACATTCCAGAGAAAATGTTACCCCAGAAACGACAATGCATGGCCACAATACAGCCTACACATAAGAAAAACTGGCATATGCCCATTCGAGTCTGGCAATTTGTAGCGATAATTTGCACAAGTTGACAAACAAGCAAAGGGTCTACAGCATAGTACTCATCATTTCAACATAAAGCCTTGAACCAGTTCTTTGTTGGGAGAGCATTCGACCTTCTTAACCATAGTTCAGCCGGAACATGTCGTTCTGCACATAGAAGCTCCCTCCAGCTGGCAGCAAATGGAACACCTGCAATTAAAGTGAATCACAAGGTTAGAGAACCCCACTGACACATCCTTATATGGCTATCAACTGAGATAATTTCACATTGATCAGAAAAGGCACAAGGTATCTCCATGGACTCTCTAATCCATTGAGACACGTGCCTCCTGTCAGAAATAAAACCCATCATAATACTGTAATATTTATGCAAACAGAGAGTGAATATATGGACCTGGATGTGATTTTAAGAGCACACCATTCTAAAGACCAGTCATAAGTCAAGGCAATCAAGAACCACCTAAGTGCCGAACTGTTCTAAAAATGCTAATACAAATTAGTCCCTCTGTCCCTTAATATAAGAACATGAAGTGATTAAAGTGGGGAGACAAGATTAGATCTGAATTACAAATTATTTTATTTGAAAGGAGTAAAGGACCGTAAAGGACCCTCAATATCATCTAATCCAATGAGCAAGAGCTTGTCCATATCGGAAAAGTCCAAAATACAAATCAAAATGTTAATGTATTTATTACCAGGAAGCTTTGCATAGCCTAAACAATACAAGATGTACACTGTTGGAAGATAACAGTTGAGATTCGGACACTGTATAGAAGTGTGTCGTGCATTCTAGAAACAGTTTAGTCAACTTAAGAATAATTCCGCAGTTGGTACACCACTCCATTCTGATACTTTCAAAACAGACTACATTCCAAGATTTTGCATGGGACTAGAAATTGTTAATGTGGCCCCTCCATTGTAAGTTTGTAACACAAGGAAAAACCATACCCTGAATTCATAACACTAGGAAGACGATGAAATTGTATTATTTCAGATCAATAATGAATTAAAGCTACCATATGCCCCACGCATACAAGCATAATCAACTTTGTAACTCCCAGTGTCCCACAATCAGTGAACAAGAAAAAAAGTAAAGCATCTATTCTCCGCACGAAACGGTGGCCCATTGGTATTCGGTAACAACACAATTACTACGCATCACCAAATTCAGTGACTGAGACAAAAAAACAATGAAAGATCAAACTTGGAGATACAACACTGGCTAGATGCAGCCAACAGAAACATCAAATCATACTGCACAGCAGTCCTACAGATGAGACAGCTTAAAGCAATGACAAACACAGCATGGTCAGTACCACACTATCCACTATATTAGTCCATAACAGCTCTCCGTCAGACTCAAAATTAAGGAATAGCATAGCAGGGAAATGGAATAAAACACCAACAGATCGATGAACAACTACCCGTGAACCACCTCGAGTAAATCTGAAAACATTGATAGAAACAAAAGCACTACCAAAAGGAGATCCCAAGGACGATGCAAACAAGAAAAGGACACAGGTCCGAAACAGTGATCTAAATGTGGCAACTCACGGTTTCACACGTATATATATAAAAGCTCGAGCCCCAAAGAAATAGTTGTACTACTGCCCAAGAATATACTAATCAATCTAGTAGTAGTATCTTCTGCTGATTACATGAGCCTAGGCTGGGAGATTGACCGAATCCAAACCATCATGATAGTAAGAACTAAGCGCGTATCAGACAACAATTTTAATCAACAAATCGAGAGCCTTCCACGGACTTCCAGGGAAGGCCGTGCCAGCCGTCGGATTGTGATTTAGGGACCAAACGAAATGATCGCAGCAGCGGCCACCAATTAACGGGATCAGATCAGCGCGTACTACAACGAAACAGGGGACTATTTGGAGACGGGGGTGGCGCAACGCAAACCTGGGAGAACTTGAGGGGGTGCTCCTGGGGGCCGGTGGTGAGGCTGCCGGAGACGAAGACGAGGACGCCGCCCTGGGGCCCCGAGAGCTGGCAGTCAACGGTGACGATGGTGTGCTTGCACTGCTGGAAGGGGAGGGACCCGATCTTGCCGGCGATGGCGGCGGCGCCGAGGATCTTCTCGCCCTCGAAGGTGAGCATGGAGCCGTCCTGGTACAGCCCCGCCAGCCCGGCGCGGTTGCTGTCGAAGGTGTTGTAGTAGTGCTCCACGAACGCCTTGGCCACTGCGTCGGGATCCATCCTCGCCGCGCCTCGCCTCCGCTAGGGTTTGGAGCTCTGGATGCGGCTGGCTCGGAGGCGTTTGGAAGCCGGGGCTTGGTGATGAATGGGGAGAGGGGTTCGCGAAGGGAATAATAATTGCTGCTGATTTGGATGGGATGGGCGGCGTGGGTGGGGTGGGGGTTGGCGTGGGAAGGACGCTATGCCGTCGGGGCTGGGCCCACGGATGGGAATGCAGCGTTGGGCTTGCTTTTTTCTTTTTCTTTCTGAGGATATGGCTAGGTTTTCATGGTTGTCGGGTCTTTGGGCTACAGCCCAATAATGATTTGTGGGGGTGCTCGTGGGCTGGAGTGGGTTGCTCGAACTACTCCATCCTGGAAAAAAAATCTATAAAAAAAATCTCAAAAAAAATCTGCCAAAAAAATACTCCCTCCGTTCCCAAATATAAGATGTTTTAGACTTTGTCCACATACACATTTATATAAATGTATTTACACATATTTCATGTGTATGTTCACTCATTTGTGTATGTATCTAGACAACATGTGTAATATCTAAAACATCTTACATTTGGCTACTCCTGCTCCCCTGTCCCCGCGTCGCTCCGCTTAGGGCGACACGGGAGGCGAAACCCTAACCCCCAAAAAAGCTTCCCCTTCCCCGTCTCCTCCCCTCCCCCCGCCGCCGCCGGAGGACGCCGGCGGCCTCGGTCCGCGTGGTAGACGGTGGCGGCGGGGAGGCTCGCTCCTCTCCTGCCTTGGGTCGCCCTGGTGGTTCCCTGCCAGTGAGGCCCTCGCAGGGGAGCTCGAACACCGAGGTCGCGGCCCTGGGAGGCGGATGCGGTGTCGGCTCTGCGGCGGGCGGCGCGCGCGGGTGCTGTCCGCTCTCCTCGGACCGGTAGGGCGGCGGGGTGAGCGGGGTGGCAGCTGGTCTTTGGTCGGTCATCAGAGCTGGAGGCTGTGGTCCTCCTCCACCTTGCCTTGCTCCCCTCTCGCCGGTTCTGAGGGTCAGCTTCTCGCTGCCATCTGAGTCAGCGGAGTGGCACGGCGTTGGGAGTGGTGGGGTTTGGGAGACCGAGCGAAAGCTTTGGCTGGTGTTTGCTAGCCCGACGACGGCGACGCCTACGGGCGCCGTAGCCCTCCTTGGAGGCGTCGTGGTGGTCTCCGTCCCCTTCCTCCGTCCCGGGTGAAAACCCTAGGTCCTTTGGACCGGGCAATGGTGGCGCATCGGTGTCGCGGGCTCCTGGGAGACATTGCCATGGGACGAGGTGCTTCAGCGTTGTTGGTGAGTTGGTGAGTGGACGTGCAGCGGCGCAGGCGGTGTCTCTGCCTTGGCTCCGGTTGAAGTTCTTCAACTCAGTTGTTTGCAGGTTTTTTCTTGCGGCAGCGGTGTCTATCTCTTTGCGGGCGCTTCTTGCCGGCGGTTCGGCGCCGTCGAGCCTGGCGAGGGGATAGGGGTCCCCTCCGGCAGTAGCGTTTTCGAGAGTGGTGCCTTTGCGCGGATTTTCCCGGCGACGCTGGTTGTCCCTTCCTCTATGTGCTTGGCGTTGGTCTTGCCTTGGGCAACTTCAGTTCGTCCCTCCAGAAACAGGCGGCTTTCTTTGTTCGGATCGTGCCCCTGAGCGGCTCTCAACCCCAAGCCTCCTGGTGTTAAGGCGCAGTTCGCACAATGGAGGGCTTCAGTAGGGGTAGGGGCCTTTGCTTGCTTGCTTCTGGTGCTGGGTGCTGCTGTCCAGACCTAATGTTCTTGTGGCTTGTTTAGCTTGCTCTAGCTACGATTTGTATTCCTTCTGTTTGTTTCTGTTTTTGCTGTTTTCAGCACCCTTGTAACCTTTGCCGTTTGTGGCTTTGTTAATTCAAAGCTGGGCTCTTCCGAGCCTCCCTTCTTAAAACATCTTACATTTAGGAACGGAGGGAGTATGTATTAATTTGTCCCACAAAAAGATTCATAATAAGTGTTGGCTACTGCCTTATTTTGAACTCAGTTCAAAACTACGAAACTTATTTTGGATCGGAGGGCGTAGTATTCATCATGTTGGCTACGGCTGTGTGAAATAGGTTATCGCTCGTTTAGATTCCATCCTAGGATTGACACGATGCATAGTGTCTGTTTGCATTTCTGCATTACGAGGCTTTCTGTAATATCTTCTCGTGTGTATAGAACATTTTCTGCGCTACTGCAGGCTTTCTGTAAAATCTTCCCGTTTTTTTCGAAAAGGGGAGTCCCAGCCTCTGCATCAAAGTGATGCATACGGCCGCTTTATTAACTTATTGTAGAAGTGTAAAAAGTCTGTTACAAATCACGGATCACAAAGGGTCGAAACATGTATCAACCAACGGAAAATAAAACTTCATAGTGCAATTCTCTTCTCAAAACGCCAGCCCAATCGGTTGTAGAAATCCTTGGCGACTGTCTCCAAGCGGGTACATCCAGAATCCATAACTTGGCGAAGCTCCACTGGTTGGAGATATGACCATGTACGAATCCAATGGGTAACCAATGGTATGACTTGCAAGAAAGATGATTGTTTTGGCTTGTTAAACACAAAGTCATTTCTGACATTCCACATTGCCCATAGGACAACACAAATACCAACTCGGATTGTCTTTAGTTCTTTCTTTTGTATACCATGAAGCCAATTCCCAAACAAATGCGATATATTTTTGGGTGGAGTTATATTGAAAGCGACATGCACAATTCGCCACACTATTCTAGCAAAAGGGCATTCGAAAAAAAGATGTTGAATAGATTCATTAGTATCACAGAAGGAACAACACTTGTTGCCATTCCAGTTCCTCTTAACGAGATTGTCTTTTGTTAAGATCACTTTTCGATACAAGAACCACATAAAGATCTTAATCTTTAGTGGTACTTTTATTTTCCATATATACTTTCTTTAAAAACTGGTGTGACCGTTCAAAGAATCCAAATACATAGACTTGACAGTAAAAGTGTCTGAGTTAGTGATGACTCCCAAATGCAGGAGATCAATTGTAGTACCTTTCAATTAGAAAAGGTTGTCGAACCCACGAGGAGCTGAAGGTATTGGTTAGCAAGATTGATAAATAAAACAATAAAAGATGCAATGTTTTTGGTATTTTTGTTGTATAGTTGCAATGCAGAAAATAAACAGTAGCAAGTCAAAGCTCTCAAAGAGAGAAAGCCCAATCCTCTTATGTGCAAGAGGACAAGCTCAAGTGATGTGTAACTTATATGTGGAAAACGTTCCCGAGGGCGGCATGGATATTGCTAGGCATAGAGATTTATTAAACAACACGTTGAATATCTTGTCAAGTTTTAATCTTCTTTGGAGAGCCATTATTAGGTATAGCTAAATAAATAAACTACAACCCCTTATGATGGATCATGTGGCCAAGTAAATGACTGCACAAGAATTATTAAGACATAAAGTCCCACCATAGCATTACACTCTAAGGTCCCCGATACTAATACCCTCATAATATAACTTCATGATTCGGTCCCAGGTTTACATGTCCTCCCAAGTCTCCCTCAATTCATTATACTACGGTGTTCTCCTATGAGCCCATATAGGTGAAGTGTTGTGCAGTCGACGTTCGCACAACACCATCATAGAATCACATAAAAGATAAACTCTTGACAAAATACCAACACATGTTATATATAAATCATTGCCAATTCATCCTATGCCCTCAGGAACATATGGGAACTACTCACAACGTGCAAACATGATAATATTCAGTGGCATAAGTGGTACAACACAATCTGAAATATAACTTCACCACCAAATAATGACAAGTACTCAATCACAAACATGAATAGTAGCACAAGACAAGTATCTAGGGTATAGCAACTCTCAAACTACGAGGGGACGGAGTGGATCACGGAGATGATGATGGAGATGGTGCTGGTCTTGGTGATGGTGATGATGTAGAGGCCTCCTCCCACGCCAAGGAGGAGAGGTGATGACGATGACGATGATTTCCCCCTTCTCCGGAGCTCCGGAGCAGCAGGATCTGATCCCCCTCGGAGGGAATCAGGAGTTTCGCCGCCGCCGCGGCCTCGGATGGTTTCGGGAAAATTAGGGCGTAACTTTTCGGGGAGGACGAAGGCGTCGATAAAAAGCCCCAGGCGAGGAGGTGCCCGAGGCTCCACTTAGTGGGTCCCACGCGGCCAGGTACTTGGGCCGCGTGGGCCCACCCTTTTGGGCCTCGTGGCTCTCCTCTCTTCGGTCTTCTTCCCTCTGCCTTTCTCTCGACGAAAAACCAGCTGTGCAATTTTTCCTTTTATTATTTGGGTCCCTGTAGCTCCTGAAACATTAAAAACAAGAAAAAGGAGGTTTTCTGCCTCCCAGAAATTAAATACCAAAAATAGGGACTTTGTATGAAAGTCCCATAAATCATCTAAAACATGTAAAAACAATGATATAACAATGCAAATAACATTCTAATATGATACTAAAAGTTGTATAAATGATGATATAAAATGCACGTATCAACTCCCCCAAGCTTAAACCTTTACTCGTCCTCGAGTAAGTAAGGACATAGATCATTACATGCATCAATGGACTTATGGTTGATAAATAAATACGAGCATTGTATCATCATCATATTCAGTTGCAATGTAAGATTAATGAACTAAAACTCATACACATGAGGGCAACATAAGTAGAAGCTCTAGCAATCACCCCTTACTTTTGAAAGCAAATAACCATTGTATGTTGGACAATTGAATCATACTATTTTTCACATGCTTTTGCTCTTATGGCAAGCATTATAATATTTTATACTTTGCTGAAATTTAAAGACAAGATAAACTCTTATTAGATAACAAGTTCAAAGAAGACAAATGAAAAGACAGATATAAAATTGTTTGCACCCTTGCTTCACTAGTAACTAGTGCAAACTTTAGTCATGGATATCTCAATCAAGTTCCTATGCTCTATACAACCTTTATCTTACACTTTCCATGGCTAACTGAATTTTCAGGTGCCTTCCTTTTCATTCACTTTCCAAGAGCATAAGTATTGAAATATCCATGATCATTAATTTGCTCAAAAGATACTAGATTCTAACAAGAGTGTTTCATATCCTTTTCATTAACTCTTCCTAACTTTTTATCCTACAAGACTATATCTCAACCTTAAACTATTAATTTTCAAGTCATATTGACTCATTCTCTTTACTCATTTTATAATGGGGTGATTCTACAATTGTCCAACATACTCAAGTTAATTAAGTTCAAGGCAAGATGTGACTGAAACTTCTAAATATGCCACGCTCATTTGCATGAGTGTTACCCATAAATCTCCAAACAAGGAATCATGGATGACACCATACTTTAATATTCATTGATAAACCACAAGATAGAGATACATGATAATGCTCCATGAGCTCACACACGCCTAAGAGATATTGATAACTAAACGATAAAAGCAAAACACACCATGACTAGATAGATATGATAAACTAGTAGAGATAAAGACTAGGTGGAACTCCCCCAAGCTTGACGTCTTGCTAGAACCACTTCTGCTCTTTCTTCTTGTCTTCATAATAATTATCTTCAAGTTTTCCAACAATGCTCATCATAAGGTTGTAGGCTTTTCAAACTCCCTTGCAGCTTCTCCCAGTTTTTCCATGAGATTCTTCTCCACCGTCTCCTTGCAAGGCTTCCACTCCGGGCTTGGTACTTTAACATTAGGGATCTTACGATCCCATTCACCAGGATAGTTCTCTTGGGTGGCACGCTTGAATTCCCTGTCAATAAGAGTAGAAACCACGTTTTTGCTAGCAAGTGCGTGCCTAGGAGCCTTCCCTCCTGTGCTCATGCGCGCCGTCCGCCTCTTGTTTCCAAGAGATGGTTCACCCTCACACCAGCAACAGTGATGGAGAAGGTGGTGCTGTCGCAGAGGTGCAACGTCGGCGAAGGGCTTGTATCTTTCTCTTCAGCTTCTTCCTTTCCATCTCCTCCTTGTCGGGCTTGTATCTTCATCGTCGAGTAGTCCTTCCTCTTCCTATTCCTCCTCCATATGGACGTGGGGCTGTTGCCCTCGAGTTCATCATCATCGTCCATGGAGGAGCATTGGTAGGAGTCTCCCGAAGACATAGCTAAAAACCTGACAGGCAGAAACAGCAAAAGCAAAGATCGCTCGAGAACGCTCGGTGCGAGATTAGATCAACGAAAAGGGGTATATATTGACGGTTTTTAGGTCAAGACGAAGCGTCGGAGTCGAAAACGAGACGAACGGGACTCCGAGGGGCAAAAGGAGTGGTCCCACGCGGCCGCGTGGGACCCCTTGTTTCCTTCCTCGGGTCTCCGCTTCGTCCAGTTTTCTTGTCCCACACGTTAATTTCCATAAAAAATGACTTCCGTAAAATTTTACGCAATTCCGAGAAACTTTCCAAACAAAAGTTACCTATTATTGATTTTGGGTTTCTGAAACTGCAAAATTCTTCGCAATTACCTCCTCCGGTGTCTTTAAATTCAACTCCTCCACCTTTCCGATGAAGCTCTTCCTGCAATATAATGTTTAAGGCGTTGTCCATTGACTACATGAGGTTTACCTTTCATATCACCGTGAAGACGGATAGCTCCTGAACGGTACACCTCCTGTATCACTAATGGTCCCTGCCACTTTGAAGCTAACTTTCCTGCAGAAAACTTGAAACGAGAATTGTACAATAAAACTTGATCACCTACTTTGAATTCTTTTCTCTTAATTTTCTTGTCATGCCAAATTTTAACTTTCTCTTTAAACATTCTAGCACTTTCATAAGCTTCGTTTCTCCATTCATCAAGTAGGTTTAAATCAAGAATTCTCTTCTCTCCAGCAGTTTAAAATCAAAGTTCAATTGTTTAATAGCCCATCTAGCTTATGTTCTAATTCAACAGGTAAATGACAAGCTTTTCCATAAACCATTTATAAGGAGACATTCCCATAGGATTTTTAAAAGCAGTTCTATAAGCCCATAATGCATCATTAATTTTAGTTGGCCAATCAGATCTAGACTTATTCACTGTCTTTTCCAAAATGAGTTTAATTTCCCTATTACTTAATTCAACTTGTCCACTTGTTTGAGGGTGATAAGGAGATGCAATTCTATGGTTAACATCATATTTTGCCAATGTTTTTCTAAGAATACCATGCAAGAAATGAGAACCACCATCAGTAATTAAAAACCTAGGAACACCAAACCTGGGGAAAATGATGTCCTTGAGCATCTCATTGCTGTGGCATGATCTGCACTTTGGTTGGAATTGCTTCCACCCACTTTGTAACATAATCCACTGCAACCAAAATATGAGTATGCTTTGTCTTTGACTCTGGGAAAGGCCCATAAAGTCAAAACCCCAACATCAAATGGCTCAAGTGGCAAAGAATAATTCATAGGCATTTCATTTCTCCTACCAATATTTCCTACTCTTTGACATTTATCACAAGATTTAACATATTCAGCACAATCCTTAAATAAAGTAGGCCAATAGAAACCAGATTGTAATACCTTTGCACCTGTACGATCTCCTGCATGATGCCCTCCATAGGACTGTCATGACAATCTCTTATAATAGCCTGTTGTTCATGCTCAGGTACACAACGTCTAATAATACCATCCACACTTTTCTTATAAAGGAAAGGATCATCCCAAAAATAATGTCTAAGATCATAAAAGAATTTCTTTCTTTGTTGAAAGTGAAGTGTGGAGGTAAAACTTACCAACAATAAAATTTGCATAGTTGGCAAACCATGGAGATGCAACTTTAGCACTAGAAACATTAACAATTGCAAGTTGTTCATTAACAAAGCTATCATTAATAGGAATAGGATCATCAGGTATATTTTCCATTCTAGAAAGATGATCAGCTACTTGATTATCTTCCCCTTTCCTATCAACAATGTGTAAATCAAATTCTTGCAATAGAAGTACCCATCTTATTAATCTAGGCTTAGCATCTTTCTTATGCATTAAGTATTTAATGGCAGAATGATCAGTATGCAATGTGACTTTCGAATCAGTAATATAAGGTCTAAACTTGTCACAAGCAAATAGCACTGCTAAAAATTCTTTTTCAGTTGTGGCATAATTCCTTTGAGCAGCATCAAGTGTTCTACTAGCATAATAAATGACATTCAGTTTCTTATCAACACGTTGGCCCAAAACAGCCCCAACTGCATAATCACTAGCATCACACATAATTTCAAAAGGCAATTTCCAATCAGGAGGTTGAATAATAGGAGCACTTATTAAAGCATTCTTCAAAATATTAAAGGACTCAATGCAATCATCATTAAAAGAGAAAGGAACATCCTTTTGCAAAAGATTGGTTAGGGTTTTGATATTTTGGAGAAATCTTTAATAAACCTACGATAAAAACCTGCATGCCCAAGAAAACTTCTTATACCTTTGATGTCCCTTGGGTATGGCAGCTTTTCAATAGCTTCTATCTTTGCTGGGTCAACTTCTATTCCTTTCCAGAAATCTTATGCCCAAGAACAATACCTTCAGTAACCATGAAGTGACACTTCTCCCAGTTTAAAACTAAGTGTTGGTCTTCACAACGCTGCAAAACTTTGTTAAGGTTGAACAAGCAATTATCGAAGGAAGTACCATACACAGAAAAATCATCCATAAAACTTCCATTATCTTTTCAATATAATCAGCAAATATAGCATTCATGCATCTTTGAAAAGTAGCAGGAGCATTACATAACCGAATGGCATTCTCCTATAAGCAAATGTACCATATGGGCAAGTAAAAGTGGTCTTTTCTTGATCATCCTTATGGACAGGAATTTGTGAGAAACCTGAATAACCATCTAAATAACAAAAGTGAGAGTGTTTAGATAACCTTTCTAACATTTGATCAATAAATGGCAATGGGTAATGATCTTTACGAGTTGCTTTATTTAACTTCCTGAAATCAATACACATCCTATAACCAACAACAGTACGTTGAGCCACAAGTTCATCCTCATCATTTGGAACAACAGTCATTCCACCCTTTTTAGGAACACAATGAACTGGACTAACCCACTTACTATCAGCTATGGGATAAATGATACCAGCTTCAATAAGTCTTATTACCTCTTTCCTTACCACTTCTTCATTTTTGGATGGAGACGGCGTTGATAATCAACAACAGGTTTTGCATCCTCTTCCAAATTAATTTTATGCATACATAGAGCTGGGCTTATACCTTTAAGATCATCAAGAGAGTATCCAATGGCTGGTCGGTGAGCTTTAGCACATCAAGTAATTTCTCTTCTTCTTCAGCTGAAAGGTTAGCACTAATAATGACAGGATATATGCTCTTCTCATCCAAATATGCATATTTCAGATTTGTAGGCAAAGGCAAAACTAGGATCCCCTTTAGGTGGTGGTAGCACTCCTAAATTATCAGGTGGGATATGCAATTGTAATTGTGGTGGTTGTTGCCATAATATTTGTTCTAAAGCATCTTTTCCTCATCATTAAATGGTTCATCTTGATTAAGCATATAACGTTCTACAACATCTGTTGAAGCTACAGCTATATGTGCAAGAGTTTCAATTATATCTTCAGAAATTGGCTCTTTCAACATGTTTATCAGCAAATTTGGAAAAGTTGAACTCAAGTTTTTCACCAGCACATTTAATAAACACTTTCTCTTTAGGCAAATTAATTTCAGCACCAACAGTGTTTAAGAAAGGTCTACCAAAAATGATAGGACAAAAAGAATCTTGAGGACAACCAAGCACAATAAAATCAGCAGGATATTTTATTTTGCCAACCAATACTTCAACATCTCTAACAATTCCAAATGGACTAATATAATCTTTATTAGCAAGTTGAATTGTCATACCTGTCTCTTCCATAATGATAGGATCAATATCAGGCTTGATTTCAAGATAAAGAGAATATGGAATGACACTAATACTTGCTCCAATATCACATAGACCATGATAACTTGAAGTCCCAATAGAGCATGATATAACAGGTTTACCAACTTTGGCCGAATTACCTTTGATGACTTAGTAGCATCTTCACATAAATAAACATCAACAGGGTCTTCTTCATTTAATTGTTTGATAATTGAAATTTGACTGTTGACTTCCACCTGTTCATAAGGCTGAGAACATCTGTTACTCTTGTTAGTAACAGCAATAAGTAAATTCTCCTTAACTTGGTTTGGATATGGAGGTGGTTCAACATACTCCTCAATTGTCACAGATGACACTGGTTCTGCCTGTTTAATAACTTTAGGAACAACAATAGATTGTTTAACAGGTTCAACATAAACTTCAAAACCACTTTGAGGAACACGATATGCTCAGCAAAACCTTTAGCTATCTCAATTATAACATAAGGATCAAGATTAAAAGTATCACTCAGATTTTTAAACAACATAGAAGTAGAGAAGTTCTCTACACATGAATATCCATAATCAAAATAGGCTCATTACCTTTATCAAGATCCCAATGACTAGTATTTTCAGAAATAGTCTCCAATAAATTCCATGCTTCTTCTTCAGTATTATTAGTAAAACTTCCACCAGATGAATTATCCAGAATTTCCTTGTGCTTCGACGGTAGCCTCACATAAAAGTTTATCAATATAAGTTTCCTTGTAAGATCATGACAAGGATTCTTGCGAAGGAGTTCCTTTAACCTCCCCCAAGCTTGAGTAATACTCTCTCCCAGATGTGGCCAGAAATTAAATATATAGCAGCGGTTCTCATAAGCTTCTTTAGGAGTAAAATATTTAAGAAAGAAAACCTTCCTCAAGATATTCCATTCAATAACCTCTTCATCAAGAGACCTGTACCAATCACGAGCATTACCAGATAAAGACAAATATAATAACTTCCTTTTTACCTGATCTTCAGAAATACCAGGAAGTCTAAATAAACCACATATGTCTTCAATTAACTCCATGTGTTCACGTGCAGACTTAGTTCCATCACCTGTAAATGGATTTTTCATAACTCTTTTAACATGACCAATGGGAATTTTAAATCCCACTTTAGGTATCTCAGACACAGTAGTTTCAACCACTTTAGGAGTAGTGGCATAAGCACTTTCATATAGAGCAAGATGCAGCGAGGAACGATTCATAAATGCCATAGTAACAATGAGATAAAACAGCTTTCAAGTTTCCTTACCAAACTTCTTACCAATAGCGCTACGCTCCCCGGCAACGGCGCCAGAAAAGTATCTTGATGACTCCCAAGTGCAGGAGATCAATTGTAGTACCTTTCAATTAGAAAAGGTTGTCGAACCCACGAGGAGCTGAAGGTATTGGTTAGTAAGATTGATAAATAAAACAATAAAAGATGCAAGTGTTTTTGGTATTTTTGGTTGTATAGTTGCAATGCAGAAAATAAACAGTAGCAAGTCAAAGCTCTCAAAGAGAGAAAGCCCAATCCTCTTATGTGCAAGAGGACAAGCTCAAGTGATGTGTAACTTATATGTGGAAAACGTTCCCGAGGGCGGCATGGATATTGCTAGGCATAGAGATTTATTAAACAACACGTTGAATATCTTGTCAAGTTTTAATCTTCTTTGGACGGAGCCATTATTAGGTATAGCTAAATAAATAAACTACAACCCCTTATGATGGATCATGTGGCCAAGTAAATGACTGCACAAGAATTATTAAGACATAAAGTCCCACCATAGCATTACACTCTAAGGTCCCCGATACTAATACCCTCATAATATAACTTCATGATTCGGTCCAGGTTTACATGTCCTCCCAAGTCTCCCTCAATTCATTATACTACGGTGTTCTCCTATGAGCCCATATAGGTGAAGTGTTGTGCAGTCGACGTTCGCACAACACCATCATAGAATCACATAAAAGATAAACTCTTGACAAAATACCAACACATGTATATATAAATCATTGCCAATTCATCCTATGCCCTCAGGAACATATGGGAACTACTCACAACGTGCAAACATGATAATATTCAGTGGCATAAGTGGTACAACACAATCTGAAATATAACTTCACCACCAAATAATGACAAGTACTCAATCACAAACATGAATAGTAGCACAAGACAAGTATCTAGGGTATAGCAACTCTCAAACTACGAGGGGACGGAGTGGATCACGGAGATGATGATGGAGATGGTGCTGGTCTTGGTGATGGTGATGATGTAGAGGCCTCCTCCCACGCCAAGGAGGAGAGGTGATGACGATGACGATGATTTCCCCCTTCTCCGGAGCTCCGGAGCAGCAGGATCTGATCCCCCTCGGAGGGAATCAGGAGTTTCGCCGCCGCCGCGCCTCGGATGGTTTGGAAAATTAGGGCGTAACTTTTCGGGGAGGACGAAGGCGTCGATAAAAAGCCCCAGGCGAGGAGGTGCCCGAGGCCACTTAGTGGGTCCCACGCGGCCAGGTACTTGGGCCGCGTGGGCCCACCCCTTTTGGGCCTCGTGGCTCTCCTCTCTTCGGTCTTCTTCCCTCTGCCTTTCTCTCGACGAAAAACCAGCTGTGTAATTTTCCTTTTATTATTTGGGTCCCTGTAGCTCCTGAAACATTAAAAACAAGAAAAAGGAGGTTTTCTGCCTCCCAGAAATTAAATACCAAAAATAGGGACTTTGTATGAAAGTCCCATAAATCATCTAAAACATGTAAAAATAATGATATAACAATGCAAATAACATTCTAATATGATAGTAAAAGTTGTATAAATAATGATATAAAATGCACGTATCAGTTAGTCAGACTCCATACGAACCTGTCTGTTTCCGTCGTGAGGTTTACATCCATTAATCGATTAACTAAATGTAACCATTGTTCCCATTTATCCCCTGAAAGATTTCTTCTAAAAGTAATATTCCAGGGTTGAGTTAACGCATGAGCCTCCAAAACTTGTTTTCGGTTAGCTATATTATATAGCCGAGGGTATTGTTGCGCCAAAGAAGAATTACCTAGCCACACATCTTCCCAGAACCTTGTGTTCATCCCGTTCCCAACCACAAAAGACCCTCGTTTAAAGAAGTCATCCTTTACTTTCATCAAACCTTTCCAAAAAGGAGAATCAAAGGGTTTTACGGTGACCTGAGATAGAGTCTTGGAATTAAGGTACTTGTTTTGCAACAGTTCTTGCCATACTCCTTGTTCATTCATGAGTTTAAACAACCACTTGCTAAGCAAACATTTATTTTTAATCTCTAACACTTCAATACCAAGGCCCCCCTGCTCCCGAGGTCTACAAATAATATTCCATTTAGTCAGACGGTATTTCTTTTTATGACTATCACTTTGCGAAAAAAAACCTTGACCTATAGAAGTCTAATCTTTTCCTAACCCCCTTAGGAATCTCAAGAAAAGATAGCATAAACATTGGTAAACTTGTGAGAACTGAATTTATAAGAAGCAACCTATCGCCATAGGAAAGTAGCTTTCCTATCCAACTACTCAACTTTCTCTCAAAGCGATCTTCCACCGGTTTCCACTCCCCATTTTTCAATTTTCTAAAATGAATTGGTACTCCCAAGTACTTAAAAGGAAATGCACCCGTTTCACACCCAAAGAGATTTCTATATTGCGCTTCAGCTGTTTTGGCTTGTCCAAAACAGTAGAGCTCACTCTTGTGGAAATTAATCTTAAGGCCCGATAATTGTTCAAAAAGATATAAAATTAGTTTCATGTTTAAAGCCTTGCCTAAATCATGTTCCATAAAAATAATGGTATCATCCGCATATTGTAAGATTGTAAGATAGAAACCCCTCCCTCTACTAGATGAGGAATGAGTCCGCCAATTTGACCATCTTCTTTTGCTCGGTTTAACAAATTAGCCAGCATATCCGCCACCACGTTAAATAAAATAGGTGAAAGTGGATCTCCTTGTCTAAGTCCTTTGAGCGTTTGGAAGTTATGACCAATGTCATCATTCACTCTAATACCCACACTCCCCCGACTAATAAATTATTCCCGTGTGTATACAATATATGCAAGTATGCATTGTTTTCTACTCCCTCCGTTCACAAAAGGATGTCTCAACCTAGATTAAATTTGTATTTATTTAGACATGATTTAGTGTGTAGATACATGCAAATTTGAGCTAGATTGAGACATCCTTTTGTGAACGGAGGGAGTAGATGTTTGTTATGTCATTGTCGTGTGTGCGTCCATCTCATGCTCTCAGGAAGAAATAAAGAGCTAGGCAGATTGTGGAGATGACCGGGATCGGTTGGAATCGACAAAAAAATTCCTCAACTTCATGGACTACAACTGCATGGTTTTTGTTCGAAGAAATGGACCAAGGGCAGTCTCCCCGGCCGATGATCTAAAAGATTCATGATTGTCAAATGAAGAAAGAAAATTGTCATGGCCCGGGTACATGTACATCCTATTGAAATGAAATCCTCTAAGGATCCACGGCCTCTCCATCACCGCGCCTTACCTTGCAGGGGTTTGGAGCTCTGGATGCGGCTGGCTCAGAGACTTTGGACATCCCAAGGTAGGCCTTGCTAAATGGGGAGAGGGGCTTATGAAAGAATAATAATTGGTGTACGTTTGAATGGGATGGCCGTGGGTGGCGTGGGAAGGACATGAAGCCAACGGGGCTGGGGCCGCCGAGAACCAGATATCCTGCTAGAAATATGACCTACAGTAATTTGTTATTATTGAATTTTCTTTATGCTCATGATTAATTTTTTATTCTATGATAATTGTAATATATGAATAAAGTCATGAATTAAAGATGAACTTATTTTTCTGATCATGAACATATAATAAAGTATTACAGTGATGTCATAATTCATGAGGCCATACTGTTAATGTAACATAGTGCTGGATAAAATGTTGATATATGTGAGATGTGTCGTCATATAAAGTTGTCACGTTTACTAAACATTGTTTGACCACGAGAGCATCAAAATTTGGATATCGTATGTGTATTTAGGGGATGCCAAACTATTTAGGGGATGTGAAACATCATCCATAACTGGGTGATTATGGTTTTTTTTGGTACACCAAAAAGTATGTTGTGTGGCATTAGATACATCAATATTGGGATTTAATTCTTTGTTGATGGAGATATACACACTGGCTCACTCGGTAATTATGATGTCTTTCATCATCTGCGCAATGTGACTATGTGTTTGTCCCGAAAAGATTGGAGATATAGAATACAAGTAAAATGTTCCACGCCAGAATAGAATGACAACTAGGTATAGTGACCAAACCATTGATTACGGAATGTCGATAAAATCTCACCTCAGGTTGTGTAAAATATCGCGACGTAAAGAGATCTGTAAAGGAATGTTTAGTACACGTCCACATTGTTTCAAAACTGAAGGGTCACACGCTTAAAAGATTAGCGACATATAGGAAAGCAATTAGTTATGATATTGATAATGAGAGTGAAGGGTTCCGAAAGTGTCCTAGATGATCTATGAAAGTTCTGAGATGTCATGGATGATCCGAAAGTGCCTGGAATGGTGCCAGGCTATATATGGAAGGTGCCAGAGGATTCTATAATGTTGTGGAAGGTTCCATAAGGTATTGAAAGTTATGGAACATACGGAAGGTTCAGAACTATGTGAGGGCTTGCCGCATGGGTCTTTCATTGAGGTCAAGGCGACATAGGCTTACATTGGTGGACAAGCCACCTAGGCATGCTAACCCTCTCTCCTTGTTGGAGTATGACTCCTACTTGGAAGGGGAGTGGGAATTCAGGATGAAAGTAGCAGTGGCATCTAGTGATACATCAAAATGTATCCATGAAAATTGTTGCTTCTAATGTTATATTTCATAATATTTGCATCATAGATTCAATTCCACCATCTATATTAATGGTTTTGGAGATTTTTCAACAAGTTCCTCTTCATTTGGTTTTAACTCTACACGACAGGAAACCCCTGTTTTTGCGCATTTGCGAATTTCAAGAATCTTGTCGGAATCAAAAGGAGTTAGAGTCTCTTACCACACAAGTTGTAATCAAGATGAGGACTTTTCCCAAAGAGGACAGCCAAAAGGCCAAGGGGAGATCAAGAAGCCCTCCATGGCGTTGGCCACATAGCCTTGAGATGCCATAGGAAGATTTTGGAGCCTCGGAGCTCTGACGTCGTCCATTTTTTTGTGTTACTCTTCATTTTGATTTAAACCTATCTATATGTATGCTCAATTTTGTGAATTTGCTGGGAGGTGCCTACCATCACAGAAAATATCCAAACAGAGACAGAAACTTCGCCATCGAAAAAAATGGAGGGGGAAAGGCCAACGGTGCCACCCCGGTTGCTACATCGACTCCTCCAACATCACTCTCGTCGTCTCCATGAAGAAGAGGGAGTAGTCCACCCTTGGACTATGAGTTTGTGAAAGTAGCTTGACTCGTCTCTCTTTGTGATGATTGTTTTATAACTGTATGATCCGCCCTGCATGATTATGGTGATCGATGGAATTCCTGTGGTGCCGAGAGGTATAACCTAGCTGCGAGAACCGACATCGACAACAGTCATCTTCCTCTTCATCGACGGCAATCATCGGTACACCGCCATCATCTGTACCTTGATGTTGAACTTGGGGGTTGTTCCTGTTTTGTGTAGCTTGTTCTCAAACATATTCATGATTGTTGGGTGTTCAGAAAAAAGTAAAGTAGGGCCCTATTTGTTGTTCGTGGGCTAGGATCGTTTTAGTTGGCTGCTCGGACTAGTATTCAAGTGTTGACTCTGGGGGTATGAAATATGTTCTCACTTCGTCTGTATAGATGTGAATATCTCTTCTACGAGTAGTTACGCCTTTAGAAATGCTTCCTATGATGTTGTCAGTATTATGTTCAAGAATATCTGGTTGAGCTTGTTTCGGAATATTGATCTCCAGTTAACGCTTGAGCATCCACTTGAGCTTCATCTTACATATCACTTGGTACTTTAACACCATTGGGTAGATCTTCTTAGATAGGGAGGTGATTTTGCCCTTATGTGAAGGAAGATGGTTCCACTTTCATGGAACTTATTCCTTGTTCTTGAGATTCTTCAAGAGACGGATATGTACAATGCTCATTGTGCTTATAGATCGAAAAGGGAGCTCATCAGATACAATATTTAGATCTATCTTCTTTCCTTGGTAGTCATTATCCTCGTCAAATCCACATTACAAGATTCTTCGATGCATCCAGTGAATTTGTTGTTGCCTCTATAAGCGTAGGAGTTTGTGGCATATCCAAAAAAATATGTCGGCTAAAATTTACGTAATCGTTTTTTTCGTGAATAATGAAATACTTACCTGAGAATTAGTAAATGTGGATTGAGAATGTATAAATGTGCGTTCGTCTTTCAATTTTTTTTCATTTCGTACTATATGTTTATACTAATTTTATTGACATATTATAAGTATAAATATTTGTTAATGTCCTAAGTTGTTGATCAACGAAAATTAAGGGGCCTTATATTTTTTATGACGGAGGGTGTACAATTTGTGTCACCAGTTTGACACAGACAGCTACTCCGAAAAAAAAACATTTATCAGATCTGTCCAACTGACTCCCCCGATCGTGTCCACCGCGACGGGATTAAAAAACGCTAGGCGAGGATCGCGCGCGGAATCGCCAGTCCCAAGTCCCAACAGAAGAACAGGAGACGACGGAAAACGAAAACAACCGTACGCCGCTCCAATCGCCCAGAAACGGACATTTCTCTGGGCCCGTCCCGTCCCGTCCCCTGCGATGGAGTTTTCCGCCGCCGCTACCGCTACCGCTGACAACACACACTCGCCGACGAATCGGACATTTCGGCGGTCGCGAGATTGGGGCCTTGTCCCGCGTCACCGCCCACCCAACACCCATCCGCCGCTCGCTAGGCCTCGTCGTGCCGTCGTCTCACCTTGGCTCGTCGTTGTCCCCCACGATGCGCATCAGCGTCACCCCCGGTCACCGTCGTGGCTGGCTGCTGTGCCCATCGACCAGCACCGGGCAAAAAGTTCGGCGCACAGAGTGTCGTGTCAAAGTCCCGGCTTGTCGCCTTGCCCCCCTCCCTCCTCCGATCCTCTCGCCATGGCCACGGGGGCCTACAGCCTACCACCTCCAGATTAAGAAAAACGAGCTCGACGACTCCAATTTCTTTTCCCCACTTGCTCGGTCTTGGTCATTCAGCCACGGACACACGTTGGTAAACCACCTATTTAAAAAATATATCAAAAGGAGAAGATCGCTGCTGACTCCGCATCTCGATCCGCGCCTCCTCCTCAAGGGTCGTCGTCACTTCGGTTTCTCGCAGTCCAGACTCCAGACCTCTTCGCTGGCCCAAGAAGAGCTTCTTGTTCCTGTCCCAAACCCGTTCTCTTGGCCGAGTTCAGCTTCTCGCATCACTAGATTCTTGGTTCGGAACATCCTAGTCTCGTGTGGGTGTGCCAATGGCGGAGACGCGGAACCGGGTGCGGGGGTTCCTGCGGAATCGGTGGCTCGTGTTCGTGGCGGCGATGTGGATGCAGTCGGTCGCCGGGGTGGGCTACCTGTTCGGCAGCCTCTCGCCGGTCATCAAGTCCTCGCTGGGGTACAACCAGCGCCAGATTGCCAGCCTCGGCGTCGCCAAGGACCTCGGCGACAGCGTCGGCTTCCTCGCCGGCACGCTCTGCGCCGTGCTCCCGCTCTGGGCCGCGCTCCTCGTCGGCGCCGCGCAGAACCTCGTCGGCTACGGATGGGTTTGGCTCGCCGTCACCCGCCGCGTCGCCGTGCCACCGCTCTGGGCGGTAAGATCCGTTGCCTCCTACCTATACCCTCTAAAATCAGTAGTCCTTCCGTTTCGGATGCTTCCGCACCAGCCTGTCCTGTTCTTGCAGCCTCATGTGCAGTACTCCTGCAGATTGTACTGGCTGATTATTCTAACGTTTAGAAAACTCTCTGTGACTATTGTGCTAATTGAAGCGTGCACGATGCTGTGGTGGAAAAAATTCACGAACTTATGTGTAGTGGTTGTTGAGGTTTCAGTTTCATCCATGATGTGATCCCGTGATGTTACACTAGAATTCTACGGTGCTCTGTAGAATTAATTGTACGGTTGAAGTTTCAAAGATTGGAATTGGAAACTAGACCATACCCCGCAGCAAGTTTCATTTCTTCAGTTGTGCTAGTTCCCTTGGAAGCAAACATGGGTCAATCACGCATCCTAACTGCTTGCCTGTCTCTAATGAAGGAGAGTCGCTATTCGACTTTTCTTTAAAGAAGGCGGCTAATTCCTTGTTTTGGAATACCGCTCCTGTTGGAGTTTAGTGCTTTCTGTTCATCCAAAATAGTGGAAGCTATGTTCAAAAATCATTTCCAGATTTTTACTGGCTTAAACAGGTTAACTTTTTTCTGCTGTATTTTAGCTGGCTGATTGCAATGTGTACTGAGAATATTCTAACACACAACATGTCGAATATGCTTCCTAGTCATTAGTGTATTGTTAGGAAGTGTTAATGCTCGCTTTCTCGCTTTCCATGTGCATTTAGTAAACCTTCATTATCTAATATCTAGGAGAACATTATAAATGACGTGTGTTTAGGTGTGTATTTGACAAAACAAATCCTGAAAAACACTTGGGTTCGTATAGTTCATGTCAATTAACAATGTTCAATCTAGAAACTTCACAATATGTTATTATCAATCTGTCTAATACCACTGCAATAGAATCACCTAAAATTATTGTTAAATAAGTGGGTTAACATCCCTATTCAGTTTCAAAGATTAGGATTATAATATAATAATTTGCTATGTTTTATTTTACAAAAGAATTTGTATTGTGAACTTTGCAAGCAATGTATGTGACTTCGGTAAAATACTAGAACCACATGATTAGTATCATTGTTTGTCCATGAGGATGGGAAGATAATATTATTTTGTCTTTTCTTAATTTAAAAGGACTGATTTCCATGGCTTCCTTTCTCAGTTCGTGGCATCTGGAAAGTTGGATCTTTTCATAAATTCAATATGATCTAAGCGGGCCTTTGTTTACATCTTTATTTCTTCAATTAAGTTTTGTTGGCCCTTGTGGTAAAAGTTCCCGTCTCATTGCAGATGTGTATTCTGATTTTTGTCGGAAATAATGGTGAGACGTATTTCAATACTGCTGCACTCGTCTCATGTGTTCAGAACTTCCCCAAGAACCGTGGACCAATTGTTGGTATCCTCAAGGGATTTGCTGGTTTGAGTGGTGCAATCATAACACAGATTTATTCAATAATGCACACACCCGATGATGCTGCACTTATATTCATGGTTGCTGTTGGCCCAGCAATGGTAGTTATCGCTTTAATGTTCATTGTTAGACCAGTTGGAGGCCACAGACAGGTACGGCCGTCTGATGGTATAAGTTTCACGTTTGTATACAGTGTTTGCTTAGTCTTGGCCGCTTATCTGATGGGTGTGATGCTGCTTGAAGACCTTGTTGGCCTGAGCCAAACATTGACAGTCCTGTGTACCATCATTCTAATGGTCCTCTTGCTAGTTCCAATAGTCATCCCTGTGATACTCAGCTTCTTTTCAAATGACGACGAGGGTGTCTATGCAGCACTGTCACCGTCACCTCGGAGAGAAGAAGCAAGTGGTTCAGTATCGTCCGAAGAGCAAAATGAAGTTATACTCAGTGAGGTGGAGGATGTAAAACCAAAAGAGGTTGATCTACTGCCAGCCTCTGAGAGACAAAAGAGGATTGCTGAATTGCAGACTAGGCTATTCCAGGCAGCTGCTGTTGGGGCTGTCAGGGTTAAAAGGAGGAAAGGTCCACGGCGAGGGGAGGATTTCACATTGCTGCAAGCGATGATTAAGGCAGATTTTTGGCTTCTATTTTTCTCCCTTCTCTTGGGGTCAGGTTCAGGTCTTACTGTTATTGATAATCTTGGACAAATGAGTCAGTCATTGGGCTATGAGGAATCCCACATTTTTGTGTCAATGATTAGCATTTGGAACTTCCTTGGACGTGTTGCTGGGGGCTATTTTTCAGAGATTATTGTCAAGTAAGAATCATGTGGCACCTCTTTGCTGACATTTGCGCCTAATTAGATGAATAGTATTTTGTTTAGTTCATATGGAATAGCATTCTCCAATGGGTACGTGGTTGCGTAACAGAGTAATGCTGTTCTTCAACGCTGATTCAATGCTGACGCGACTAAGCTCACAACTTTTACACCCTTTAGTATTTATTCATTGAATATATTTTGTATGACAAAGCAGTTTTAGTGGTATCGTAACAATTTATTTCATTCGACTCAGAGATTCAAAGCAGAGAAGAATGTCATCAAAATACATACCAAACTGATACAGATATTAGATTTGCGAGCTAACAAACTGTAGGCAGCTAATAGGCAACATCTGGATTATCATTTTAGTCAATCATGAGCAATATTCTATTGATCAATTAATACATGTGATGACTGGGTTGCTCAAAACACAGGTTATCTTGCCCACTCTTGTCTCATTTTCTCACCCTTTTTTAATCAGGGATTACGCTTATCCAAGGGCAATTGCCTTAGCGACAGCTCAAGTATTCATGGCAATTGGACACTTCATATTCGCAATGGCTTGGCCCGGCACAATGTACATTGGCACACTGCTTATCGGGCTCGGGTACGGTGCCCACTGGGCGATCGTGCCAGCCGCTGCGTCCGAACTGTTTGGCGTGAAGAATTTTGGAGCATTGTACAACTTTCTTACTGTCGCAAACCCTGCAGGCTCCCTGGTTTTCTCGGGCATCATTGCTAGTGGCATCTACGACTACGAAGCCAAGAAGCAAGCTCACCAGAATAACTCAACATTGCTGGCAATGCCTGGCAGATTGCTGGGATTGGTCTCGGACGTAGCTCCTGTGCTGAAGTGTGAGGGGGCCATCTGTTTTTTTATCTCGTCTCTGATCATGTCGGGGTTCTGCGTCATCGCTGTTATCCTGAGCTTGATTCTGGTACACCGGACGAAGATCGTGTACACGAATTTGTATGGTACACCCCGGACATGAAGGTTGGTCTTTGGGGAGCAGATCAGAGCAACGGGTATCAGAGCAGAAGGGTGAAGTGTTTTTTGCGTCGTCCTTCTGTTTATGAGCTATGCATAATTTTATGGTGCCACAACCACGTCTCCTAGTGGCTACTATGGGAAGTTCGGTATGACAGTATCATGAAGCTCGAAGTGTATGGTGTTTTTGTGTGTTTTGTCTGAATTTCTACAGTGCTCTTTTTTTGGAAATGAACTTCTTCACTGTATTCTTTTGGGCCGAAATGAACTTCAGTATTGAGCTGGAAGTTTGCATATACATGTGATCTGTTCTATGTTTCACCAAGGCTGTTGAAAACTTGAAATATAATCAATTATCGGAGCTTGCAAATTGGTAAGTCCAACCTTGTACTGAACTCCTGGTCTTTATTTATTTATTGAACACACCTGAACAGCTGGTCTCTAAGTGGCTAGAATGAGAGAAACCACATAAACCATTTTTTTTTTGTGAAACTGGCTGGAGCACCAGCAAGTCATTTATTTTGATTGGTTGCTCTGGCTCCCACTATTTCTTTATTTTGGAAAGGGGATAGGCACATACCAAAAAAAAAAACTGTTTTGTAGGGCATGAAAGGCCAAAAAAA
Organism: Poa pratensis; assembly: GCA_947311845.1. Lineage (NCBI taxonomy): Eukaryota > Viridiplantae > Streptophyta > Magnoliopsida > Poales > Poaceae > Poa > Poa pratensis. The sequence goes on from CAMZMU010000105.1 coordinate 25,997,341, forward strand.
GGTGCCCCGAAGATGATGCATCCCTATATGGCGATACAATTTTTTTGGCCATGCCCCAAATTTTACCCCTTGGTGCATCACCGATGCGGCTGCCCCAAATCCAAATCGTGGCCGCGCAACATAAGACTATCCATAGTGGGAGTAACTTCACTAGTAACATAGATGCCACCTAAGCAAAAAATCCTACGTGACATGTAATTAATGAGGAGAGATACAAATAGAGTAACTTAGCTAGTTACTTGTAACACTAGTAACATCACACTTTTCAAGAGAAAATGAGTCTATAGAGTAATAAATGAGACAATCTATGACACCACCTCTATGTTACTTTGCACTATGAGGGTAGTAACATAGTCTGGTAATATGTGTATGTTCCTACTTGAAGTTACTCCCCACTATGGCTAGTCTAACTGTTGCACTGAAACGTCAACTCCCTTTCCCGCCCACCGTAGCCGCCGATTCCCCCCAATGCAGCTGGTCATGAATGGCACTGCCGCCGGTTCGCCAAATTGCCCCCGCTCAACCCTGATCCCGACCGTTTCCCCAGTTAGGGCTCAATCGCCGTCCCCGGTCGGCGCCTTCCAGCTGCCCACCCACCTTCCGGCCATCCGCCCGACTTTGTCGACATCTCCGGCGTCACCTCTTCCTCCATGCCTCAGCCCGCGCGCCGAAACGACCCTGAGATCGGCACAGAGCGACAGCCGCCGGCCTCACCCGCGAGCGACCTCGGCCTTGACTCCGTCGTGAATAAGCTCATCCTCTCCGTTGACCTCTCCGTCATCATCTCGGCCTCGATGCTGCTGGCCGCGACCTCCTCCAACCATGCAGGTGTTCGAGGATAAGGCTAGAAAGTAAACAAATTTCGAATCTCGATTATCTTGGTGCCATTTGAAAGTAGCTTGTAACTAAAAAATTTGTGTGTTTGTAGATGAGTTTGTTTGATGATTCCTCGTCTAATGAGGAGTATAACTTGAATGAAGATGAGGACATTGTTTTGGTGTTGACGTTGCATAAGAACAAGAAGTTGAGGCATGGTGGCTCTGTTTTTGGCCGTGAGGTGCTTTGTAGAATGAGGCAAGATGCGGACAACACACTGATGCACAACTATTTTGACCAAATCCAGTCGATCCAGGGCGATAATTTTGACGCCGATTTAGGATGTCCACATATTTGTTACATCATGTTGCCAACTCTACAAAGCAACATGATCGGTTCTTCGAGCAGAGGAGGAGTTCTTGCGGCTTTCTTTGACATAGCACTATCCAGAAGGTGACTGGCACATTGCGTTGATGATCACTTGGCAATGGGAGAGAGTACTGCCATTGAGTGTGTCAAGCGGTTTGTAGTTAATGTGATATAAGTGTTCGGCTGAGAGCGCCCATGCTTAGGACACGGCTAGTTTTTTTTAGAGAAACAAAGCACGTGGGTTTCAGGTATGCTCGATCGATTGCATGCATTGGAGTTGAAAGAACTATGCACAGAGAGTTCAACGGACATAAGAAGGATGTTACCATTATTGTTGAATCTGTGCCTGATCAGAAAACATGGGTTTGGCCTGCATTTTTTATTATGCTGGATCTTGCAACGACATCAATGTGCTCCAATGGTCACCACTATTTGTAAAGTTGGACAATGATGAATCACCACCGATGGAGTTTCAAGCCAATGGCCGCACCTACAACTACAACTACTACCTCGCAGGTGGATATATCCAAAGTGGACTACTTTTGTGAAGCAAATTTCAAGCCCAAAGGTAGGAAAGAATTTCAATTCCATAATGCACAAGCCGCAACTAGGAAAGATGTGGAGAGGGCTTTGTGCGAGGACCGGCGAGGTTTTGGGATCAAAAAATCTTTTGGTACATCATAACCTCTTGTGTGATCATGTACACCATGATCAATAAAAATAAGCGTGGTCATGATTTTGACAACTCATTTGATGACCTCATGGGACAACCGGTGCATCCGCGTAGACGCGAAGACCAAATCCGATGCTTCCTGGAGGTCTAACATGACATTTGAGATTGAGACAAGCATTATGATTTTCAAAAAGATCTCATTGAGTAGTGATGGAGTTGGAATGACCAACAAATTCAATAGTTTCGTCTCTATGTTTCATGTTCCACGTGAAAAACTTTGTGTTATGTTTGATGATTTTTTTGTTGTTTTTTATGGTAGGAATTGAAAAACCATGTAAAAATAATGTACTATTTGTGTTTGATTTGGCTTGCAATTATTTGAGACCTAATTTGATACTATTTGTGCATTTCTTCATTCATATACATGCATTTGTGTAAAATGAAAATATGTTTCCATGCCTTATTATACATCATCTGCTCGAGGAGACAAATTTTGTGGTGTCCTATTTTACATCATATGTTGGAGCAGATTTTGCTTCCCTATAACTCATTTTGTGGCGCACTATCCCAGTTTTAATGTGCGAAATAGATCATCTACTTCTGCCAAATGCCTCTTGATGTTTCCATTCTTAAACACAAATCTCTACATCAATTGTGTCCCAGTATCGCCATTGTGCGTTATATGCATTTTCTGCAGATTGCAAGTGTTCTTTAGAAGCAGACATGGTCTTTGTTAGCATAGTTTAAAAAACCGGACAAACGACCGAACTGGCTGGGGCCTCGGTTCATGATTCACCGGTCGGACCGCCGGTTGCTCGGTTCATTGCCGGTTTATTAACAATAGAACAAAGGAGAAATAGGAATAATCTGTTAGAAAAAATAAAAATATTTATTGCGTGCTTGTAGGAGTATGACACGAACATGTCCCGGACATGGTGACTAGCGCAGTCAAAGTGCCTCTGCGCTACTCCTAGAACCGCCGATTCGACCGTGATTTCGGCGATTTTTACCTGTTCGCCTGCCCGGATGGCTCAATGCGCTTAACCAACCGGTGGAGCCTCTGGTTTTGTTTGTTCCGGTTCAACAGGAGGTCCGGTTCGATTTTAAAACTATGTTTGTTACTCCCTCCGTGCATAAATATAAGAAGTTTTAGCTATCCAACATGTTGTCTATATACATACTAATATGAGTGCACATACATACTAAAATATGTCTACATACATCTACATATATGTGAATGTGGACAAATGCTAAAACATCTTATATTAAAAAACGGAGGGAGTAGTAGTGATTTTTTTGGCAGATTGCAATTGCATGTTCTCCTGTACTACAGTAAACCCCAGAAATAGTTTTTTGTATTAGAAAAAACGTCATTAACAAACCTTAAGTCGGTTCACGGCAATGACGGCATCACCCCTCAAAGCCGTTCGAGCCCGTCATAAATTCGTGATAGAGCGGGGATTCGATTCGACGGTAGATGTAATATCCCAGCATTTAGGAGCTATCGGAGGGTAGAAATAGGAATTTGTGCATCTGCATGCATGCATTTGAAAGATCCGAATAAATTTTTCGCAAACAAAAAACCCTAGAGTGATCGGAGTTCATTCATCTTCATAAATTTGGGTTTAGTTCCTCTTAGGTGAATGCAATAAATTTCGACATGACCTCTAGGTAATTACTTGTTGTGGGAATTTTGAATCCAATTTGAATATTCAAATAATATTGAATTTGTAAAGTAATTCAAATTAAAACAATAAAGTTATAGAAACAATAATTAAGTAAATGAATTAATAGAGATTTGAATAATCCAAATCTTTACAATAAATATTACAACTTATGAATTCCTTTAAAGACAAATAAAACATTTTATTGAATTACACACATTACATGGTCTTTACAATTGAATTACAACAAATGGAAATACAAAGAAAAAGAAAATTACAAATTGTTTCATAAACTAAATGTCTTGTATGTCTTCTTCTTGATCTTTAATCCATAGTTGTTTCCTGCAAAACAAAAGGAAAAGCAAAATAGAAAATAATACAGAGGGGAATTAGAATTTGTATTACTCTCAGTTTAGCAATGAGTTGCATTGCTAATTACATCATTGAGTGTAGTATTTAGGGGCTAAGTGTTGTATCTGTTCTTAATTATCAAATTTAGCCTCAGAACAATATCACTGGCCTAAATCCACTTGGCAGCAAAAATAAATAACCAAAGAGGGGATAAGTTCACCAGCCGTAGCACATCCAGGTTAACTGAACCTTGGAGCCAAGCAAGCAAGCAGCACACTCATTTCCACATTTGGTGCTGTCACCAGCACAGAGAAGCACGCCAGGGAAGGATAAGAGCAAAGCCAGCCGTAGCAAATAGGGAACACACCACTGATTTCACTCACAACACTCACATCTCGAGTTCATCACTGCACAGCACATAGTTCATCCCCAAACCACAAATCCATCCAATAATCCACCACTGGATCCTTGCTAAAAGCAAGAACAAGACGGATAGAAGCACAAGGCCCAGCAGGAGCAAGGTGAGGAGGCCAGAAGCTAGAGGGAAGCTGTCTGGAGCAGGAGGAGCAGGCCAATACACTGAACAAGAGGAGATCCACAAGATCTGTAGATCAAGCATCCAGAAGAGCCACAAGCAACAATCACCACTAGCTCACATCAGCAGGTTAAAATCTTTAAACCTTAGCAAGGGTGTGCTAGATAAATAGGAGGTGAGCTAGGATCGTTTCCTCAGTCCAGCATAGTAGTGCTATGCTAAATCATCCTAGGAAATTAAATAAAACAGCAAGTATCTGTTCTTAATAAAATAAGCCTCAGTCTTTTGCATCATAGGCAGGGACAAGTATATCCAAACAATTTAGCAAAGGCATACAAGCAGAGAATGCTTGGATTTAAATTCTATTGAAGATAAGCAGATGCTGGGCACAAAACCCACAAAGGGAGAGGCACCTCAAACACATCTGAGCACCAACAAGAGCATTAGAAGGCATAAACGAATTTCTAAAGCTAAGAATTACAGCTATGCTTCTGTGTAACTCAAATGAGGCGTCACAGCATGCAGAGCTAAGTTAAACTTAGCCACAGAAATTATTCTACACCCAGGAATGAGCACAACCACAACACACCTGGTGGCACATCTCTGAACTAAAGGGATCAGAGTAGCACACACAAACATCACCAACAGATAAGAGCAGTGGCATCAAGGGATGTTCAGAGAGCAACAGCCAAGACCTTAGAATTGGCCAAACTGAAAACCTGGGCATATAAACATGATATCACCTTAATAGTAAGGGGCATAAGCCTATATGACAAGATCGCAAGATAAACTAACTCCACAGAGATAAATACCTGAGAAAATCATCTGGAAATCATCACTAAAGCTTTCATCAGTTAAAAGGCCAAACAGGAGATTCACACGGCACAGTTAGCTAGATGTGTTCATTAGGAACATCCAACACATAGTATCGAGATCAACTAAAGCATTAGCCAGTCCTAAATATCACAAACCACAACCAGTTCATCGGCTCACTAGCCGGTCACAGCAGGAAGCTCACCTTGAGTCGTTGTAGTCGAGGCAGTGGCGACAAGGGTGTGCGCCAGTGCACCATCCCGCCGGCACCAGAGAAGAGGAAGTCGAGGGAGAACTAGAGCTAGACCACCAGGTCCAGTACCACCATCAGCCACAACACACACAACCAAAGCAGTACCACACCACCATCACTTCTGACCACAGCCGAGGAGTGTGCCCGAGAGGAAGGAGGCGACACGGCAAGGAACCGGAGGTGGAGACCTTGGCGGAGCAGCGCCATAAGGTGGCGGCGTCGAAGACCGGAGCCGGTCGGAGCAGGGCGTGGCAGCAGCGGCGAATCGCCGGGCGGACGCCGGAGCGATTAGGGGTCGCTGGGGCTCGCACGAGCGCGGCGGCGGCGTGGAATCAATAGTCAGGAGGGAGCCGGAGCAGCATCAGCCGGCGGCGGCGCCGGGAATGGCCGGCGACGGCCGGGGCAGCCGGGCGGCGGCGCATCACCCGGACGGGAACGAGAGAGAAACGAGAAAGGGGATCGAGAGAGATACGTGCGTGCGTGTACGTCCGTGCTGGGGTTCCAGTTTCAGCATACGTGTGGATGTGGTGTGTACGACCCAGCCTTTGTACGTGTGTGAGCCACTAGGCCCAGCACACATTGGCCCAATAAACCATTCAGTCCAATTAATTAATCACTAATTTCTTTCTTCAAACAAATTCACAAATAATTCCTTTAGGAATTTAAATCCAAATTAAACTATTTATAAGTTTATAAAACGACATAAAATAAAACTTAGAGTGCTATTTTATGTGATAAGAACAAATATGATTTTTGAGGTATTTATATTGCTCAAACACATCTTTTAAAAATTGAAACAACCATTTCATTGTTAATTTAAAAATGAAGTAGTTGAAATACTAATTTTGGATGCATTAAATTTCAATTGAAATGTTTCACATATGTAAATATCAAATTTTCAAAATAATTATTAAGAGAGATCTACATAATCTAAAATTGAAATCCCTACTTAATAAAATATGATCACTTATTATTACTATCTTTAATAATTAGTTTAATTTTCTATTTATTCCTTGAAGACAATACTCTAAAAACTAGAAATTTAAACATAAAATGATGTTACTTTACTTGCTTCCTTTGAAGTATGATACTTTAATAAAAGATAACTTTATAAGTGGTTTCTCTTAATACTTGATAATACTTTATCATCTAAATAAAAATGCAACTTGTTCTACTCTATAGATAGAACAAACCATTCTTCCTAAAGAAACAAAGCTCAATAGAAAATAGTAGTATTTAATTAAATAACATAAGTACCATTCTAGTATGATATCAACAAATGTATACAATATTTGTTCTTCAAAAGTTATTCTTTTTGCCCCATAGATAATAATATTACACAATTTCACATTACTTATTTCTTCAAAAGTTATTCTTTTAGTATTCATAAATAATAATACTACACCAATTTCTTTAATTAATTTGAGTCAATACATGCACTTTACAAACATAGAGATGTAACCAACCCTAAAATAACCATTTAGTGTTATTGATGTTGTTCTACTTTATTCTTATGCTTAATATGGTACTTTAAGGCTAAAGTTTTAAACTCATCTTTCTAGTGAAGTAAACTTGAAGATCAAACAAATCTAAAAGAAATCACCAAACTTAAACAACCCTCAACCATCGAGAGTTAGTTACGGGGTTTAGAGCGATGCATCTCATACTTATGCATAATAGCATATTGCTTCTTCAAACATTAGTCCTTACCGGACCAATGATGTTCTTTCCAGATTTTGGAGTATATATTGTATCGAAGACCTTGGCTGCATAATCTTGCAGTCAAAAAGGCAAGTTCACTCTTGCTCATGTCCTACTTGATTATGTTTATCAAAGTAAATGCAAAATACTATGATTTATCATTGCATGAAAAAGAAAAACATATTTTCGAATGATGTGAATTGCTATATATATTGTTGGCTGGCAGATGGAACCATGGTATGATGTGGTTGGTGGAGGTTCCATTTGCACGGGAAAGTATTACCTAGGACTTAAGAACCAATGCCGTCAGCGTTCTTGCGCCGTAAATGAAGCGTTAACCATGAGACTTGGAATGGGACGGGAAAGTCATCCGTGATCTTTTCCCTTTCGCATGTCAACGGACTGCCAGTTCCTTACGCTGTAGATCTTGCGGGACTACATGCACATGGGTGGGATCCCTTAATTCCCAACGGTAACTGGGGTTTATGATGGATTGTAGGGATGTCTGGAACGGTCTATCTTTATGGTATAGGTGTGAGGACCTCGGGTCCGGTTCGGTCTACCATAAGATAAAGGGGAGGACAAACCTACAAAAGGGTGGGCATGCGGGGTTGTTGGAGAAGCATGGCGAATGGCTTGGATCAACAATCGGGCCCCACACCATAGGAAGTGTGGATAGGAAAGTACGCCTGGTTGTGCAACATGATGTTGGTCTCTTATGGGTAAAGTAACGCACCTCTGCAGAGTGTAAAAATGTGACATGTTACTCCACGTTCCAGGAAGGAACGGCGAACGCTGCAGGAAAGGAGGCTCCTCAAGGCCCTAGCACCTGTGAATCGATGACGGGCATAGTTTTCTGAAGATAAAATGAATCTTTTCCTAAAAATGTTTTACAAAGATATGCATGTTCATCCATGACTTTTTGGTATGGATGGTAGCTAGTGCATAAAACACCATATTCCTGTTATATGAACTTGTTGAGTAACGCTCGTGTTGCTCACCCTTTCCTCCATTGACCCCCTGCTTAGATTATTGGAGTTAGCCGAGGAAGGACAGGAATCCATCACGATGTTGGTGAGGTCTTCGACGAGGAGTCAAATCAACCTGGTGGAGTCTGCCAACGGATGGGTGGCGACAACCCTCAATGGTGGACACGTCAACGACAATGCCTACGGACAAGACGACTATTCTTGGAAGGAGAAGCACAACTCCAGACAAAGATATTCCAGATGGATAAATTAGGGCTGTGACAACAGCAGTAGTGGATTAGGAGTTAGAAGTAGAGCTGGTAACCAGCTTAGTGCTTCGACTTGAGTCTTACGGAAGTTTCATTTGCACGAGACCTACTTCTGTTTGTAATGGAGGGTCTCGAGATTTTGTAATGAATAGTGTTGTAATCCTATAGTGTTACCTTGGACCGACTATGTTTCTGTTGTACTACTCTGAAGGATGTAATATTTACGGAATGGTCCTTCCGTGAGTATTATGTCAACGACTTGTACACTACAACATGCAGTGGTGTGCTGGGTCACTACAGGTGGTATCAGAGCGAACGACCTTGGGATTAAAACCCTTTTAGGAGACTTGTAGGTTGGTAAGACTATAGGGAGTTATCATATTTAACTAAACTCTATATTTATACTATGATGGTTATTCACTTGAGAATAATACTGTCATACTTGTATACACATTTCTTTACCCAACTGGAGTAGATATTCTTATTTATTATTCTATAGGTATAATATTCATCTACCTTAGTTCTTTTCAACTTGGTATGACCAGTAAGGCTGTCTTGTACCAGTTGATACACCAAATAGATTAAATCCACGTCAGTGTTACTTATATGGTATCATTGATAATCCTATGAAGTAGAACCCTATCATAAGTTCATGATGAAGGACGTGAGGAGATGTTTGATGATAGTGAAGAATCATCGACATTCAACTATGAAAAGTATGCCAATACCCTAATAATGAAGTTCAAAGGGGATTCACTGAGTATAGTATAAAGTGATAAGGAAATTAGGAGATGCACAAACAATGACGGGAGCTACATTACTACGGATCTGGATATGTTCGCAAATAGATGTTCTAGCCAGACGGAAGATCCAAGCTACATGGAGTTTAGTTCCATAAGAAACCAAGCCATACCACAACTACTCTTTGAGTATTTTGTTTTAGGATTACTCCGTTGCAAATGGGCAACTGGTGTAAATACTGAGGCAAAAAGTTGTTTTAGCATAGGACTATAAGGTAATATATACCTATCTTGTAGTGTATAGCATCTAAGCCTGGGTACTTGAGATGTTTTTACTCAATGTACTACTATTTTACGGGCTTATGTTGCATGGTTGATATAAGTGCATTTTGATTTATTGGATCTTATTGGATTTTTGATTGGCTAGGTTGGTACATGAAGTTAGAATTTGATGTACAATTGCATGATTGTCACATTGAGTTCTTTACTTGATGATACTGAACTAGAGGTAGATAGGATTCGTGTAAGGGAGAGACGTGTTCTCAGAAGTTTCAAACAACAATGAAGGCTCATGAAGAGAAGGAAGTCAAGATGATCGAAGTAAAAGAAGCTATACGTGGGGATGGACCACAACTCATATATATTTCGATTCGGAGGTCAACAATATCAGAACATGGAAGAATGGAGGAACTACGTAAGTTCAAGAAAAAGTACCATCACCACTTGGAGAACGGTAATCAACAATGATGACAAGAAAGCTACATGGAGAAACTCTACTGAAGTAGGAGAATTATGTAGATGGAAGATCGAAATAACAGGTCCTGTCATGACAAATCTATGATTTGGACAGTCAAATTTGAAGACTTATACAAGGATATAGATTATTGAGTGAAGGACCTCGAGCGGGAAATTGAAAGATGTTGGGTTAAGAAGCCACAAGTGTAGTCATATATAGTTGGTAGTTGTCGCAACTTAGCGGAAGAAGATGGTGTTGGGTGAACCAGAAGGCACAATTGATATTTGGAGAAAGTTCAAGAAGAAGTTATATAGAACTTATATGTCTAAGAGCTATGAAGTTGAAGGTAGAGGAGTATGAAGCAACCATCCAATATTTAGCAGACAACAACGAAGCCTGATATTTCAAGCAAGGCAAGATATTAGTATCATCGTGAACAAGGCAACAAGAGTTCAAAGTTCAATGTTCCAAAGGACACATATCAGACCATGGGAGATAAATTCCTGGATTGCCGATAGCCCAAGAAATTAGTTATTTGGTATGCTGCCAATAGAGACATGTGATGTCGAGATATAGTGAAGTCACCTTCTATACGGTGTAACTATCGAGAAAGATGGATTGCCATCGGATTGACATCCTAGGTCCAAGGAATCAGATGGAGGTTGAACCAACATAAGACTGAAGCGACACATCGTCTGATCACCCAAAAGAAAGGAACCAGTCCCAGCAACAGACAGATGAAAGAGTTGTATACCAGACGAATTTGGACTAGATGACCAACAACCTGTTCTAAATTAGAGTTAAGTTATCCCTATTGCAACTAGTTTTGCAATAGTCTTTCTCAAGACCCTAGGTGAGACAACTGGAATGCTAGTCCGAGTGAATATTCAATTTACCGGGAGATCTTATTGGTTGTTCACAGTGGTGGACTTACCAATTGTTCTTCGGGAAGCTATTGGATGTAGGAATGATATCTCTGAACCGGAGAATGTCTCGGGAATCACAATCTAGTGATAGTACCTGGTGTTCTTCGAGAGACCATAGGTATACAGGTTGGAAGTTTGAGCACAAAGGGCATAGAGAAGCAACTGTATTCAGCAGAAAAGATCTAGTTGTACTTGAGACTGAATGGATACAACTAGATGAAGATCGACTAACAAAAGGTCAGACGAAAGGAAGCGCCCTAGCAAATTCTAAGGGGAGAGTATGTAATACCGTAGTTCAGAGAGTAGAAAGGGCTAAAAATAATGTGTGCATTTGCATAGCATGCATCTAAAAATCCGGGAAAAATAAAAACTTTTTCGACGAAGTCATAGAGTGATCGACCAACACTCGAAAGACTAGTTGAGAATGCACGTATATGAGCATATGAGAACTTAATATCCTAAGTGAAGACCTTATCAACTTATCATCTTAAGTCATTATTTCATAAGCACTACACATCTCTAATACAAATTGAACATTCAGCAACTAAAGTATCTTTAGATACAACTAATGGAATAATAATAAGATACAACCTTTATAAGAGGAATTGGGTTGAAAGCTAGGTAAAATCCATCATTTATGAAATAAGTACAAATCTTAAAGGAAAGAAGAATGAGAAGTTCAAGGAAGGATAATAAAATCCTAAACTAAATCTTAATCTAGATCGTCTTATTTTATCAAGACCATCTTATCTTCTTATCTCCCAAACCTTCTCGAAGTCATTCTGCGAGAGAAGCCACCCATAAGGAGGAACTACGACAAGAAGACTTTGAAGAGAGATTTCTTAGGTTGGCAAAGAAGTACTATACCAGTATATCATTGAGTATTTGGAAACTCTTATATCAGAATCTATTATTATTAATCTCTCTAGAAATAGTGTGATATTCCAATGTTTGTGTTATATAGAAGAAGTTTGGTAACAAGCCTCATGAACTTGTTAACAAACCACCTTTGTATGCTCAAACAATTGAGTGTCATATATAAATAAACAGAGGGTCAGATAATCCAGTGCATCTCAGCCTCTTGAATATAAAAAGCAACTTGGAGACAAGCCGTAACCTTGTTAACAAATTCTTCCTATATGTATAGGGCAATTCGATGTGATAAAATACACACACATTCTTTTAAAACCAACTTAATTAAAGCTTTGCTAGGATTTAACTGGATGTCTTCACCAAGTGATGATTGGATACTAGATACAGAATATTAATAACTTATCATTTGGATCACCTAGATTCAAGTAGGAAAATATGATAAGATACAACCATGATCCATACAAGAGAAAGAATAGCAAGGAGGAAACAATAAACCACATTACAACTTAGGCAACATATTCAAGTTTCTAAATAAGCAAGCTACATGGAAATTTATGGTGTTTCTCCAGGGATATGAGTTCCAACGAGGGAGTAAAGCCAAATCATAAAGCCCACATAATAATCACCTATATCTAGATATCACATCAGTAACTCTCACCTTCATACACACGTCATAACTTCGGGACGAAGTTTTTGTTAAGGGGGAAAGACTGTAATATCCCAGCATTTAGGAGCTATCGGAGGGTAGAAATAGGAATTTGTGCATCTGCATGCATGCATTTGAAAATCCGAATAAATTTTTCGCAAACAAAAAACCCTAGAGTGATCGGAGTTCATTCATCTTCATAAATTTGGGTTTAGTTCCTCTTAGGTGAATGCAATAAATTTCGACATGACCTCTAGGTAATTACTTGTTGTGGGAATTTTGAATCCAATTTGAATATTCAAATAATATTGAATTTGTAAAGTAATTCAAATTAAAACAATAAAGTTATAGAAACAATAATTAAGTAAATGAATTAATAGAGATTTGAATAATCCAAATCTTTACAATAAATATTACAACTTATGAATTCTTTAAAGACAAATAAAACATTTTATTGAATTACACACATTACATGGTCTTTACAATTGAATTACAACAAATGGAAATACAAAGAAAAAGAAAATTACAAATTGTTTCATAAACTAAATGTCTTGTATGTCTTCTTCTTGATCTTTAATCCATAGTTGTTTCCTGCAAAACAAAAGGAAAAGCAAAATAGAAAATAATACAGAGGGGAATTAGAATTTGTATTACTCTCAGTTTAGCAATGAGTTGCATTGCTAATTACATCATTGAGTGTAGTATTTAGGGGCTAAGTGTTGTATCTGTTCTTAATTATCAAATTTAGCCTCAGAACAATATCACTGGCCTAAATCCACTTGGCAGCAAAAATAAATAACCAAAGAGGGGATAAGTTCACCAGCCGTAGCACATCCAGGTTAACTGAACCTTGGAGCCAAGCAAGCAAGCAGCACACTCATTTCCACATTTGGTGCTGTCACCAGCACAGAGAAGCACGCCAGGGAAGGATAAGAGCAAAGCCAGCCGTAGCAAATAGGGAACACACCACTGATTTCACTCACAACACTCACATCTCGAGTTCATCACTGCACAGCACATAGTTCATCCCCAAACCACAAATCCATCCAATAATCCACCACTGGATCCTTGCTAAAAGCAAGAACAAGACGGATAGAAGCACAAGGCCCAGCAGGAGCAAGGTGAGGAGGCCAGAAGCTAGAGGGAAGCTGTCTGGAGCAGGAGGAGCAGGCCAATACACTGAACAAGAGGAGATCCACAAGATCTGTAGATCAAGCATCCAGAAGAGCCACAAGCAACAATCACCACTAGCTCACATCAGCAGGTTAAAATCTTTAAACCTTAGCAAGGGTGTGCTAGATAAATAGGAGGTGAGCTAGGATCGTTTCCTCAGTCCAGCATAGTAGTGCTATGCTAAATCATCCTAGGAAATTAAATAAAACAGCAAGTATCTGTTCTTAATAAAATAAGCCTCAGTCTTTTGCATCATAGGCAGGGACAAGTATATCCAAACAATTTAGCAAAGGCATACAAGCAGAGAATGCTTGGATTTAAATTCTATTGAAGATAAGCAGATGCTGGGCACAAAACCCACAAAGGGAGAGGCACCTCAAACACATCTGAGCACCAACAAGAGCATTAGAAGGCATAAACGAATTTCTAAAGCTAAGAATTACAGCTATGCTTCTGTGTAACTCAAATGAGGCGTCACAGCATGCAGAGCTAAGTTAAACTTAGCCACAGAAATTATTCTACACCCAGGAATGAGCACAACCACAACACACCTGGTGGCACATCTCTGAACTAAAGGGATCAGAGTAGCACACACAAACATCACCAACAGATAAGAGCAGTGGCATCAAGGGATGTTCAGAGAGCAACAGCCAAGACCTTAGAATTGGCCAAACTGAAAACCTGGGCATATAAACATGATATCACCTTAATAGTAAGGGGCATAAGCCTATATGACAAGATCGCAAGATAAACTAACTCCACAGAGATAAATACCTGAGAAAATCATCTGGAAATCATCACTAAGCTTTCATCAGTTAAAAGGCCAACAGGAGATTCACACGGCACAGTTAGCTAGATGTGTTCATTAGGAACATCCAACACATAGTATCGAGATCAACTAAAGCATTAGCCAGTCCTAAATATCACAAACCACAACCAGTTCATCGGCTCACTAGCCGGTCACAGCAGGAAGCTCACCTTGAGTCGTTGTAGTCGAGGCAGTGGCGACAAGGGTGTGCGCCAGTGCACCATCCCGCCGGCACCAGAGAAGAGGAAGTCGAGGGAGAACTAGAGCTAGACCACCAGGTCCAGTACCACCATCAGCCACAACACACACCACCAAAGCAGTACCACACCACCATCACTTCTGACCACAGCCGAGGAGTGTGCCCGAGAGGAAGGAGGCGACACGGCAAGGAACCGGAGGTGGAGACCTTGGCGGAGCAGCGCCATAAGGTGGCGGCGTCGAAGACCGGAGCCGGTCGGAGCAGGGCGTGGCAGCAGCGGCGAATCGCCGGGCGGACGCCGGAGCGATTAGGGGTCGCTGGGGCTCGCACGAGCGCGGCGGCGGCGTGGAATCAATAGTCAGGAGGGAGCCGGAGCAGCATCAGCCGGCGGCGGCGCCGGGAATGGCTGGCGACGGCCGGGGCAGCCGGGCGGCGGCGCATCACCCGGACGGGAACGAGAGAGAAACGAGAAAGGGGATCGAGAGAGATACGTGCGTGCGTGTACGTCCGTGCTGGGGTTCCAGTTTCAGCATACGTGTGGATGTGGTGTGTACGACCCAGCCTTTGTACGTGTGTGAGCCACTAGGCCCAGCACACATTGGCCCAATAAACCATTCAGTCCAATTAATTAATCACTAATTTCTTTCTTCAAACAAATTCACAAATAATTCCTTTAGGAATTTAAATCCAAATTGAACTATTTATAAGTTTATAAAACGACATAAAATAAAACTTAGAGTGCTATTTTATGTGATAAGAACAAATATGATTTTTGAGGTATTTATATTGCTCAAACACATCTTTCAAAAATTGAAACAACCATTTCATTGTTAATTTAAAAATGAAGTAGTTGAAATACTAATTTTGGATGCATTAAATTTCAATTGAAATGTTTCACATATGTAAATATCAAATTTTCAAAATAATTATTAAGAGAGATCTACATAATCTAAAATTGAAATCCCTACTTAATAAAATATGATCACTTATTATTACTATCTTTAATAATTAGTTTAATTTTCTATTTATTCCTTGAAGACAATACTCTAAAAACTAGAAATTTAAACATAAAATGATGTTACTTTACTTGCTTCCTTTGAAGTATGATACTTTAATAAAAGATAACTTTATAAGTGGTTTCTCTTAATACTTGATAATACTTTATCAAGTAAATAAAAATGCAACTTGTTCTACTCTATAGATAGAACAAACCATTCTTCCTAAAGAAACAAAGCTCAATAGAAAATAGTAGTATTTAATTAAATAACATAAGTACCATTCTAGTATGATATCAACAAATGTATACAATATTTGTTCTTCAAAAGTTATTCTTTTTGCCCCATAGATAATAATATTACACAATTTCACATTACTTATTTCTTCAAAAGTTATTCTTTTAGTATTCATAAATAATAATACTACACCAATTTCTTTAATTAATTTGAGTCAATACATGCACTTTACAAACATAGAGATGTAACCAACCCTAAAATAACCATTTAGTGTTATTGATGTTGTTCTACTTTATTCTTATGCTTAATATGGTACTTTAAGGCTAAAGTTTTAAACTCATCTTTCTAGTGAAGTAAACTTGAAGATCAAACAAATCTAAAAGAAATCACCAAACTTAAACAACCCTCAACCATCGAGAGTTAGTTACGGGGTTTAGAGCGATGCATCTCATACTTATGCATAATAGCATATTGCTTCTTCAAACATTAGTCCTTACCGGACCAATGATGTTCTTTCCAGATTTTGGAGTATATATTGTATCGAAGACCTTGGCTGCATAATCTTGCAGTCAAAAAGGCAAGTTCACTCTTGCTCATGTCCTACTTGATTATGTTTATCAAAGTAAATGCAAAATACTATGATTTATCATTGCATGAAAAAGAAAAACATATTTTCGAATGATGTGAATTGCTATATATATTGTTGGCTGGCAGATGGAACCATGGTATGATGTGGTTGGTGGAGGTTCCATTTGCACGGGAAAGTATTACCTAGGACTTAAGAACCAATGCCGTCAGCGTTCTTGCGCCGTAAATGAAGCGTTAACCATGAGACTTGGAATGGGACGGGAAAGTCATCCGTGATCTTTTCCCTTTCGCATGTCAACGGACTGCCAGTTCCTTACGCTGTAGATCTTGCGGGACTACATGCACATGGGTGGGATCCCTTAATTCCCAACGGTAACTGGGGTTTATGATGGATTGTAGGGATGTCTGGAACGGTCTATCTTTATGGTATAGGTGTGAGGACCTCGGGTCCGGTTCGGTCTACCATAAGATAAAGGGGAGGACAAACCTACAAAAGGGTGGGCATGCGGGGTTGTTGGAGAAGCACGGCGAATGGCTTGGATCAACAATCGGGCCCCACACCATAGGAAGTGTGGACAGGAAAGTACGCCTGGTTGTGCAACATGATGTTGGTCTCTTATGGGTAAAGTAACGCACCTCTGCAGAGTGTAAAAATGTGACATGTTACTCCACGTTCCAGGAAGGAACGGCGAACGCTGCAGGAAAGGAGGCTCCTCAAGGCCCTAGCACCTGTGAATCGATGACGGGCATAGTTTTCTGAAGATAAAATGAATCTTTTCCTAAAAATGTTTTACAAAGATATGCATGTTCATCCATGACTTTTTGGTATGGATGGTAGCTAGTGCATAAAACACCATATTCCTGTTATATGAACTTGTTGAGTAACGCTCGTGTTGCTCACCCTTTCCTCCATTGACCCCCTGCTTAGATTATTGGAGTTAGCCGAGGAAGGACAGGAATCCATCACGATGTTGGTGAGGTCTTCGACGAGGAGTCAAATCAACCTGGTGGAGTCTGCCAACGGATGGGTGGCGACAACCCTCAATGGTGGACACGTCAACGACAATGCCTACGGACAAGACGACTATTCTTGGAAGGAGAAGCACAACTCCAGACAAAGATATTCCAGATGGATAAATTAGGGCTGTGACAACAGCAGTAGTGGATTAGGAGTTAGAAGTAGAGCTGGTAACCAGCTTAGTGCTTCGACTTGAGTCTTACGGAAGTTTCATTTGCACGAGACCTACTTCTGTTTGTAATGGAGGGTCTCGAGATTTTGTAATGAATAGTGTTGTAATCCTATAGTGTTACCTTGGACCGACTATGTTTCTGTTGTACTACTCTGAAGGATGTAATATTTACGGAATGGTCCTTCCGTGAGTATTATGTCAACGACTTGTACACTACAACATGCAGTGGTGTGCTGGGTCACTACAGTAGACCACATCGTTTCTTCCCCCTCAAGCCGCCGCCCTCAGCATCCGCCTTCCCCGCCGCCGCCGCCGGTCGCGCGCGCCATGGAGTCGCCGTGCTGGTCGTGCGGCGAGGGCCCGTGGTTCCGGATCCGGACACGGGCGCGCTCGTCTGCAACTCGTGCGGCCTCGTACCTCCCTTCTGCATCTCCCTCCCTCCCCTCCCGTCTTTCGACTACTCCGCCGCCCTCGAACGCAGCATGCAATGCTTGGAGTCGCTCTTCGCAGCTGCGGGTGAGAAGACGGGGGAGATCCTCACGCAAGCCCGATTTCTCCTCCGCTGCGCCTCCAAGTGGTCGCTCACCACCGGTCGGCACCCGCTCCCAGTTGTCGCCGGTGTGATTGTCTTCGCCGCAGAGCTGAACGGGGTCACCTCTATGTCCGTGGAAGAAATTGCCCAGCAGATCTCGGCGGTGCCCCACACCAGCCGCCGCCGATACAAGGAGCTCGTTGCTGCACTGGTGCGTGTCGCGCAGAAGTTGCTTCCGTGGGGCGCTGACGTCAATGCCAGAAACCTGCTCCTCAATGCCCCGATGCTTCTTCGACTCATGGAGACGCGGTCACAGTCCGACCAGTCGGAACTGTTTCTAGAGAGCTTCGCTCCAGAGATTGCTGGCATTGTGCAGGTGTACTCATCCGTTGACAAGGACGATTCCAAGTACCTTCAGATTGTTCCCCTGGATGTTGATAATTTGGTGGATTGTTCCCCTGGATGTTGATGATTTGGGTTGTCGAAACTCGGTTTTTGGATGAATATCTGAGATTGATCTATGGTTGGACTCATGTTTAGTGGCGCACGTGCGACCAACCTTTTCTTAAGGATTTGTCTACTACGGAGTACGGAGTAGTTGTGTATTTTAGATTTATCAGGAAATATGCCCTCGGTTTTTTCTTTATTTGTCTGATTTATTCTGTATCGATGCCTCACTTTGTCTAGAGTTGTTTAATAAAGAATAATATAATGGTGAAACAGAAACTAGTGTAAAAGATGCAGCAGAGTGCGATGCGGTATAAAACTTAAAGATGCAACAAAAATTGTATTGTAAATCTTTTTTGGAGAAGTCCCCTGATATCAAAACGCCAAAAGTAATAAAACTTACAATATCCTTTGACCACCTAGCGATGACTACAACCACTAAAGTGAGCCGAAGATATGCGACGTCCTCTCCCCTCCCTCACCGGAGTCAAACAAAGCTTGTCGTAGTAGAGTTTGTAGTAATAGACAAACCGGAAGTTGTCATTCTAAGTCCCCAAAGGATCAGCACACGAGAGCAGCAACCATCGTCAAACGTGAGTCAGATCTGCGAGCACACCAACGAACATGAATACCGACCGGATTCTAGGAGATCCACAGGGAAGAAAACTTGAGACGCCTCCGTGGGAGCGGGTATAGTGCATGGAGGACCTTATTTTGACTTAAGGATGTTTGCCGCGCCTCACCATTCTGAAGAAGACACTTTAATTATCTAAAAAATAATGAGAACCCTCACGGTAGCAAGGGTCGTGGTCCGTCGCACCTCCTAGGCCGCAAGTGCCACCAGAGGAGGGACGAACAAGGGGGAAAGGGGGGGGAGGGGGGCAGATGCGGGAGAATGGAAAAAAAGTCTAAACTGGTATCTCAAAAGTAGTAACACACTGAAAATAGAAAATTGCTAATTTGGAACACAAAAAGTTAATAACAACACCTGTTAGTAAAACGCTGGCCTGGAAAAAAAATCGATTAGTTGTACATATTGAATATTGACTTTTGTTGTTTATGGGCTTGATTGAGGTGTGAATTTCGGACCTATGGCCTTAGACCGTGGCGGCCGCATCACGACAATCGCCTTCCACCAGTATGGTCACACCTTGATCTTATCCTTTTTGTGACGGTTGTGCACCTCCCTTCTTCGGCCTTGTCACTATTGTGCCGATTCTCTTACTGCTCCTACCTTGTCATGGTGGCTTTATCCATTTTTTTATATAAAGGGATTTATTACTTAAAAGTTTAAGCATTACACCCGGCCTCTGCATATGAATTCACACAGCCGCAATCCAACTGAAGAAATAAAAAGAAGTGCAGCACTAGACGAATTACAATCATCAAGCATAAATAAGTAAATCGCCAGCGCAAGAGACGAACTCGACATCCTATGGAGGACTAATCCGGCGATCAGGCCATCCATGTCGAGTAAAAATATCCCTCGCCACCTCTTCCAATCGTGCACATGCCTCCGTAAAGAGGTCTCGATGTCCCGCCTGTTGTAAGGTGGACCACGAACGGAGAATACTTGTGCACCGGTAGAGTACCTGCAAACGAGTAACATCTTTATCAGTGAAAACCTTGTCATTTCTACTGAGCCAAAGCAACCATATAACGGCTATCGCTCCCACCCTAATAACGGTTCTAAACTTTTTATCTATCACATGTAGCCAGTTGCCAAAAACATTTGCAACCGACTTGAGTGGATATAAGTTAGACGCTATCTCGATAGATGACCAAATAGAACGTGCGAAACTACACTCGAAAAATAAGTGTTTTATTGTCTCTTCGTGAGGACAAAACATACACTTTGTACTTCCATGTCAATTCCGTTTGGCAAGGTTATCCTTAGTTAAAATGACACCCCTACGAAGATACCACGTAAACACTTTTATTTTAAGTGGAATCTTCATTTGCCATATTTGTTTATTATCATCGACTGGTATATCGGAATGTACTAACGCCCTATACATAGAATCCACTGAGAATTTTCCATTCCCACATAAATTCCATCGAAACTCATCGGAACCTTGTGTAAGTTGAACCGAAGTCAACCGTGCCAGCAAGGCGTTCCAAGACGTTAGTCTCGGCCCAATTAGATCTCGCCTGAATGTCACATTGGGTGGTGAACACTGCATACCAGTGACTATGGTATCCCCTTTATGACGAACAATATTGTATAGGGCCGGATATTGATCCCGGAGGGTGGTATTGGCTAACCATTTGTCCTCCCAGAATTGAATCTCCGTGCCATCCTTAATATTAAATACCCCAAAGCGAAAGAAGTGTTTCTTTGTCGCCATCAGACCGGCCCAAAAGTGGGAATCACCAGGTTTCCAATACACCTGAGATACCGCCTTCGTGCCAATGTATTTTCTTTTAAGAAGTGTTTGCCAAATTCCATCTTCGGTCAGCAACTTAAATAGCCACTTGCCGAGGAGAGCTGAATTCTTGACATAAAGATCATGAATACCCAGTCCTCCCTGATCTTTTGGTCGACAAACAACATTCCATTTAGCCAGTCGATACTTATTTTTCTCACCATCTCCTTGCCAAAAGAATCTTGATCGGAAGAAATCCAATTTATGCAAGACCCCTTTTGGTATCTGGAAGAAGGATATCATATTTAGTACCATATTTGTATGTACCGAATTAATGAGAACCAACCTCCCACCAATGGATAGTAATTTTCCTTTTCAACTAGACAGCCTCGCTTGTAGACGCTCCTCGACATGTCTCCATTCCGCATTAGTCAGTTTCCGATAATGTATTGGTATGCCCAAATACATTATTGGAAATTGACCCTGCTCACAGCCAAATATTTCGGCGTATTCAGCAGCTGCTT
This sequence comes from Poa pratensis, assembly GCA_947311845.1. Classification (NCBI taxonomy): domain Eukaryota; kingdom Viridiplantae; phylum Streptophyta; class Magnoliopsida; order Poales; family Poaceae; genus Poa; species Poa pratensis. The sequence goes on from CAMZMU010000105.1 coordinate 26,018,733, forward strand.
CCTGTGCATCGCCGAAGCAAAACAATTCACTCTTGTGGAAATTAATTTTTAATCCTGATAGTTGCTCGAATGCTGATAATATAAATTTCAGATTCGCAGCTTTATCAAGGTCATATTCCATAAAGAGAATTGTATCATCCGCATATTGAAGGATAGATAATCCCCCATCGACTAGATGTGGGACTACCCATTCAATTTGGCCATCTGTCTTTGCCCGTTCAATCATGATGATCAACATATCCGCCACTATATTGAATAGTATAGGCGACAGAGGATCACCTTGCCTTAATCCCTTTTTTGTTTGGAAGTAGCGGCCGACGTCATCATTGACTTTTATCGCCACACTTCCCCCAGTAACAAAATTGCGGATCAATGCACACCACTCATCCGAGAACCCTTTCATTCTCAGAGTCTGTAGGAGAAACGGCCACTTGACTTTATCATAAGCCTTTTTAAAGTCGATTTTGAATATTACCCCATTAAGTTTTTTTGTATGCATCTCATGGACGGTCTCGTGTAAAACCATGACCCCATCAAGTATATTCCTCCCTTGCATAAAAGTAGTTTGGGTAGGTTTAACCACATGGTCTGCTACAGAATTTAACCTAATGGTCGCCACTTTTGTAAAGATTTTGAAACTAACATTCAGGAGGCATATAGGCCATACTGTTGTATCCTCTCAGCCACCTGAATCTTTGGTAACAAAACGATTTCCCCAAAATTAAGGCGAAATAGCTCAAGTTGTCCAGCATGCAAACATCAAAATAACTCTAGCAAATCAGCCTTAATGGTTTCCCAAAAGTGCTAGTAAAACTCAGCTGGAAATCGATCAGGCCCAGACGCCTTATTATGCTCTATTTGGCAAACCACCTTACTTATCTCCTCTTCAGTGAATGGAGCAATAAGAAGGTTGTTTTCCTCAGGAGTTACTTGGGTAATATCATCCGTTCGAGACTCGTCTAGAGTGAAGTTTCCTTCCTCCGGAGCCCCGAACAAACCTTTATAATAGTTCGTGATATATTCTTTGAGCTGATCCTGTCCCTCGATCAGACCCTCGTCCTGATGAAGAGAATGAATACATTTCTTCCTGTGTCTGCCATTAGCAACATTGTGGAAGTACCTTGTATTCGAATCCCCTTGCAGAATAAATTGAGCCTTAGATCTTTGGTACCATTTAAGCTCTTCTTCCCGCAACATGCGTCCCACCTACTCATTTGATTGACTTTTTAGTTCAATCTCATGTGCTGATAGAGGACGTACTTCTGCTAGTTGAACAAGCTCATCAATGATGTTACACAGGCGCTCTTTTTCTTTTTTGAGCATACCTGTTGTGTGCCTCGCCCATCCACGGAGGAATTTACGCAGATTACGCATCTTATTATTCCACCGTTGGATGGCGCTGTCGCCCACAACTGGTTGAGACCATATCTTTTTTACCAGATCATCAAAACCATGCCGCAACAGCCAACCTAATTCAAACTTGAATTGCGGCTTTACGGGAGGTATCAATGTCCCAGTAGACAAGAGTATGGGGGCATGGTCCGAGAAGGCCTCAATACGCTCCAAAGCACGTACCGTTACTAATGGATATTTATCCTCCCAACGGGAGTCCATCAGTACCCGGTCCAGCTTCTCGTATGTCGGCTCGGGAAGACTATTTGCCCAAGTGTATTGTCTCCCCGTCATATGGACCTCTCTCAAAGACAAGTTGTCAATAACAGCATTGAACAAGTGAGGCCAATGACCATCGGACCTACCCCTGCTTTTCTTGTGTCGGTACCTAAGCATGTTGAAGTCCCCGCCTATGAGAATAGGGTAAGGGTTATCCTTAGCTAGGTTAACCAACTCTCTAAGAAAAGCAACCTTATATTCCTCTTGGGCAGAACCATACACATCAACCAAACTCCAAATAAAGTTATCGGTCTTGTTACAGATGTGAAACTTAATATGAAATTCACCATCCGAAACATCCAATAACTCTATTGTATCTGATCTAATGCCGAGTAACATGCCCCCCGATCTAGTACAGCGAGGAGGACAAGAGTGCCAAGTAAAATCCACTCCACCTGATAGGCGATCTAGAATAGTACTTGGAAAATCTCGTCTACCCGTTTTCGAAACAGCCAAAAAATCTAACTTATGATCCCTCACATGATGCACAATATTCAAATGTTTAGCCAAGTCACCTAGACCTCTGCTATTTTCAAATATGCCATTCACCGGGAAACCGTTGGAGATTTTGTCTTTTTCTTTTTTTCGCGATGTTTGATTCTTTTTATTTTTAGCGGATTTGGATTTCCGGCCTGAAGCATACAGGTCATCAAAAGATCCCAGCTCAGCCTCGTCCATACCCACTATAGTAACCTCTCCTACAAGATGTGATAGAAGCTGTCCATCTATCATGGCATTTGCATCATCATCATCTAAAGGCGAGGCAACCGGCTTACTCGAAACACTAGGAGAAACCCTACGACGGTCATACTCTACATGTTTCAGAACGTTAGCCGAAGGCACCACTTCTGCCTAAAATGATGCCTACCGCTGACAACTTAGAAGATAAAGTAGGCAATGAAAAAGACAGAAATGATTGCTTGGATTGTGACATACCAGCAATAGGAGTAGAGAACGCCGCCGCTTTGCGACGCATCGCCTTGGCCATCGTATCCTCATCCATCGCTGATGCTCCATCCTTCCTAGTCAGGTGACGTCCACTATGCCTAGGTGCCACCTTAGGTAGAGGACGTCCCCCCGCTGGTGTAGACACAATGGGAGAGGGCGAAGGCGAGGTAGCAGCCCTCTCAACCACTGTGCATGATGCCGGAGACGCAGGAGCCGTCGGCGCCACCATAGGGGAGAACAAGGTTGACATAAAGTCCTCCGCCACCATGGTACGGCCTGGCGTAGCGTGTCCCGCATCTTTGCCCATCATCGGGCAGCCCAGCAAGCCTACCAGCAGCTCGCTGGACGTAGAGCCCGTGGAAGCTTCAGCTCCCGAGCTAACCGCCGCACATGCGTTAGGCTACGGCCCAGTAGCCGACGTCGACGTCGCCGTCGCCTCGCGCGCCTTCGCGCCACGGCCCAGTTCCGCCTGGAACTGGGACCATAGCCCGCCACCGCTTGCCGTACGCTGCAGCCCAGGGGCGGCCAATAGTTGTTTCTCGCCCAGCTGCAACGGCTAGACCCAGGACTTATCGCCGGTTGAATTTCGCCCGTGGGCGACGCGTCGACCTCCGCCATAGCTGGGCCTGAAACCAGCAGGTTCCGGCTTTATGATCTGATGAGTAGCCTCCTTCCATTGCTGCACCAGTTCTTTGGTTCTAGGAGTCCGAGGGTTAGGGTTATACGGTGTGACTGCTACCCCCCTCAGAATATGTGATGTCGGAGCTCCTTGCAACTGACCCCCCCCCCGTAGCCGGGCTAGGATCAATAGACATGCTGGTAGCCGCGTTGTCGGAAGAGCCGCCTTGCCCCGTTAGATCACCAAGGCCGTCTTCCTCCATCCCATTGTCATCCGAGCCATCCTTTCCTTTGCGTTGCCATACAAACGGGACAAAATCTACCTCTGGAATAAAGTCCTTATTTTCTGGCCGGAAGGTGAAATCATAACCCTTCAGCCGCAACACCCCATCGGTCTTAATAAAAGTCCCCACCTCATCTGCCTCTTTGAAACAATCATCAGACATCATTCCTACCAAGATCCGGACCACACCTTGGCGTCAGAGGGAGAGCATATCAAAATCAATAGTGGTACCAATGAGGGATCCAACTGCACACAATCCCCAGAAATGCCATAGCGGATTTGGCACTCCAGCGACATGAACCCAAGTCTGATGTAACTCCATCTTGTGCACAACATCCACCGGTTTCCATTGGTTGAACACAAGTTTGGCAGACTGAGAAGGAACACCAAGCTCAATGCCATCAAATCTCATCAAGTCATCCTTGGTCGAAAAGTTAACCGTGAAGGAATCGTCACCATTAGGAATTGCTTCCCAACACCAAGACTGAACCGGACACAGCCGCGCCACCTGGGATTCCACCTGTTTTGTGGTGGCGGCCGTACCTTGAACCTTAACAAGAGCAACTGGATCATCCTTAGGTATCAGATCAGCCTTGAACAAATTATCTGGGAACTGTATAAACATCGTATCCCTATGTCCCTGACTAGCAACGAGCACCGTGGGCCTTGTTAGTTTCAAAGACGGACACATTGGCGTCGGGTGCTTCGCATTCCATACACCCTCCTCTCACAAATCTGCCACAGTTGCCCATCTGTGTTGCTTGTTTCGAGGTCGTCGTCGCTGTTGATCTCACCGATCATCCTCTTCCTATTTCTTTCTATTTACCCTCCTTTCTCCTTTAGTTTTTTTCTTGAGAAAACACAAAAACTTTGCATCTAGATGCATTGATAGAAAAAAATGTATATGACCGGGCCAACGTAGACAATATACTATTTTTTTTGTCTTCATAGCTACCACCTAACATTTTTATGAAGTTGTTGTCACTGTATGCGTACTAAAGTTATCACATGACAACTTGTTAGAAAACAGGTTGACAACTTATGTGTTAATATATGGTAGCAAAACTGCACGGAAAGAGTTAACGTACCTAGGTTCTAGTTTAGAAACCTATGTCAATGGTCATTGATCAAAACTGATTGCAAATCAAACAAAATCTCCAGATTATAAAATGATATAATTTGTAAAAGTTGTGTTTTCATCCTTTTCTCTCCATATGCATGTAAAGTGTTCAATACAAAATTTATTGCGCGGAACGACGTCCGCACATATACGCTCATCATCTTATCCGAAAGAAAAATAGGAAATACTTCCTTGAAACAGAAAACCGTAAAAATCATTTGAGTTGTATAAGATAGCGGTACAAAGCAATTGCCTCCAGATGTTTTCATTTTTTTTAGATAAACAGGGGGAGCCCCCGGCCCCATTTCCATTGAATGAAACCATCACCAGTTTGACTGGTTACAGCGGTAAAACTGAAACAGGAAACAAAAAGTAAAACTACCCCTATTACAAAAGCCTCATCCCATGAGGTAGAGCAAGTTTTGTTTTTGCCAGAGCCTCCGCAGAGGACGAACCAAGCTACAACAATCCAAAAACTAAAACAAGAGCTAGACAAGCCAAAATTCCAGCGAGCACCTGCCCGTCAAGCGACCTGGGATCAGTGGCGGAGCATGACACACAACAAAGGAGGGGCCAATTGCCCAACAACGCAGAATTTGTAACCATAGAACCATCAGAAACAATCTTTATATAAATATATAACGATTGTTGATGAAGTACCATGAACTGATGTCCAATACATCATCTGTTTGGATTTTGTGGTCTAGAGCAAAATAAGATATACCCAAAATACAAGTAACCAAACCATAAGGGTTAGATACTACCTAAAGAAGAGCTCTCATGTTGCTCTTTCGATCCCTAAAGACAACAATTATATCTTCATAGCTGTATTCTGCAGTAATTTCCCGTTCAATTTGTAGCAGCAAGCTATTCGCAAGATAATCATCTTCCATCTTGTTTCATAGCCTTGTCTTGATGATCTTCAAGCTAGAAAATGCACGTTCGGCACTAGCGGTGGAAACTGGTAGAGTAACAAGTAAACGAAGCAATCTATGAAGCAAGTTATAGATCCTATGTCTTCCTGTCACAACAAAACATCGACAAAGCGCTGTCAAAGTTGAAAGTTTCTTCAAATCTTCATCATTGGAGGCATCCAAAGCAAAATGGTTCAATTGATGCTCCAATCCAATCACATCTTGATGTGTGAAGTCCCCTGCATAGTACTTCTCAACCATTTTGCATATCTCTTTAGCATTGAAAGATGCAAATCCATTTTTTGGTATCAGATTAACACATATGGATAAAAGACCCATAACCTTCTCATTGAACTTCAGATTTAATTCAGTTAGCTGGCTATCCAATGTTGCTCGAAATATCTCCACTCGAAAATACTGCTCTTTAGAAAAGGAATCAGGTTGGCGACAAGCACGACCACCACGCAGAATGTATTTCTCATCCATGTCTAGAATATCAACAGCATTTTCAGCACAGAACTCGCAAACCTCGAGAAAAAATTGAAAATTTTGTTCCCAACCTTCGCCACACACTAATTCAGCATATACATTGGTATTTATCTACAAGAATCAAACAATCGAAAACCTTCTAGCATACCTTATTCTATTTTATGCTCCAGTTTCAGATCTTCCAAGAAATTGCCACCACGGTGAGAAATTGGGAGTAGACTAGTTGAGGATTGCTCTTCAAGCTCGATACTCATGTGCGGCAACCAGGTTTGCTGGCTGAAACCAACAGGAAGGATCAATAGAGGACTAGGAGATGGGGATTTGGGGGATGGAAGAAGATCTAGCCATGGTAAATTGAGGAATGGACGAAGAGACAGAGTGTACAGGCAGCAGCACAGGAGAAAGGAAGCACGCGTCGAGCATAAGTCACGAGGCTGCCATCGTCTCTCATCTTTCTGGACTCAGAGCCCAGCAGCGGCCCACTGCGATATGATATGGTAATAATTTTTTGCGTTTTTGGAAGACTGGGCCATGGCCCAGTATGGTCTACCTGTTGCCCCGCCAGTGCCTGGGATCACACCTCCAGCACTCTGACCACCGGCGAGTGAGCGAAGGGTGAGACCAGCGTCGAGGTAGGAGTAGACCAGGTCCCAGGCCCTGCTGCCTTCTTGGAATCTGGTGTTTTTGGTTCTTCCGAGTTGTCACATGGAGCTCTCAGCCGTTCTCCAGCTGTGGCAGCGCCCGGATGATGTTGTCCATCCTTTGGCAGAACGAGCCAGTCTTCATCTTCATCTCGTCCTTGAAGAGCAACTCCCAGTTTTTTAGAGAGCTCAAGAGAAGCCTCCACACGTGTTTCACATCCAGCCAAGTTTGACCATTAAAGATCAACCCATTTCGAATTTTCCAAAGACTCCATAAGGCGCAAGCACAAACAGAATTTAAAGCATCATGACGTTTGTTAGCTATCCAAAATTTTGCCACAGAGAAGAAATCAGCACCAATATCAATACCAAAGTGGTCTGAGATCTCTCGCCAAACATGGTTTGCTACTATGCAGTCAAAGAAAAAATGATGCACAGTTTCATCTTCGGCACAGAAAACACAGTCTTCCAGCTTATGCATGTTTCTTTTTCTGAGGTTATCTCTAGTCATGAGCTTATTGCGCGCCAAAAGCCAAAGGAAAATATGTATCCTGGGGGGAACAATAAGTTGACAAACCGCAGGAATATATTCTAGCTGGATGCCTCGAAAGTTAACTATCGCATAATGCGAGGAACATGAGTAAACCCCCTTGTTTTCAAACTGCCAGATCATAGCATCTTTTTCGGCCAAGAAGGACACACTAGCAGCAATAGCCTGCAGCTCATGCCACTATTGCATCATCTCACTCGAGAAGTTACACCTAAAGGTAAGCTTAAGTAAACCTCCTTCTACAACCTGCATTACTGTTTTCCCCTGCTCGTTGCAAATTGAGTAGAGGTGCAAGAATTGGACAGCAAGTGGGGAAGTACCAAACCACGTATCTTCCCCAAAACGAACTTGCCACCCATCACCTATTTTCCATCTATAACCAAATTTCAAGGCATTAACCGCCCACATCACCCCCTTCTAAAACTGAGAAGAGGAATTAGTCCTGGTACAAAAGATGTTTGGGTTGTGGGTGTTATACTTGTTATCTACCAAGGTCTTCCACAACTTCCCATCATCTTGAGTGTATCTCTTAACCCAAGAACTTAGCAGGCAAAGATTGACATTCCCTATATCCGGAATACCTAAGGCACCAAATTATTATTTTTCATACAAATGAACCTCCAGTCCGCTAAATGAATTTTACGATGACCCTCGAAATCATTCCAGAGGCAGTTTGCCATCTGAGTGTTTATTAAGTCCAGTGCCCACTTGGGGAACTTGAAGAAGGAGAGAAGATAAATGGGAATGCTAGCTATGCACGACCTGATCAGAATGACTCTAGCCGCGTAAGAAAGCAACTTCCCTCTCCAACCTTCAATCCTTTTTAGGATTTTATCAATTAGCGGTTGCAGTTCAGCCCTAGTAAGTTTCTCATAATGAAGTGGGACTCCCAAATACTTAATGGGAAAGGAACCAATTGAACAACCGAAGATACCAGCCAAAGCTAAAGCCTCTTCTGGTTCTAAATCCAAAGGAATAAGCTCACTCTTATTATAGTTGATTCTCATTCCCAAAATTTGCTCAAAACAGGTGAGAACCCACTTTAAGTTAGTAGCTAATTGCTAGTCACTTTCCACAAAAAGGAGGGTATCATATGCATACTGCAAACAGATAACCCCTCCCGGGCATTCCTGGGTACAAAGCCCCCTAATCAGCCCAGCTTGAGCTGCCTTAATCAAACATTCTGGAAAGGACATCTACCACTAGATTAAACAACATGGGTGACAGAGGATCCCCTTGCCGCACCCCTCTAGTGGTTGTGAAAAACTCTCCAACTACATTATTCAGCTTCACACCAACTGAACCCCCTTTCAAGATTTTTCTAATAAGTCTTAGCCAAACCTCACCAAAACCCCTTTTGGCCAGCATGTCTAAGAGGAAATCGATACTGACTTTGTCGAAAGCTTTTTTCATAATCAAGCTTCAACACAACTCTGTTGCTACCAGACTTTTTAACTGAATGAATAACCTCATGTGCCGTAACCACACTTTCCAAAATGTACCTACCCCTGATGAAAGCCGATTGATTAATGGCAGTTATATCATTCATGATTTTGCCTAACCTATTTGTCAGGACTTTGGTAAAAACCTTGAAAGAACAATTTAAAAGACTGATGGGTCTGAACTTTTTCATAGAGGAAGCATCAGGTTCCTTAGGAACTGAGGTCAAAACTGCAAAATTTAGTCGATAAATGTCCAAGCTCCCCTCATGGAAGGCATTAAACATGTTGACTAAATCTTGTTTAACAACATCCCACAACCGCTGGTAAAACATAAAAGGTATGCCATCCGGGCCAGGTGCTCCATCAGAGTATGACCCAAACACAGCTTCCTTGATTTCTGCCTCCGTAAACTTAGCCTCTAAAAGGGAATTTTGATCTGGAGTAATTTTTTCCTGATCAGAATAGAAATCCTCCTGCAGAGAAAAAACTAGTTTCCTCTTGCTTTCTAAACAGATCTTTATAAAAAATCTGTAGATATGTCTAGCATCCCTTTTAGATCCGACACCGGTTCATCTTCCCCATCTAAAGAATGAACTAACATTTTACGCCTTCTCTGATTAGCCACAACATGAAAATATGTTGTATTTCTATCGCCCTCTTTGATATCTCTATCCCAGGCTCTTTGCTTAGCCTTAACCTCCTCTCTAAGCTAGAGTTGATTCACCTCAGCATAGATTTCTTTCAATCTGGCTTTCTCACGATCTTCTAAAACCTCAGTCTCAGCTTTGATGTCAAGGACATCATATTCTTGCATCAGAGACTTTTTCAAAATTCTTAGCTCTGATTCTATATTTTTACTCCAGCCAAGAGTGCCTCTCCTAAAACGTCTAACCTTATCTTGCCAAATGTCCATAAGGTCAGAGCTTCTACTAGACTGATTCCAAATTTTCCTAACCAGATCGCCAAAATCTGCACGCATAAGCCACCACTTTACAAACTTATAACTAGCAGGTTTTGGGGTGATCCCCATCCATGAATCCCATAGAATGGGGGTGTGGTCACTAGCCATCCTAGGCAAAGCTTGGATGCTAGCTAGAGCGAAAACTTCATCTAGCTCCGCATTACAGAAAAATCTATCTATAGCTGACATAATCAAATTATCAGCCTGATTGTTAGCCCCGGTATATTTTCTGCAACCTAGCTTGATCTCCAACAAGCTCCAAATCTCTACCCAAGCATTGAACTTGTCACTCCATTTGTGATTGATAATACCATTACTTTTATCTGACTGGTCTCAAACTAGATTAAAATCCCCTCCGATGACGGTGTGTCCTTGATAATCAAGGAACAAACTATGAAGTTCAGAAATGAAATTTTCCTTCTCTTCCTCATAAGAAGAGCCATTAACATTAATCACCCTGATGACCACATCAAGGTTTTCAATTTTCAGAACAGCAGAAACAGAAAAACTTCTGATGTCCCAGCTAACGATCTCAAAGAAATCTAAATCTACACCCAACAATATGCCTCCTGCAGAGCCATTTGCTGGAAGAAAATTCCACTCAAACATACTATTACCAACTAAGAACTTTAGATAGCCATCAGAAAAACTTTCATGCTCGGTTTACTGAAACCAATAACATGAGGTCGATATTTATTAAAGGTATCTACTATAAAGGATTTTCCGCTTGCAGCATGAATCCCACGGATGTTACTAGAAAGATAAATCATGGGGACACATTTTTCCTGGGGTGCTTGCCCCGCCTATATTTTCCAACTTGTGTCCACATAGCAGCATCTAAATCTAAATCCCTCTCCACATCCGACAGATGTTTCTGAGAGCTTTTGGGCGAGTTAACCAAACAAGGAAACTCCTCAGATTTATCAGAATTATGAGAAGCAATATCATCTAAATCTATGGCAACACCCACAGTGTTAGCCATGTTCACTAAATTACTAGAAGAAAGAACATGAAAGGGGTTTGATTTTTTATACCTGCAAACTTGTTTGCCGTGCAGGTTTTCTCCAGGTTCTTCCTCTTTTGATTTTGCTGTGCCTTCTTGATGACGTGGAAACACACGTTCGTTGGGAGACCCCAAGAGGAAGGTAGGATGCAGCAAGCAGCAAGTTCCCCTTGAATCTACCAAGGTTTAATCGTACCAGTAGGAATTGGAAGAGCTTCAGAAAGGTGTCAGGGGCGCCGTTACCCGATCACTGACGTGGACCTTCACACACACAATCAAAGTACTTTGCCCAACGAAACAGGAAGGTTGTCAATCTCCCCGGCTTGCTGAATACAAAGGATTGTACGTATGGTGTGGAATATGATGATGAACACAAAAGTAACAGCAGGAAGTAACGTAGAGCGTGGTGGAAACGGTGTTTGTATCAGTGTGGAATAAAGGACCGGGGTCCATAGTTCACTAGTGGTGTCTCTCCATAAGACAAATAAACATACATGTTGGGTGAACGAATTACAGCTGGGCAATTGACAAATTGCAAACGCATGACAATGCAATATATGACAAGCACATGTTCATTGTTATATCTATTGGGCATTACAACAATATACATAGACGGCTTGCTAGCTGCATCTATGACTCATAATCCACTCACAAGATAGCTTCCGGGTCTCCCATGAGTATTAAGTTGCAAGCAACAGATTATAGCATTAACAAAGTGTGTAATGTAAACAAACGCATTAGACTAAATAGCAGTACCCTTAAGATAAGCATCGGTTATTTTATCCCTAGTGGCAACAACACATCTACAACCTTAGTTGTTTCTGTCTATCAAACCCAGGCTTCTAGAGGCATGAACCCACTATCTAGCATAAATACCCCCTCTTGCAGTCATTAGCAATTACTTGGCCAAAACATATACTAACAACGGAGAGCATCCAGGAACATAGATAAAACATGATATAAATAGATGAACAAACTTGATCATAACTTCACAATTCATCAGATCCCAGCAAACACAACATGTAGCATTACATAAAGATGATCTTGATCATGTTAGGCAGCTCACAAGATCTAAACATGATAGCACAAAGTGGAGAGACTACCAACTAGCTACTGCTATGGACCCGTAGTCCCGTCGAGAACTACTCACGCATCACTCCGGAGGCGGGCATGGCGATGTAGAGCCCTCCGGTGATGATTTCCCTCCCGAACTAGGGTTGAAGATGACGGCAGCGGCAGAACTTTTCGTGGATTTTTGCTCGGGTGTCTAGGGTTTCCCGAATAGATGTAATTTATAGGCGAAAGGACGGCGTCAGTGGCCAGTCGAGGTGGGGCGGATGCCTAGGGATGTGGGCCCACCCTTGGCCATGCCGTGGGCCCGCCGGCCTCCCTGGTGTGGCCCCCGGCTTCCTCCTTCTGGCTGCTGCCCCGTCTCGGTCCAGAAATAAATCAGTTAAATTGGCGTCCAATTCCAAGAATATTTCCAGAAAGAATTTCTAAAACAAAAAGATAGCAGAAAACAGGAACTGGCACTGTGGCATCTTGTTAATAGGTTAGTCCCAGAAAATGCATAAAAATGATATAAAGTGTAAGATAAACATGTGGTAATCAATATATAACATGCATGTAACATCAAAAATTATAGATACGTTTTGGACGTATCAAGCATCCCCAAGCTTAGTTCCTACTCGTCCTCGAGTAGGTAAACGATAAAAAAAGATAATTTTTGAGGTGACATGCTACCAACATAATCTTGATCATATAGTAATGTAAAGCATGTGAGCTGAGATCAAATCATTCAAAGCAAAAGTCTATGTTTTATATTAAACACATAGATGAATAAAGCAAGACAGTTAAAGAAGTAAAAACCTTTCATGGAAGATGCTATAAAGACATGAAACCGTACAAAGTTCATTATAGATGTTTTAAGCATTCAGTATAGAAGTTCAATCCTTCTACTCAAGCATCAAGCAATCTTCCACAAACATAGAAATGATCCAGTCAAGCAAAAGTATCACAAACGTAATGAATCAACTGTTTTAGAAGTTTTATTCAACCAGTGAGCGTAAGCACTTGGTATTGGCACCAGGATGTTATGGCAAATAGAATAATAATGGGGGTTTGGAAGGCCAATGGAAGAAAGTCTCACAAAGCTATAAGTGATCATTAGACAAGAGGAAGTCTTATAATCGAAGCTATGCAAGGAGTAGTGATTTCCATGTAACGGATGCACATAGAGCTATAAGTATACGAGCTCTCCAATGGAACTAGTGGGGGTGCATCCAACTTGGTTACCCATGAAGACCTAGAGCACTTTTGAGGAGGCTCATCATTGGAATATACAACCCAAGTTCTATAACGTAAATTTCCCACATAGTTATACTAGTAAAACATGAAAACTCTCTCACATGGAGTATAGGTGCTACTAGCACAAATGATGACTATGAAAACGCATGTGCTAAACATGAGCACAAATGTGGATAAAGGATAGTAATGTTGCCCCCTCTCTCTTTATTTCTTTTCTCTTGTTTTTCTCTTTTTTTCTGTTTCTCTTTTCGATGGCCTCCATGGCTCTTTTCACTTTTCTCTCTCACTGTAGGGGCAACACTCTAATATGACAACACACTTTTTGGTACAAATAACTCATAATGAACAAAATATGATGTATGAAACTGTATGCCTCTGCTAGTGTAGCAAGATGTGCAATGATCTAGCGTAACATGGGTAAAACCACACATCAGCTGTATAGAATCATGCAAAGCAATATATAACAATGATGAATGACAACAAGTCATGTAATGTAAGGTGGAAGTTGCATGGCAATATATCTCGGAACAGCTATGGAAATGCTGTGATAGGTAGTTATGGTGGCTGTTTTGAGGAAGATGTTTGGCTTATGTATAAGAGAACAAGATGAAGTTCTCCCACGGGGTTGGATGTACTGGCGAAGTATGCACAACTCTCAATGTGAGCAGAAGGCAATGCACAACACCGAAGAGGCTAGCAAAATATGGATGGTGGAAGTGCCAAAAACCGTAGCTCAACATTAGTAAAAAAGAACTCACAAGTTTATTGCAAACAACTAGCAGGTTCAACATTAAGAGCATGATTAAATTTACCCCAAGGAGGGTCGTTCACGGAGGCACAAGTACCCCGCTAGATCGCTCAACCTTAGCACGCAACTATGTTGTTTCCAACTACCTTCAGATATGAGAAGCTATCAAGTCCAACTACACCTTCAGCAATTTTAAGAGTTTGTAGTACGGTACAAGCTTTAATAACACAACCACTAATCAGATTTTAGCTTAATTAACCAGCAAGCATTTAACATCTAATTTCTTAATATCTCAAAACATTTGCAAGGAATCAAGTTATCAAAGTTCAATGATCTACAAGACTATGCAAGTTTTCCATTATACAACTACCACACACTTTAGCATTTTTGTTCCAACCAGACGCCAATTATACAACTCTCCAAATAAATATAAGTGAAGCAAGAGAGTACTTTCTATAAAAGAACTAATAGCTCTGAACAAGAGATACATGAAAAACAAGAGCTAATAGTATATCAGTGCTAAACAAGAATACTCAACAAGTATAAGTGAAGAATATGAGTATTCTAATGAAAAAGCGGAGCGTGTCTCTCTCCCAAACAAGATGCTAGGATCCAACTAAGTTATGATCAGAAAACAAAACAAAAACAAAACAGAAAATAAAACACTCAGACGCTCCTAGAACAACACACAATATGTGAAGCAATAAAAATATAGTCTAACTAGAGGTGACCTGATAATTTGTTGATGTAGAAGGGGATGCCTTAGGCATCCCCAAGCTTAGACGCTTGAGCCTTCTTGATATATGCTGGGGAGATCCAAGGGAGCCTCCCCAAGCTTAAGCTTTTTTCTCTTCTTGATCTTCTTATATCATCCTCCTCTCCTAATACTTGAAAACTTCCTTCACACAAAGATAACTCGCAAACTTCATTAGAGGGGTTAGTGCATCAAAACATAAGCGCACTTGGTTCTATAAAAACACATTGCATACTTTAGTTCAAACATTAGCTATTGTTACTAAGCAAGATCTTGATCTCCCCCCGAAGAACGTGAATCTATACTTGCAAAAGAGACAATGCAAAACAAAAACAGAATCTGTCAAAACCAGAACAGTCCGTAAAGACGAATTTTTTCAAGGCACTTCCGATGCTCAAATAAGAAAACGGTTAACTAACGAAAGATAGGTAATAATCTCAGGCTTCTGCTAAAACATTTACAGATCAAAATAGTAATCCGTGATTTTTCACGAATTTTTACCGCCAGGTACATAAATCTGTTTCTGGACAACAAATAAAACTTTACCACCTTCTGTTTACAGAAGTAAACAACCTCCTTGACTCACGAAAACAAAAAAATAACAGGAAATAAAATTGGGTTGTCTCCCAACAAGCGATTTTCTTTAACGCCTTTCAGCTAGGCGTAGTAGCAAAAAGATCAAGTATTATCAAGAGTAGCATTGAAAGCATAAGGGAGTTCTTCAAAATTGCAGCCAGGTGTATCTAAAGGATCTGAACATGATTCAAGAGCAAATTTTCTAAAGACCTTTTCAGACTCCCATATGTCAAATGGTGAACGTCCAGTTTTAGAAACTTTGGGTACATGATGTCCCTTTTTGGATGCAATTGCTTTTGGATTTAAAGAGGAAAAGGTGTTCCCCAAAGTATCAATAACTTCCTCAAGTTTTTCAATTCTCAGGGCTTGATCATCCTTACTTTTATTAGTCTCTAGCATATTGATTCTTCTATTCATATTTCTCATGGAAACATTAAACTTAGTAGTGTTGTCAAGAATCTTCTTATCAATTTCACTTACTTTATCATTGTTTGGTAAATTAGTAATTATGCAATCCAGTTTTTCCATGACATTCTCTAAGGTAATTTCAGTTTTAGTATCATTAACAGGGGGACTTCCAACAAGACTCTCAATAACATTACGTGCTTCTCCTGCGGGAGTCCCTAAAAAGTTTCCTCCTATTAAAGTATCCAAAACATACCTATACCAACTTGTGATGCGAACATAGAAGTTCCTAAGCAAAATAATATTTGAGTGTTTCTTAGTGCACCTAGGATGAGCATCACTGATTCTATACCAAGCATCTTTTAAACTTTCCCCACCCTTTTGTTTAAAAGAACGAACTTCAACCTCAGGTGACAAAACATAAGGAGTAGAACTAGTCATACTAACAAAATAGGAAATAAAACTAGAACTAATTTTGTTTGTGTGTTTTTCGAATTTAAAGGCAAACAAGATAAAATAAAAATAAACTAAGCAAGACAAAAACAAAGTAAAGAGAATGGTGACGTGTAACTCTCCTTGCTGTAGCTTCCAATTCCCCGGCAACGGCGTAAGAAAAAGTTTGCTTGATGACGTGGAAACACATGTTCGTTGGGAGACCCCAAGAGGAAGGTATGATGCAGCAAGCAGCAAGTTTCCCTTGAATCTACCAAGGTTTAATCGTACCAGTAGGAATTGGAAGAGCTTCAGAAAGGTGTCAGCGGCGCCGTTACCCGATCACTGACGTGGACCTTCACACACACAATCAAAGTACTTTGCCCCCAACGAAACAGGAAGGTTGTCAATCTCCCCGGCTTGCTGAATACAAAGGATTAAACGTATGGTGTGGAATATGATGATGAACACAAAAGTAACAGCAGGAAGTAACGTAGAGCGTGGTGGAAACGGTGTTTGTATCAGTGTGGAATAAAGGACCGGGGTCCACAGTTCACTAGTGGTGTCTCTCCATAAGACAAATAACCATACATGTTGGGTGAACGAATTACAGCTCGGAAATTGACAAATTGCAAACGCATGACAATGCAATATATGACAAGCACATGTTCATTGTTATATCTATTGGGCATTACAACAATATACATAGACGGCTTGCTAGCTGCATCTATGACTCATAATCCACTCACAAGATAGCTTCCGGGTCTCCCATGAGTATTAAGTTGCAAGCAATAGATTATAGCATTAAGCAAAGTGTGTAATGTAAACAAACGCATTAGACTTAACAGCAGTACCCTTAAGCTAAGCATCGGTTATTTTATTCCTAGTGGCAACAGCACATCTACAGTCTTAGTTGTTTCTGTCTATCAAGCCCAGGCTTCTAGAGGCATGAACCCACTATCTAGCATAAATACCCCTCTTGCAGTCATTAGCATTTACTTGGCCAAAGCATCTACTAACAACGGAGAGCATGCAGGAACATAGATAAAACATGATATAAATAGATGAACAAACTTAATCATAACTTCACAATTCATCGGATCCCAGCAAATATAACATGTAGCATTACATAAAGATGATCTTGATCATATTAGGCAGCTCACAAGATCTAAACAGGATAGCATAAAGTGGAGAGACTACCAACTAGCTACTGCTATGGACCCGTAGTCCCGTGGAGAACTACTCACGCATCACTCCGGAGGCGGGCATGGCGATGTAGAGCCCTCCGGTGATGATTTCCCCTCCGGCAAGGTGCCAGGAAGAACTGCAGAAACCCTCCCGAACTAGGGTTGAAGACGACGGCGGCGGCGGAACTTTTCGTTGATTTTCGCTCGGGTGTCTAGGTTTTCCCGAATAGATGTAATTTATAGGCGAAAGGGCGGCGTCAGTGGCCAGCCGAGGTGGGACGACGGCCTAGGGACGTGGGCCCACCCTTGGCCGCGCCGTGGGCCCGCCGGATCCTTGGTGTGGCCCCTCGACTTCGTCCTTCTGGTTGCTGCTCCGTCTCGGTCTAGAAATAAATCAGTTAAATTGGCCTCCGATTTCGAGAATATTTCTAGAATAGAATTTCTCAAACAAAAAGACAGCAGAAAAAAGGAACCACTCATGGTGTAAACTAGGTCCTAGACGAGTACTGTTAGCAACATTCCTTGCCTCTTGCATGAGTCCCTGCATCTTGAAAGCCAGAGAAGTGGTTTTGTGAATGCTCCCACTCCCCTGCTGCTTATGATTACCAAGCGAACCACCAGCACCTGGTGTGTTCTTGCTGGCATCCAGAGTGGCATCAGCACCACTATTCTTGTCAGTCTCCATATTATCCTGCTTCTTACTTGGGTTCCTGTCCTTATCATCATCAGGGCCTTTTTGGGAGTTACTGCCTGAAGGGTCTTTCGGTGCAGCAATTTCAGACCCACCCTCAACTGTTATCCCAATCTGATACATCTTGCCCATGATTTCATAGATTCTTGTTTCAGGTATCTTGGTTTTGTCCCTACACCAGAGCTTGAGCCTAACTGTTTCAAACAGATTTTGGAACATAGCTTGCCAGTCCACATCTTGAAGAATTCTAAAGGCAGAAACAAACTGGTAGAGAGTTTTCCAGTGGCACCACTCATGGTGCATCCCCTTCAACTGGATCCAGATTTCCTCCATATCAGCATAGTAGTCGAGGTCACCCTCCCAAGCAACTACATATACTTGCACACCATCCTTCACCAGTCTGAAACTAGGGTAACTCGCTACATCCTCTACCTTGATGTGCGGTGGGAACTTCACAAGAAAAGTGTAATCATCTAGCTGCTTGATCTGCCAAGGCCAGTTAGTTTTATAGATTGTCAAGAAATTCTGAGCCAGCTCTTCTTTGGAAATAGTACCATGTTCCGGGTAAACCACTCCCACATTCTTGATTGGCTTCATCCCCTGAGAATCCTCTGGCAACTCAATATGAAAAAAGCCAAGCCCTGCAGCAGCAGCAGCACTACCAAAGTATGTGGCAGCCTTGAGTGGCTGGCTTCGAACCGGACATAGTTCAACCTCATGTCAGGAGACTTGCAGATGAAGCACCTCTTGGGCTCCGTGTAGGCCTGTTTGTGATGCCCAGGATCCCCGCAGTTGTAACAGGTAACAGCGGCATACTCCATTGCAATATCTCTTGGGGGAGGATTTGCCATCATCGAGGATTCAGTATCCGTAGCCTTCTTCACTACTTCCTTAGCCTTCACTATCTTCTTTCCAGGCTGATTTCTGTTGTAAGACTGCTGCATCATATTGTTTCGTTGCATCTGTGGCTGCTGCCAATCCCCTTGCATCTGTGGAGGAACCCATTGCATAGGGTACGAACCAGGGAAAGGAGGGGGCACGAATTGGCCAGGAAACTGATTCCAACCAAAAGGTCCTGGCGCAAAGGGGATGAAGGGTTGCTGAGGAGGCTGATTGAAGTTCGGCCTCTGCCCTTGCCACTGCCCTCTCCCCCGACCACCAAATCCTCTTCCTCTCCCTTTGTTTTTTTCAGCCATGGAGATCTGCTGGTAGATCAACTCTCTAGTGGTTAGCATAAACCTTCGGATCAAGGGTGATACTGCGGATACCAACTGCAGTATTATCTCTGGGGGAGATCGGCGTGCAGTCTGCCGCCACGAAACTTCTCCTGTCTACCAACTCCTTTATGATCCAGACAAGGAAGGAGGAGGGGATTTCTATAGGAGTAGGGTTAGGTGAGGCACCCACCTCAGCTGTGAAATCCCACAACTGCCCATAGAAACCCTCGTCAATTTCCATGCCTATACTGCCCTCAACCAAAGCGGCCTTATCTGCAGGCCCTCCATGGGCGTGGCCCAGTAGCTTTCTGAATTTTGCTTCGCGCCTCAAACCTGGAATTATCCTTACAAAGACTCCTCCGTCTCTGCATCCTTGCTCTCCTCCTGTAGCTCCCAAGTTTCTAAAAATAGAGCTAGCTCTGCCAATTGCTTCAAGCTGGCGCAGAGATGCATCAGGCAGAACATGGCAAGGGCGTTGAGACGCAGCAGAGTTGCCGATGCCAGCAGGTCTTCTACCGAGAAACTTTGGAGCAGCGTTGATGGATTGAAATGCTGCGGGAGTCTATGCGCAATTTCCTGTTGTCCTAAGGAGCGCAGAGCTGAATCGGACCCTGCAACCCAATTTCTGACCGATCCATGGCGATTTTCTACTGTTTGCCGCTTCATCAACACAATGCCGCCGACAAATGCAAGTGCACGCGAGAGGGTAGCAACTAAAAGAACGATGCCCTCATATTCAACAAGAGTTCTAAAAACCGTACAACTATATCTACGCATAGATCGGCTCTGATACCACTGAAGGGGATCGTGTGCAGAAAACAAAAAAATTCCTAACAACGATAACCTTAATACTAGCCAGAATCTATTACTATGCAGATATACCGTAACGGAGGTGATCGATGTACATACCCTTGTAGACCAAAAAGCGGGGATTACGCTCCCGCACAAGCGTTGTCGATGAAGCCGACATAGCCAACCTCGAGGTCGTGAAGACGAACTCCTTCAAGCGCCCCAAGTGTGGCGCCTCGCAGAGCTTACACACGTACGGAGAAGATGACGACCTCCGGGCTCTGATCCAGCAAAGCAGCGGAAGTAGAAGACTTGGACCAAAGAAGACCAGTAGCACGGCGGTGTGCGTATGGTGGAGAAAACCTCAACCCGTGCGTAGCTCCAATTGCGGAGCCACGTCTAAACGGATGTGTGAGAGAGAGAGAATTGGGTGAATTTCCAAGGCAAGGGGGCACCTCAATATATAGGTGGAGGGAGGCTGCAAGCCTCGGTGGCTAGGCGGTGTGGGACTAAACCCCACACCAGCCCGCCCCCTCCATGGTGCGCTGCACCTAGGTGGGACCCATGTAGCCCACCTAGGGCTGCTGCCCAAAACCGCAACCAGGGGGAAGTTTCCCCCTTATGGGCCTACTTCCCATGGGAAGGCCCATTTAGAGTTGGAGCTGCCTAAAAATTAGAAAATAAAAAAATAAAAAATTATTTAATCATTAATTCCATCAATTAATTTTAAATACATATTATCTAATTTATTTCGGCTCCGAAAACTATTTCGTCGCTCTCCGATCTCCATCGGATATGTCCCGGAACGCTTCCGGAGCTCTCTTCTATTTTCTCTTCTACGTCCAATCTAACATACACGTCATCCACCCTTAAGTGTGTCACCCTAGCGGTTCGGGATCACGCCAGACATGATCGAGACCCGTTCTCCGATCAATGACTAACAGCGGGGTCGTGGATACCCATGATAGTCCCTGTGGGTCCACGAATATCTTTGTCGTTCGAACCTTAGACGTCAAGTCTTAGACCTTTTGCCAGGTGATACTTAGTTTGTCCGAGACTCGATCTCAGGCATCGCGATACCTAGTTTGATCTTGTTACCAACAATATTATTCTTTACTCGTCTGTGATATTACATCCCCGTGACCTAGTCACATGCTTGCAAGCTCATTGATGAAATCTCACCGAGTGGGCCCAGAGTATCTATCCTGCTATGCGGATTGGCAAATCCCGCTCTTGATCCCTCGCCTCAACATACTTCCTTCCGATACCTGAGAGGGACACCTTTATTGTCACACTATGTAAGATATGAAGTTTGATGCAATCAAAGTATCTTCCAGAAATAGCAATTAGAGTTGATCTCACGGTCGAAGGTGTAATGACTATGTCCTATAAATATTGGTTGTGTCCATCACATCATTCTCCAAATGACATGACTCCATTGTCAACTGACATAAATGTCACATGATCGGGAAACCTCGATCATCAATCGCACAATGGACTGGCTAAATAGAGGCTACTAGGGACCTGGTTGTTTACATACCACACGTGTATTAATGTTTTCGCTTAATACAGTTATAGCATGGTATAAAATGTATTATGAACAATCAAGATATGACAAATAAAATATCTTTATTAATTGCATCTAGGGCATATCTCCTTCAGTCCCCACTTGCATTAGAGTACAATTTAATCTAGTTTATAACTTGGTAAAACCTTAACACCTATAGCAATTTGGTGCATGCTTGTCTCGTGGAAGAGGAATTTAGTCAACAGATCTCCCACATTGAGATATGTATGTACTTTGCAACACTTTTATGTCACCTAGTTTGACATCATCCCGTATCTTATGATAACGGTGAAATATATGTTTGGCATGGAGTGAGACTCGAAACTTCGCGTAGCATGGGCCTTAAAAGTCTAAGAGATCTATTAAGGGGAACCACGCATGCTCGGGAAAACCGCTCAGTCCAATCACACTTGCTACTTCTGAAGTAGACATATAATCCTATACCTATGTAGATTATGCGACAGTGCATCATATGCAACTTCGCAAGCTAACCATGTATTTCTTCAAAACAAAGGACTTATCATGTATGAGATTTCTAGTCGTATGGTTCAGTGTCATAACTTGCATCATCATAACCCTTTTACGGCAAATTGTCTTTTCACTCTCACCCTATAACAGAAAACATATCTTCAGTTCTCTTTAGACACTGAAGGATATACTTAATGTTTGTTCATTGATCCATCCAGGATCACTCTAGAACCCGTTCTTCAACCAAGAACTTGGGTCACACCAAGTCGAGCTTTCAGTCTGATAGAATCTATGGCTGAGGCATAGAGGATGTCATCATCCTTTTCTTTCATTAGTATCGCTGAAACGCCAAGATAAACTTAATATTTTACCTAGTCATACAAGTAAGAACCTTTTCTTCGCTTGTTCTATTCTGAAACACTTCAGAATCTTAACCTAGGAAAATATTCGACCTAATGTTATTAAGCCCTTTTTTATCTATACAAATTATAGACCTGATGCCTAATACTCTTAACTTCACTCATAGAAAATTTAATCACTTAAATAATCATTTATACTTTACTAGAGGATCTGTATCATTCTCAATATATCATTACATATAGAATCAGGAATGACACTTAGCTCCACTTAAATACGTCATTCGTATATAATACCAGGGAATTTCTTTTAGCTCCCACTCAAATATGCCATTCACATATAAGATCAAGAAAAGCTACTCAGCTCCCACTCACTTCTTTGTAAATGTAGGTTTCTTCAACTATTTTGGACGTCTCCAAAATCCTTTGATCACTTTATCAAAGTGAATATTCCAGCTCCGATATGCTTGCTTTAGCCCATGAATGGACAGCTGAAGTTTGCATACATGTTTAGCATCCTTAGGATCAACAAAACCTACTCGTTGTACCGATTACAACTCTTCCTGAATGTTCCCATTAGGGAACACGGTTTCTTTATCCATCTATCAATTTCTCAATTTGAAATTGCAGTAATTGCTAAAACAATCCTAAATAGACTTAGGTATCGCCACCTGAGACAGAATCTCATAGTGGTCAATTCTTGAATCTGTTGAAACTGTTTTGCGAAAAATCGATCCTTATAGACGGTTGTCTTTCCGTCGGCGTCTATTTTGTCATAAAATTCCATTTACTCTCAACGGCCTAGAGCCATCAGGAACATCTACTCAAGTCATTACTTGGTAATCGTACATGGATTTTATCTCGGATTATATATATGGCTCATAGCCATTTCTTGGACTAAGGTCTACCATCGTTTTCTTGTAGTTCGTAGGTTTATCATGTTCCATGAACATAACCTTCATAACAAGATTGTCGTACCACATAGTGCGGAACACATTCTCGTATGCCTATGATCTTTAGAATGAGCTTAGAGCATCATGATCTTTATCATTAGCTTCCTTCCAGTTGCGGAGGACGATACCAGAACTGTTTCCGTTGCGCCACTCTGATGTCCCGAAAGTGAGTTCATTAACTCCATCTTGCTCTACTTTTTTTCCCACTTATACCCTTGGCAAGAAACTATTTCTTTGAGCATGGTATGTTCCAGCAACAATTTTGCCTTTGTCGTGGGAAACGTATCCAACTGGTTTCTTAGATACACTACAAAGATGAATTTATCCGCTTTTAGGTTTGATCACATCAAATAACTAAAATACTGAAACGACAATCTAGGCTAAAAGCCATGCCATCACTCATATGGTATTGCCTCCACGGATTTAGATGGTTTCCCTATTATCTAACGTGAATGTTTTGTTTCTACCATATGACTCCAATGATCACAATAATTTGATAAGAGATTTTATTGACCACATACTATCCAATAGTGTGATTACAATAGAGTGTGATTACGACGCCCTAACACACCATAACATTGTGTGTTCCATACGGCGTAATTTGTGGAACTCTTCTCACAAGTCTTCTAATGATATGCCAAACTTATAACTCAAATCCTTGTTTCCTTGATCTGTATCGTAGGAATTTGATTTTCTTGTTAAGTTTATTTTTCTTACTTCACTCCGAACTTGTTTGATCGAATCAAACTTTTCAGACCAGCATTTCATCAAGTGGATATACCCATATCTACTCAAATTATTTCTGAAGTTTACGAAATAATGATTTCCACTACACGTTTGAAGTACTTCATTGATTCACACACACATCGATATGCATGATTCTCAACAAGTTATATGCCCGCTTTCCGAAAACGGTGTCTTAGTTATCTTGCAAGTGTCAAAAGATCAAATCTAAGGACTTGGAGATCCATTTGTATGGAGCTTCTTCATGCATATAACATTGACATGACTTAAAACGTTAGTGCCACAAGAATGTGGTTTCATTATTAAGTTTGTATCCTTTGGCATTAATGTTATAAATGTGGGAGCTACTACCATCTAGATTCATATAACAACATTCCATTCATAATCGGTGTATGATCATCAAAGATATCACTCATAAATGTAGGACAACGATTTTGTCACTCACAAATATGAATAATTGTCTCGCTAGAGGTAAGACACACTTATAACGATCATGCTAACAAGCGATCATAAGGAATTTGTTCAAATCCAAATTAATCCAAATGGTAGATGTCGAGAGAGAGTGTCTATGACCATCATAACACGCATTGTCTCCTCATCCTTCCAAGCTACTCAAGCTGAAAATCTTGTTTCACGAAACATGACCAGTATCAAAACTCAGTCTCTACAGCGAGTACTGGTTTAGGTAAAACATTCATAACCCGTATATCATATATACATCATCATCATTGATGACTTCCCGGCGATCTGTTTCATCTTCTTGATTTTCAATGCAATCAAGAATTCATGAAGGTGAACGATTCCCCTTGCATGACATAGTCTATGACAAACTATTTGCATTTGGCAACGTTGTTTTCATCCAGTGATCGAGTTGAGCGAGACATCTCAATGTCATCAAGTATGACCAATGTCATCAAGTATGACTGCCACTTGCTCCTTTAATGCAAGTGTTCTCTTCCATCTTGGTTGAGAAGAAAACCTAATTTACGGTGGATACAGATCATCAATCTTAGCGACCATTCCAAATGTTCGCGATCTATCAACACGCACCCACAGTTCTTTCTCTATGGCAGAGATCACGGCATACACTGGACTATGATGGAATTATCCGCACAAAACTTGATAATCCAAATTATCCTTTTGTTAGCGAAATCTCCGGGTTTATCTCCTAGCGGGTTTTGTATCATATAGAGCTATAAGGTTTGAACCAAAGAGTATCCTCAAGCTACGGTATAAAACTATGAAGTTTGGACCCAACCTTTTAAGTTTCTCAATCACAGGAATGCGCCTAAGTTTAAAAAGGGCTATCAAACAGGTTATTATCTACAAGGGTTTTGCAATGTCATTTTAGACTATGTTCATAATAAATATGGGTTCAAGTTTTAATAAAATAAAACTACCAGAACTCCCACTCAAAACGACCATCCCTCACATCGTTTTAGTGATTACACGATCCTCATCCACTATTATACCCCTCATCGTCAAAGCCGATAGCATAATTTCAAAGGTAGACATCGACATGTCAATCACAACAACTATGTGACTTATGCTTAACCTTTCGGTCACAGTGTTCAGAGGCCATGTCTGTACATGCTAGGCTCGCCATAGCAACCTTCAGCGTATACGCGTGTGCAAACATGTCTTACACCCACTGTATGCGAACGACGATATGTCTGACACCCGATCGTCACGGCCTGCCTCATAACTCAGAACTTTCTTGGTGGTGCACGCCAAAGGGAGAACATTAATATTGGTATTTTGGAGGGATCATCTTATATTACTACCGCCGTGTAACTAATATATAACCATATATATATACACAATATAAGATGCACTCAACAACATAACATCAAAATGTAATGCGACATGATATGGTCCTTGCGCCGATGATCTCCTTCGCGCCCACAATTTATAAACAATTTACTAAACTTACCTTCACCATATCACATTGCCCCTGCAAAATAAAGTTAGACGCTTTCTACTTTATCTTTTGCATATTTTACATTGCATAGGGCTTTCGTAAATAGAACTATTTCTTACCTACGAACCTACAACCACAACAACGATCAAATAGTCGACTATTTTGTATCCCTTTCGGGCCCTCCATTGAAAATGCAAAGCCAATTATTGAGAGAGAGACAAACACCCGCCAGCCACATATACCAAGCCGTATGTCAGTTGTGGAACCAGTCTCGCGTAAGCGTACGCGTAAAGTCGGTCTGGGCCGCTTCATCAACACAATGCCGCCGGCAAATGCAAGTGCACATGAGAGGGTAGCAACTAAAAGAACGATGCCCTGATATTCAACATGAGTTCTATAAACCGTACAACTATATCTACGCATAGATCGGCTCTGATACCACTGAAGGGGATCGTGTGCAGAAAACAAAAAAATTTCTAACAACGATAACCTTAATACTAGCCAGAATCTATTAATATGCAGATATACCGTAATGGAAGTGATCGATGTACATACCCTTGTAGACCGAAAAGCGGGGATTACGCTCCCGCACAAGCGTTGTCGATGAAGCCGACGTAGCCGACCTCGAGGTCGTGAAGACGAACTCCTTCAAGCGCCCCAAGTGTGGCGCCTCGCAGAGCTTACACATGTACGGAGAAGATGACGACCTCCGGGCTCCGATCCAGCAAAGCAGCGGAAGCAGAAGACTTGGACCGAAGAAGAACAACAGCACGGCGGTGTGCGTATGGTGGAGAAAACCTCAACCCGTGCGTAGCCCCATTTGCGGAGCCACGTCTAACAGGATGTGTGTGAGAGAGAGAATTGGGTGAATTTCCAAGGCAAGGGGGCACCTCAATGTGGAGGGAGGCTACCAGCCTCGGTGGCTAGGCGGTGTGGGACTAAACCCCACACCATGTGGCCAACCTAGGGCTGCTGCCCAAAACCGCACCAAAGGGGGAAAGTCCCCCCCCCCCCTTATGGGCCTCCTTCCCATGGGAAGGCCCATTTAGAGTTGGGGCTGCCTAAAAATTCGAAAATAAAAAATAAAAATATATTTAATCATTAATTCCATCAATTAATATTAAATACATATTATCTAATTTATTCCGGCTCCGAAAACTATTTCGTCGCTCTCCGATCTCCATCGGATATGTCCCGGAACGCTTCCGGAGCTCTCTTCTATTTTCTCTTCTACGTCCAATCTAACATACACGTCATCCACCCTTAAGTGTGTCACCCTAGCGGTTCGGGATCACGCCAGACATGATCGAGACCCGTTCTCCGATCAATGACTAACATCGGGGTCGTGGATACCCATGATAGTCCCTGCGCGTCCACAAATATCTTTGTCGTTCGAATCTTAGACGTCAAGTCTTATACCTTTTGCCAGGCGATACTTAGTTTGTCCGAGACTCAATCTCAGGCATCGTGATACCTAGTTCGATCTTGTTACCGACAATACTATTCTTTACTCGTCTGTGATATTACATCCCCGTGACCTAGTCACATGCTTGCAAGCTCATTGATGAAATCTCACCGAGTGGGCCCAGAGTATCTATCCTGCTATGCGGATTGGCAAATCCCGCTCTTGATCCCTCGCCTCAACATACTTCCTTCCGATACCCGAGAGGGACACCTTTATTGTCACACTATGTAAGATATGACGTTTGATGCAATCAAAGTATCTTCCAGAAATAGCTATTAGAGTTGATCTCACGGTCGAAGGTGTAATGACTACGTCCTATAAATATTGGGTGTGTCCATCACATTATTCTCCCAATGACATGACTCCATTGTCAACTGACATAAATGTCACATGATCGGGAAACCTCGATCATCAATCGCACAATGGACTAGCTAAATGGAGGCTACTAGGGACCTGGTTATTTACATACCACACGTGTATTAATGTTTCCGCTTAATACAGTTATAGCATGGTATAAAACGTATTATGAACAATCAAGATATGACAAATAAAATATATTTATTAATTGCCTCTAGGGCATATCTCCTTCAAGGACCTCCGCTAGATCGCGCATCCGGGGCTGCGCATGTCGGCGGGAACGCATCCCTCGGGTACCCTAACCCGCAGGCAGAGCTTGAGATGTGGATGGCGTCACGAGAGGCACCGGAGTTGTTGAAGGCAGACCAAGTCCTCATAACTGCGCCGTCACGCGACGCATCCTGTCCTCCATTGCCTTGGAACGCCAGGGTCAACCGCCTCGACGGGAACTCCGGCCTGGATCTCGGCGATGGTGGTGGAGGAAACAGGATCGCGGATGGCGAAAACAGGGGACGCGGAAGGGGCGGACCAGCAGGAGAGGAAGATGTTGGAGACGAAGAGGCAAGCCCGCCACCTGAAGCATGGGAGGGGCGGGTGGAGCCAGCGCTCGCATGGGGAATCGGGCCAAATCCGCCATGAGTAGAGATCGGAATCGCCTTTTCGCCCTCCTGTCCTGTCCCGTCGTGGGCCATTTTCGTTTTCTGATGTTTTCATTTTTAAATATAGATCACTATAATTCTTGTGTCCTAGCACTACTGCTACTGCATGTTATAACTTACTCACTCTGTCTCAAATTACCTTGCATTTTAGGTTTAGTCAAGGTCAATTTGCGTAGCATTTGATCAAGTATACGAAAAATATTAATATATACAGTATCAAATAAATATTATTGAAGTCATCATGAAATATACTTCACATTATATGCAATTGGTATTGGGGATATTGATATATCCTACATACTTGATACTACTTTGTAAGATTTTTCGGGTATTTTTTTCGGGTAAGATTTGGCTATGACTAAAACACAAGGTAATTCTGAGACTGAAGAAGTATATGCCTTATCTGCAGATTGTAAGATTTATTTACAATCAAACATGGTCTATATTAGCTTAGTGTTTTATGGCAGATTGCAACTTTTGCAAGTTCCATGTACAGTAAACCCAGAAATAGTTTCTTGTTTTCGAAAATGTAATTACAACCTTAAGTCGGTTCACGGCATCACCCCTGAAAGCCGTTCGAGCCGTCATGAAATCGTGACGGAGCGGGCTTAGAACTGCCCGTCGAATCGAATCACTACATCGTTTCTTCCCCCTCCCAATCCGCCGCCAGCCCGCCCTCAGCATCCGCCCTCCCCGCCGCCGCGGCCGTTCGCGCGCGCCATGGAGTCGCCGTGCTGGTCGTGCGGCGAGGGGCCCGTGGTTCCGGACCCGGACACGGGCGCGCTCGTCTGCAACTCCTGCGGCCTCGTCCACGGCGCCGGCGCCGCAGAGTTCGTCCACCGGCCCGAATTCACCGAATGGGGGGAGATCGACAGAAGCGCCTCCTCCGCCGTCCACCACAGCTCCAACTCCCCCTACCTCGACCAGAAACTCTACGCCGCCTCCACCGTCATCACCTCCATGGCCGCCCAATTCAGACTCTCGGCCAGACTCGTCGAGGAGGTCCTCACCATGGCCCACAAGGCCACCGAAGGGAAACTCGCCACCACAGGCTCCGCCTTCCTCCCCGCGCTCGCTGCCGCCTGCGCCTTCCTCGTCGCGCGATCCCACCGCCTTCCGATCTCCCTCGCCGAGGCCGCCGAGGCCGCGGCCTGCACCACGTTCGCGCTCGCGGACCTCGTGTCCCGCATCGCCTCCTGCCTTTCCCTCCCTCCCCTCCCGCCTTTCGACTACTCCGCCGCCCTCGAACGCAGCATGCAATGCTTGGAGTCGCTCTCCGAAGCTGCGGGTGAGAAGACGGGGGAGATCCTCTCGCAAGCCCGATTTCTCCTCCGCTGCGCCTCCAAGTGGTCGCTCACCACCGGTCGGCACCCGCTCCCACTTGTCGCCGGTGTGATTGCCTTCGCCGCAGAGGTGAACGGGGTCACCTCTATGTCCGTGGAAGAAATTGCCCAGCAGATCTCGGCGGTGCCCCGCACCAGCCGCTGCCGATACAAGGAGCTCGTTGCTGCGCTGGTGCGTGTCGCGCAGAAGTTGCTTCCGTGGGGCGCTGACGTCAATGCCAGAAACCTGCTCATCAACGCCCCCATGCTTCTCCGGCTCATGGAGATGCGGTCGCAGGCCGACCAGTCGGAACTGTTTCTAGAGAGCTTCGCTCCAGACATTGTCGGCATTGTGCAGGTGTACTCATCCGTTGACGAGGACGAGTCCAAGTACCTCCAGAATGTTCTGGATATCAGGAATTCTGACCAAGAGGGAAAGGAATCAGAGGATTTGAAGATCTCAGAGGGTTGCATGTCAGATACTTACCAGAATGTCTTAAAGAGGATCGCTCAGCTAAAGGAACTTGGGAATGTTGGTAAAGTTGCTAGCAGGAGGAAGCGGTGGAAGAGAGGGCTGGAGCTGGAACCGTGGATGGATTATCTGGGTAATGACTGGACCAAGAACATGCCCCTTGAGCAGGTAGCAGATATTGACATTGGCTATGATGCACCTCCTCCATCGTTTACTGCTGGAATGGAGTTGCAGAAGCGGAGGAGAGCACGGATTGAAGCTGCTAAGTGTCGTATCGATGAAATTAGGAAGGCTCCTGCTGCTCGTACTGCAAATGAAATTGATTCACCGTCTGCTCTTGGAAATGAACATCTCTGTCCACCACAAAAAATTATGAGGAAAAAGCAAGGGCGAAAGAGACGAGATGGCAGTGATTATCTGGCAGAGATTTTAAAATCTCCCGACTGTGGGAAGAAGAGACAAACAAGAGACGCATGTAATGGTATTGACTGGGAAGATTGTGTTATCGAGCTCCTGTTATTACATGGCGCAAATGAAGCAGAGATAGAACAAGGCCAGTACAAAAGATTGTTGGAGTTGCATGTCTTCAGTGCAGTAAGTGGAGACTGATGAAAACTTGGCGATGCAGTGTCTTCAGTCTTTAGTATTTGATTAAGGACTTGCTTCCCGAACATAGGTTGTCATTATTCTAAAGGGTGCATATTGTGATAGAGAAATTTAGTGCAGTTCAGTCAAGCTGATCATGGGAAGAATATATTGTAATAGGAAAATGCTAATACAGGGTAGGTTTTCTGTTATTCCCCTGGTAAAAACAGAGAGAGAAATACCACATAGGACTGATACAATCCCCAGCGATTTTGATTGCATACTTGACTGGGGATGTATCACTTTGTGTACATTGCTATACACCTTATGAAGATATACTTGGTAGGACTCATCATTGCTGTACAGCTTATGAATGACATAGTTAGACTCGTCATCAATCTTGTTTTACTACTATAAATGCATCATTGCTAAAGTCCCAAAGTGAAAATGCGGCTTACATGTGAGTTAATTACTATGCAGTTCTTGTGCATTGCGTCTTGTTGAAGGGCTGACGGTGGAGCTATGTTTGTACTTGGCCGTTAGCTGGCCATGTGCAGTTCATCTTAGTACAACGTACTCAGAAATGATCGCTTTGGTAGTTTTCAAGTCTTTATTGCATGTATATGTAGTCATCTTCCTTTGTGTACTTCTTAAACTGGTTGGGCTGTTATGCTGCACATGTTACTGTTGGCAGTGAATCCATATGATGTGTGCTAAAAAGTTCTGCCATCGATCATGGTATGTTGGTTACTGTTTTGCCACCTGGCAGAGTGAACTCATCAGATATATGAAAACATTTAAACAGAGAATGTGATGGGAAGAAATTCTTTCAGGTGAAAGAGAAAAAAGACAATCCAATGAGAAGGAATGGAACTGTTGCTGGCAATCTTTGCTCTGGGAGAGGCGTTGACGTGCCTTCAGAGAAGATGAGAGTTATGAGAAATTGACGATGCTCTGTTGTTTTCGCAGGCTCTCCAGTCTTCAGAAATCAGTTCCTGTTGCCACCTCTAGTTCTAACAGCGCTTCTTCAGGCATATGTTTAACTTCTCCAAAATCAGCGGTTAGTTTAACATTTTCATTGTTTCACATGAGCATATGTTTTGCTTATGAATACGATCATGTCATATATTCTTCTTCTTACCTATTGGGGGACAATATTGAAGTTCTTAAAATCACCTAATAGATCCGTCGGTGCTGTGTTCTTTTCCTCATCTTATTTAGGTCCCTACATTACAGATGATCATCTTAAGACAACGGTTTTGCTAATAAATTATCGACTGATTTTAATTGGGCAACAGTCGATTCTTTGTCCGTCAGTTTGGGCATGGGATTTCTGCTGTCGTTCTTTTTTTGCCGTAGTACTATAGGAACTTTTTTCATCTTTACAAATGTCAATCTAAGCAAGATGGTATGTTGAAATCCCTCACACAAAACTATTTTGTACATGATACCAACAGATGTAATTGTCAGGCACAGCGTTCTGTATATTATCTTTCAGTTTTACCCGTACTACAAAACTAGAATGCAGTTCTTATGTCAATGTATATGTAATTTTCTAGGAACATAACTATGTTGTAGTTAAGTTTGTCGCTTTTCTTACAAACAACTAGAATGAGATTTACATTGTCCCCATGTATGTAATTCTAGGCAGAGCTTTATGTAAATTATTATTTTCTTGTATTTTTACCAAATAGTTTTGAGTTTTACATTACTCTACATATGTGATGCGTAAGTTGGTATTTTTTTTCCGGCTTTGTACAGACAAGGAGGATGAATTTTCACATGCTACTATCATGGTTTTCGAGTCGATGAGTCGACGAGTCGTTCAGGGGTAGCGACTCTTGACTAGTCGTGACTAGTCGAGACTCATGGTCGACTAGTCGACATGAGTAGTTTAGCAATATGTACTATAGAATTACCATATTATATGTATAATTTTATATAACTATATACTTATTAAGAGGCCCCGAAGAAACTCTCTTCCCACACAAATTACATTGCAGCAACAACTTGGATCCTTCAAGTTCCGGCCAGAATGCATACTTCCAAGCTGGATCCTTGCTCCTTGCTGGCCTCCTCTTAGGATCTTTGAATGGGTCATAGTGCTCATCAGCTTCTTGTGCAGCTTGAGCTGAACGAACAACCTGGGCTATCTCTGGCTGGGACATGGTGCTTGCTGTGAATCTGTGGTAGAAGGAAAACAACTCCACTTAACTTGTTTGTTCACCTAATCGAGCCCTAAGCCCTCAAGCAGAAGCACTAGAACAGAGAGGAAGAGGATACTAGTTACCTGTAGTAGCAGCAGCCGGCAGAGCAGAGCAGCAGCCCGTGAAGGAGGGAGAAGCAGATCAGCAGTAGACGGGCGGAGGGAGAAGCAGACCAGGAAGGAGCCGGTGGAGGAGAGGGTCAGGAGCCATGGCCTTGCAGCGGCGGCCGGCTGGATCTTGGGGCGGCGGCCGGCTGAGCACCAAAGCAGCTTTTGGCTCGGGGGGGGGGGGGGGGGGGGGGGAACTGATGCGATTAGGTTTCACGGGGGGCACTGGGAAAACATATTGGAAAAAAATCTGACAGGCGGGGCCAACTTCAAGTCGTTTTCGACTCAAAAGGCTGGACTAGTCGATTGAGTCGCTCGACTCAACAAATGAGTCGAGTCGAGATGTCGAGTCGACATTTTTTGGCGACTCATCGACTAGTCGTCGACTAGTCTCGACTAGTCGCTTGACTCGAAATCCATGGCTACTATACATGTAATTCTTGGTCGAGCATTTTTCAAAATTTGCCTAACTGTAAATGATCTATATAAATATACATGCTATTACCAAAATAGGATGTGTTTTTTACATGCTAATACATGCAATCCTAGGTCTGCCATATTGAGTTTTTACATGGACACTGCCTTGATTTTACAAAAAAAAAAAAGTTTTACATGTCTATGTATATTTGTAATTTATTGGCAACATGTTTTGTGATCTATCATTTTTTCATATCACTAACTATGTAAATTTCGAGGACATCATATATATTTAATTCTTCGGTTTATACAAACAACTAGAACAACTTTACGTGCTTCTATTCCAAGCATTATACTCCCTCCGATCCACAAAAAGTGTCGGGACTGTAGGTCTAAATTGTACGTGAACTAGTTGTTTTCTCCGACACTTTTTATGGTTCGGAGTTAGTATAATTTTTCCTACTTGTAATACAAGCTACTAAGCAGGCAAGAAGCTGGAAGCCCACTTTTGCGGGAGTCCGGTTATTTATTTCCTGGAGTTTACAGAAAACCGGTAGAAATGTGCTTTTTTGGTCCAAGGAGTTGGTACAGGGGAAAGTACAACAGCTGACATGTTTCTGTTGGTACAAAAAATCTGACTCCTACCCAATTGAAAATCAGTGGAATGATAGGGAACATGAATTTATACAAACTGGTGTCTGCTGCCATAGCGGACGCATACAAGGGGCTCATGTTGGGGATAATATTGAAGTTCTTAAAATCACCTAATAGACCAATTGGTGGCTGCTCATCTTAGGTCCGTATATCACAGATGATCGTCTCTTAGTGACAAAACATGAATTTAAACAAACTGACCCGGAAGGTTTGCTTCTATACAAAAAGAGAACCACAGGTCAATAGCGGTTCACTTTATTTGTCCTAATTATCAGGGCGACTCTCTTTTTTCAGGAGTTAATCCTCAGTGGCATTACACTCTTCAGGCTGTACAAAAATGCACACACAAACACAATAAGTAAAAATGAGAAGAAAAAACAAAAGGAGAAACCGTATGCAAAAGAATCAAACTCAGTATATGTCTATCAAATCCCCCTAAAAAAGGTAGTACATGCATATCAAACTCAGAACAGCACATCTGAATTACAGTTGCTGGAGCAGTCATCTAGTGGTTGAAGGCAGTGCAGTCTCTTCTGATCTCTCCACTGTTGCCGGTCTTCACCCCTACTCTCCCCAGCTTGATCATGGATTCTGTGAACGCCTCGAAGAACTTTGTCTGGTTCCTGGAAAATTCCAGCACTGCCTTCTGCGACACATTGTCCGTGTAGAGCACCTGGTCGGAGGTGAAGAGGCCCAAGCCGTTGATGAGGTTTGTGTAGTATGTGTTGTCGAATGTGACAGGGTTGAAGGGGTTCAAGTTGACGGCAATGGTTGGGCCGACGTCGTGCGGGCACGCCTTCATGAGCGCCTGCGTGTAGTTTTTGTTGAAGGACGGGTCAGTCCGCTCGGTGCTGCTGAAATTGTACAGCCGCTTGTAGAACCGGGTGCAGTGGCCAAATCCAAGGGTGTGCGCGCCGGAGAGTGTGATCATGTCGCTCTGAGACAGGCCACCTTTTTTGAAGATGGCGGTAAGCTCCTTGACATTCATGTCAGGGCCTGGAAGCTTGCCCTCAACGTCGCTGGCCCTGGAGACAAGGCCGTCGCGCCGCCCGAGCTCGACGGTCCAGTAGGGGCCGGATGCCTGCAACCAGATTGGACGCACGGTTTCAGAACTGAAGGACAGTGAAGCCTAAACAACAGTCGGTAGTAGAGGGGAGTCCCGCTGCTTACCAGGTAGACAACATCTCTGGCGGCGAGGGCAAGGATGTCGGCGCAGGAGACCACGCCGGGGCACTCTTTCTCGACCCTGGCCTTGACACGGTTGACCGTGTCATAGCCGTCGCCGGCGAGGGATTCATCGTCGGGCGAGTTCTTCTCGGCATCGTTGTGGGGAGAGGCTATTAGGACTGAAGCGTCACAGCCCTGTGATTGGAGATGGGGTTAAAAAAACATTTTATTCAGGGTTAGTGTTTAAATTGCGACGGGATGAAACGGTGACATGGCCACATGGGTGAAGCAGTTATGAAGTATGAACTCTGTATCTAGTACAGATAGTAGTAACAACTAACATATACTCCTAGTAACATTAAGTTTCGAAAATAGAATAAAAACTCCTAGTAAAAAAATGTTAAAAAGAACAGTTTGTATGTAAAATGCGGATATTCTGCAACCTGTTTTACTTTGCTTCTTACACCATCATGTCCTCAGATGGGACAATCCCCATACAGTTTTTTTTGGCAGCTAGCTTACTGGCTATTTTTTTACGAACAAAAAGTTTCAATACAAATTTCTATATGGTATTGTTCAAGTTCAAGCATAAGCTGCAGGTGGGGCCTGGTGCTCTACACGCGCTCACGCTCCTGCATACTATGTGTAGGTGTCAACCCAAAACAGTGGGGCAAAAGATAAGGAAAAGAGGATGAGATGCACTTGATTGCCAGAATGCGACTAAACATCATTACACACAGGACCTTTTTTCGCTTCACAGCTTTGAATTATATTAACTATACATCTAACTAAAATATATATAGTAGATGCATATTCGATGATTTGAGACAGCTTAGCCGAAACAATGTTGAGATAAATTTGAAGACTTGAAACAGCTACACATACTTCAGCTCTAGATTATATCTGGAGATTTAGACACTGGCAGTAGTTTTTTCCTGTTGCGATGAACTTTGAATTAGAATGATTATGATCACGAGACCCGACAATGGTGCAATTTGATAATGAGGATTGGAGATGAAAAGTGGGGGCGGCACATGTATAGGCTGTCACAACCGACGACCACGCGAGGCGATCGAGTTGTTCCTTCCAGCCTCCAGCTCCCAGTAAACAATGCAGCTAGCTAATTCCCTCTGGCTTTAACTAATCGTATTTTTGTTTCTAATGTACTAGTATGATCCTTAAGCTCTGAACTCCACAAGGAAAAATGTCCATTGAGAAACTGATATTGGAAATTAACACGGGATCAAGGCTGTCGGCCTGTCGCCGGAAAGCATGCGGCTCTTTTTACTTTTTTTTTCAGAAAAGAAAAGATATATGGAATTGCTAGCTTCTTAGAGAAGGGAGGGGGAGAGAACTTATTCCAAAGCTGAACAAGCTGGAGCTGAAGGAACATTTGGATTTTGAAATAAAAACAGTTGGGACTGACAAGAAACTGTTGAATCATGAAGGAATGGGAAATTCAGTAGAGAATCAAATGCTGAGCATCTGGTTGCAACCCTCTCAAGCAGATGCACGATTCAGGCAGCAAAGCAAGCAAAAGAGGAAGAACCAGCTGGCGTCCAATGCAAGCTTGGCATATTTTGATGCATGGAAGGATTGACGATTATGGACTCACGTTGACGAAGCAGTCGTGGAAAAAGAGCCGGAGCACGGCCGGGATGGTGACCACCGTCTCGTTCTTCTTCCTCGTGACCTCGTCCCGCACGATCCACTCCAGCTTGCCGCACGACGACTTGTAGTAGTCTGGCGACATGGCGCTGGCACCGCCACCGTAAGCCGCCCCACCGGTCCACAGCATTGCGGCGAGCAAGAAGGCCGTTGCCGCTACTGTGCGCATGCTTCTCCGCTCCTCCATCATGGTATGTGTCCTAATTAAGCTTGAGTGTCCGATGGAGAAGAAAAGGCCGGGCTGTAGGGAAGACGAAATGGAGACGAAGAGATATCGGTGGTGAGATCTGCGAGGGAGAGCGCATGTTTTTATAGTGGTGAGCAACCCAAACAAACAAAACAAAGTCCCAATAGGCAAAATTTACAAACCACATTTAAATATACAGTATTATTTACCTAATTTTAAAGCTCTTGGGAAACTGCTGCTCCAAATCATCAACCCACCTAGGCAGGTTGCTTGACCCCAGTTTCAGGCTTGGATCCCGGAATTGCCGGCTCAGCGGACGGCAACCGCCAGATAGAGATAGGTTTTCGCATCACATGCAGCATACATACTTTCTAGTGGAAAACAGGCATGCATCATACTCATACATACTACTACCTCCGGTCCGATATATGTGTCAGAAGAACAATACTACGGTAGTAGAAATTTGTACAGAGCTCACGACAATAATTCTGGATCGGAGGGAGTACATAAATTTGGCTGGTTGCTAGCTGAGAGAATTCTAAGGGATCTCGGTTCATGTGCCGTTTCATCATGTGATCCTGCGGATCTCCGTTGTTACCTGCAGGTTTACACGATTTAACTATTTCAATCAGAGACAAATGAGCATATTTTGTTTGATTTACATCTGAGCAACTAGAACCAACAGCTCGTTAATTGAGTAAATGGTCATAGAGCACAATTTTCGCATGAATGTGTCCGATCACAAAGATGGATTTATTTCACAAGTACCACACACGTAGAATGCGCACCAATATTTGAATTATTGCCATTTAAATGTGCATTGTGTCAACGACCTCTGTTTTTTTTACAGATTTTGTCAGCATACTTGGATGCACTTTTATTGACCTTGTACACTGTACTACGCAAGGTGGTACTGCATCCTATATGCATGCCCCCTTCCGATGGCATACTGTGACCACATACAGAGCCCGGCCGGCGTATCTCGAATATCACAGAACAGAAGACGTGCGGACTTGAAGATCCAAATGTTATCTCCCAGCTCGTAATAGCGGACTCACTGTTTCTTTTCCTCTCATTCATGGTTGTTCTGATCGAGTAGTTATGCGAATCATTCATTATCTCAAACTAGGTAAATTTGGTGCGGCGTGTCGCCGCACCCGTGTTGTAAAATTCTATTTTGAAAATGTCGACATTTATAAGTTGTGTAGATTTGAGAATCGTTGTTATGCAAATAGAGTTCGTGTTTGAAAATTATCTAGATTTCGAGAAGTAGTCAAATTAGAAAGTTATTTAGATTTTTTTTTGTACACGTTAGTCAAATTAGAAAGTTATTTAGATTACTTTTTTTTCACGTTAGTAAAATGGTTAGATTTGAAATGCAGTTGGAATTTTGGAATATTCAAAATTGGAATTGTCTGTTTTCGGAAGTTGTTTAGATTGTAAAATTGTTGTAATTCAAAAATGTACACGGTGAGAAGTTGTTTGTATTAGTTGAAATTGTCAAATGGGGGAGCTATTTATGTTTGAATTGTTTGCATGTTTAGTAAATGCTCAGATTGTGTAGACATGTTGATATGTTGGTAATATTTGTGAATACCGTCCTGTGGAAAACTCAAAATTAAAATTTGGTTGGGTTTCGGTGTACTGAAATTTAGAAAATGTTTACCCCTTGACTAATTACACCTTGCCTAATCAAAATTTTGTTTAAATTTCAGCGAGAACATCGTGGTATGGGAAATTCAATTTTGGAAATATGTGCGGCAAAATTTGTTTTGTTTTGAATATCGTGAAATCTGGGAGAATTTTGCACTTTAAATTTAATTAAATTTCAGAGTTTAAAATACCGTCGTGTGGAAAACTCAAAATTGGAAATGTGCACATTAAAATTTGGTTGGGTTTCGGTGTGCTGAAATTTAGAAAATGTTTACACCTTGCCTAATTACACCTTGCCTAACCAAAAAAAATTGTTTGAATTTCAGTGGGAACACCGTTGTATGGAAAATTGAAGTTTGGAAATGTGTGCGTAAATATTTGTTTAGTTTTGAAAATATTGAAATTTCGGAGAATTATGCATTTTTAAATCTAATTAAATTTCAGAGTTTAAAAAGAAC
Source organism: Poa pratensis (assembly GCA_947311845.1). Lineage (NCBI taxonomy): Eukaryota > Viridiplantae > Streptophyta > Magnoliopsida > Poales > Poaceae > Poa > Poa pratensis. Next base: position 26,057,866 of record CAMZMU010000105.1, read on the forward strand.
CAGGGAAGAAAAAAAACAGAGGGGTAAAACAAAAAAGAAGAAAGGGCCGAGCTGGCCGAGCCAGCTGCGCAGCAGCCAGCCCGGCCCAACAGCGGCCCAGCTGGCCAGCCCAGACCAGCTGCGGCGTCACGCTGGCGTCAGCGGCGGATGGGCTCTGCCGCGGCGGGGCGGAGCTCGCCGGCGGCGCGCCGCCGCGCCATGGAACACGCGCGTGGACGCGCTGGACGCGCGCGAGCACGGGTGACCCGAGAGCGGCGGCGCCGCCCCATTTAGGTCGCCGGAGCGGCGCCGGCGACACGCGGAAGCGGCGGCGGCCAGCGGCACGGCGGCGTCCCGGCAGCCGATCCGCGGCGAGGAGATGGAGGCGGCGACGGCGGAGTGGCCCAAGGGCTTTGGTGCGTGCGGGGAGCGGCGGAGCAGCGGCGGAGCACGGCGGCGTCGACGGCGGCCTCCGCGCCGCTCGCGAGAGAGAGGGGAAGAGGAGTTATGCGGTTGTTTTTACAAAAAAGTCCGTGTATTTCTAAGAAATCGCGAACAGGTCCTGCAAGGGTTGGAAGTTGAACTACGGGTTAATTTTTGGAAACTGCAAGGGTTTTTTTGCAAAAGCGTCACGGGCGTGCGTTGCGAGCCGTCGGATCGGCAGCGAACGGCCTGGATCTCCCGCGGTACTGTTACCCTGTAGCGGGGCACAGTACCGCTGCGGTGGAGCGATCTGGGGCTCAAATCCTCTTGTCTTTAATATACTTAGGTAACGAGTAGTTATGCGAATCATTCATTATCTCAAATAAAAGCAGTGCAACCACCTAATAAGTCAATCTAGTCGAGTGGATGTACAAACCCAACACACAGGTTCAAATCTCCAGGGACGCAAATTTAGGTTCCTATTTATACTTGAGGACCAGGCCTTCCTGATACTCATGCAATTTATCTTGAGGATCAGGCTTGGTTAGTAACCAAGATAAAAATCCTGATACTCATGCTTAAAAGGCTGTGTGCATCCCTAGTTGGTGCAGAGGCCGGGGAAGTGAAATTCTCCCTCAAATTTATCATGCTTAAAAGGTTGTGTGCATCCCTAGTTGGTGCAGAGGCCGGGGAAGTGAAATTCTCCCCCAATTATTACCCAACACCCAGGTTCAAGTCCCCAGGGACGCGAATTTAGGTTCCTATTTATACTTGAGGATCAGGCCTTCCTGGAACTCATGCAATTTATCGTGAGGATCAGGCTTGGTTATTAACCAAGATAAAAATCCTGATACTCATGCTTAAAAGTCTGTGTGGATCCCTAGTTGGTGCAGAGGCCGAGGAAGTGAAATTCTCCCCCAAATATAAGGAGGAGCCCGGCGCCGGTTGGGGTCCTTGGCTGAGGCGTGGAGCTACCGGGCACCACGGCGTCCGGCCCGGCAGCGTACGGCGGCGGCCGTGGCAGGGGCGCGGGCGGACGGTAGGGGCGGCGCTTCTCGCCTTGACGGCGGCGGCGGCGACCCGAGATCTCGATGATGGCGGCTGGGACTTGGGTGTGGATCATGCCGGCGGATCGGCACCATGGATCTTCCAGGTGTTGAAGACGCAGATCGGATCCCAGCGAGGATGGAGGAGCAGCGAGGGTTCCGTGTGGTGCGACTTCGGCCCGCCTCTTGGCGTCCTCCTGCCTCTCATATCCTTGCGGCGGATCTTGAGGCAAGTTTGTCGCACGGCGAGAGCTGGGCTCCGATTCGGTCGGGGCCGACGACGGCGGCGCCCGCGGGCGTTGTTACCTTGTTGAAGGAGTCGTTGCTGCAACGTTCTAGCCTCCCTCCCTGATGCTCCGGAGGAAACTTCAGATCTGAGTTTCTCGGATCGCACGATGGCAGCACTTCCGGTGTCGTTCTCCTCCTTGGGGGCATCGTGTTGGAGCACATCCTGGTTGGAGAGATCTGATGGTGGAGCGGTGTGCCATTTTCCGCGTCGACAATGGTGACTCGGCAGCATGGTGCAGTGGGGTCTCGGCGTAGATGCGTGCGAATGGACGAGGGCAGGGCGGTGGTGCTGTTTGGCGTCATGGCGACGTCGCCGGCTGGCCTTGCAAGGCCATGGCGTTGATCTTTGCCTGAAGATGGGTTCGAGTAAGACGGCAGTAGCAACTTCTGTAGCGCGCGCATGCGGTGCGCGTTGACGGTCCGCTGGACCGGTACTCCGGTTGTAGATGATGCGTGTATGTGTGAGGTCAAGACATGTGGCTCTGATCATGGCCACCCCCATCATAGTTGTAGCGACTTTTTGTTGCCGAGCGGCTGACTTCGGTTTGATCAATGTTGTACCTTGTAAGCTTTGATGAATAATTACGGGTGGTTGTGTACATCACTTTGATACAGAGGCCAGGATCCGCACCCCCTTATCTAAAAAAAAGTCAATCTGGTCTTAGCCAACACTTGATATATATACTGTACTGACAAAATAAGAAACACTTGAATACTTGTGAGCAATGGAGTCGCACATGGCTTCCAACTGTTCCATCGGCGGCAGGCTGAGTTATTTCAGGCGACGAGCGGGGCATCATCTCGGGTATAGGTGCAGGATCAGTTTCATAATAATCCTATAAATATAATAGCGTCGTGTCAATGGCTCTTGTACCAAGAGTATCATCTAAAGTCATGATTCATACTATAAAGTTGCTCCGGAAATACTTAATGCGTTGATCTTAGCGTTGTTCTAGATGTCTTTTTTGTTCCTCTTCGCCTGACCAGATATCAGCAACAATTATGGTCGCAGGTAGTTTATTAGGACGGTGGATGTAATTCAGCGGAGATACGTGCGAGCATGACGCGGCCGAATGCGCGGCACGACGACACTGCCGACCGCAGGAGCCCGCCCGATTGATGGATGATTTCACTTTCCCCTCCTTAAACCATGTAGTATATCTTGCGGCGGCGCGGCGCTAATTGATCAATTAACCCCGTACGTGGACGACATGTCGCTCGCTTGCGCAAGCAAAAGGCTCGTCCAGTCGGCAGCACAGAGCACACGCGTTAAGCTATCACAGGACTCCGTGTACCGTCAGAAATCTAGAACGCATCCGCATGAAGAAACAAAGACGATGGGTGCGCAAGCTGGCATCTTGGACTAGGAATTGGATCTGACGAGTTCTTGTCTCTTCTATTTTCCAGAAAAGAATACTATACAGATTCTTGTCTGGTTGCACTGCGGTCAGGCAAAGGCTAGCTCACGGACAATGACATGAGCAACTGGGAAACAGAAGGATGGCATGCGTCAGGTCTGGACGTTCCCCAAGGATGATGACCTCAAGAACTCGGGACCGAACTGGTTCTTCAATCTGCTCGCTGGGGTGAATGCTGATACTCGTACCAAGTTGATCTTCCTTCTCTGGCGTACGTGGCATCACCGAAACAATGTCATCCATGGTGATGGGAAGGCCTCCATTGCAGCATTTGTTCCGTTTCTTCAGAACTATGTTGCCTCGTTTCTCTTCTGACCCATGCAAGCCTGACGCATGCATTTCAAACACCAAGGGGAAGGCTCCTGCTGCGCCGGCCCCCAGCCCTGAGTCATCATCGCATGTGACTCCGGCGTCACAGTGGCAGCCTCCTGCAATGGGGGCTAGATAAAGGTTAATGTGGACGCGGGTTGGGACGCGCGCCCGGCTGGCGGAGGCACTAGCTTGGTGGTGCGCGACATGAACGGCACGGTCCTGCTCTCTCAATGAAAAACCATCTATACGTGTGCGAGCGCAGAGGAGGCTGAGGTGCTGGCTGTCTTGGATGGTCTTCGGTATCTTGCGGCAAACCCACAGCTCCCGGGGGAGATGGAAACTGATTGTGCAAGAGTGGTTACAGTTTTAAACTCCTTGGAGATGGATCGGTCGGGACATTGGAGTCTGTACTTGGAGGCGAAGGCTATGATGGATGTTTTACCAGGGGTTAGGGTTAGCAAGGTGGCTAGGGTGAGCAATGGTGTGGCACATGACTTAGCTCAATTAGGCAAGCGTGAGTGTGGTGTTAACCACGGGGCAATTCCTTCCTGCGCGTCGGATTCCCTAATGCGTGATTGTAATATCGCTACTGCCTAAATCTATAAAGCTCACTCATAAATTCAAAAAAAAATCAGGTTTTAGGCCAAGACCATTCATTTTCTGTAATTCAAAATAAACTTAAAGCGATCCTCTATTTTGGAGGATATCGTGCTGAAGCATCAAATCACAATTTCCACTTGTAGAAACACAGGTCTCAGCTGTCGATCTATTTATCTTAGTGAGAAAAAAAACAGTACATCATCAGAAGGAATCTCCGTGTCACACAAGTAGACTAAACCAAAGCAACGCATTGCATGGGAGCTTGCAAGAGTAAGTAAATTAACATGCATTACAGAAGAAAAGGAGAGGATAAAAGGGCGTCTGGTTTTCGAGTAATCAGAAGATGGACGAGAGGACTGCAGAGACCACGGCCGCGGCCACGCCGCCGTAGCCGAGCCCCGTCGGAACCTTGAAGCCGTTGGCGGTGTCGCTCGCCGGGGTGGCAGGGGACGGCGTAACTGCAGGTGAGGGAGAGAAGAACATATCGAGTTAGTATTTAGCCGCTAAGGAGACTCCACTCATCTAACTATTATCTTGAATATCTGATCTTCTTGTGTCAATGTGCCCAAGAAAACGTTCACAAAACTACAGACGTACAACTCGATTTGACTATCATTGAACCGCATATTTCAAGAACATGTTTTTTTTTTTTGCGAAGATACAAACAGTGATTACAGCGAGTAGGCAGAGAGGACCTCCACAAAGAAAGAAAATACACACAAGTCCTTCTGCGTCGATGCCTCCGGCGAAGAGAACGTGACGAAGACGCGCCGCCGCCGCAACCTCCATGAAACCTTGGATCGGAGGAAGCCCCCTAGCGGACGGGAAGTCGTCGTACCTCGAACCCCGAAGAGCCTCCATCTAGCTCCGTCTTCCACATCGCTCGCATCACCACCGCCTGCATCCAGAATGTCGACCAGATCCGCCGCAAGAAGATCTGGAAGGGGGAGCCCCGCGCACGGCGATCCCGGAAGACCGCGAGCACGAGGACGAGGGCGGCGCCCCGCCGTGGACCTCCGAGGAGCTTCACAGCCAGAAGAGGACGAGCACACCCACAAACTCGACGCCGACCACGCCACCACCTCCATGATGCCGCCAGCTGAAGCCCTACTGCTACCTACGCTATGTACACGCCGGGATCCGGCGATTCCCCACCCTCCCGCCGCCGGAGCGGCCGCCGGAGAGTGGGGAATCACGCGGACCGCCGGCGGCGAGGTGGGAGCAGGAGGATCGCCCAAAAGTTCGCCTCTTCTACTGTGCGGGAAGAGGGGAACGGTCCAAGGTGCCATCTGTCGTCGTTGTATTTCAAGAACATGTTTTGGCAAAACTACTCCCTCCGTTCACAAAAGGATGTCTCAACCTATTTCAAATTTGCATTGTATCTGTCTAGATACAATGCAAATTTGAAATAGGTTGAGACATCTTTTTGTGAACGGAGTGAGTACATGTTATAGCCGATTCCGTATGGCTACACAGACTATAGCTAATTTTCTCTGAGATTGTCTAGAACATCTAGTTCTCTGAAAGATTCTTAACCCTGTAGTTATTTTTTTTATAGTTATGACAGAAAGGTGAACGATCCAGTCGTTCAGATAACTTACTCTTAGAGGCGTTTGCGAACATAGCGTAGTCTGGTGAGCTCGGTGTCAGGTGCAGCAAGTCTAGCACGAGAAAAAACATCAAGCATTAGAATGAAGAACAATTGTCAAGCTGGAGTACCAACACAGTCATCTGGATTAATTTGGAGTAGTGATCAGCTGTGCAGTGTGATGTAAGAATGAGCAGTCCTGGTTCGGTAAGTAGTCACGCATTTGTAAACGAAAAAAATATCAAACAAAGAAGAGAAGAACATAGCCTTATGCACCCCTATCCACTGTAACAGGTAACTCTTATAAGGTATTTACTGTGGTAAATAATTATTGTAAAAAAGGCGGGGTGTGCTCATTTGTGGTTCAAACAGCTAGGGTAACTGGGGGACAGCAGGAACATGGGCTCAATCTTGTAGTCCATCAACATCAAGAGTCTGGACCAGACTAGGCCTAACAAAACCACCTGGCCTGCCTGGCCCAATACGCACACATGACCGCAAAAAAAATTATGTTGTTACCATATGCTAAAAAAAACTTATGTTGTTACCATAAGAGTTTGGTTAGTTCAAATAATCTAACCCTAAAAAGGTTTAAATAAGCTAAATTACCCTAAAAAGTGTAAACTAAGATTAAATTTCATCAACCTTCGATTGCAAAACAAAATGACCACAGTTTTACTTTTGCTTCATAAGAAAAACCTAAATATATCACCTCTGTTCCAAAATAAAAGATGTTTTGGTAGGATAAAATATCCTACCAAAATATTTTATTTTTCTGGACGAGTACAATTCATCAAGAGAAGCAAAAGGACATGTTGTTAATGTCGAGTACTATACTACTATTGTATGAAGTATATGTAAGGAGATCTCGATTCTCAATTTCTCATAATAAAAAAGGCAAGGGGATCTCGAGATTCATACGTATCTACTCGAAAATTGACGAGGAAAAATTATATACACACTAATTAAACACAGATGGACAATATCGAAGAAGCATGTGCTTTGTATGAGTAAGGTAGGTCACTCACTAATGCAGAGGGAGACGTTGGCGTGTGCGAGCTTGCAGGCGGCGGGCTGGGCAAGGAGGCGGTCGAAGCGGAGGCCGAGCGACTGCACGCCGTGGGTGCCGCTGTGCACCTGCTGGATGATGTAGCAGAGGCACTCGGGCCGCGCCATCTGCGTTCCCGACGTGTCCTCGCAGCACTTGGCCGACGGCGTGTCCTCGTGCCCCGTCGCGTAGTCCATGCAGTCCGACAGCTTCGAGTCTTCGACAGGTCGTCCTGGCACTTGGTCTGCAGCGCGTCCTGCGCCATGGACCTCGTCGCCGCCATCATCGACGCGGCCACGACCAGCACCGCCGTCAGCTGCCACCACCGCGCCATCGCTCGCCGGATCGCCGGGTACTGGGTATGAGCATCTCCAGTCGGGGCGCCCAAACGGCCGCCCAAAAGCGTTTGGGGCGTGCCGGACACAAAATCGTCCCCACTCGCGGCGCCCAAACGCGAATTCGGTCCGGCGCGGCCCAGTTTTGTGTCCGGCACGCCCAGCCCACGCCCTCAACTTGGGGAGGCTTGGGGCGGCCCCGGATGGAAGGAAACGCGATGCCACGTCGGCTCCCGATGCGCGGGCCACGCCTGGCAGTGAGACAAGGGGATGCATTAATGTCGGGCGGCGTCACGGTTTCCCAGCGGGGCGCAGCGACGCGTCGATTCGCCTCTGCGGCAAGGAAGCGTCTGCGCCACGGCGGCGTCAATGCAGGCGAGCCGTTAATGGTGTGGCAGGCGAGCCGTTGGACGGCCGGAGTTAAGGCGACCTCATCCGTTCGCCTCCCTGGCCGCTATATAGAGCGGGTTCCTCGCCGTCTCCACCATCTCCATCCCACACCTAGCCATGGCCTCTCCCCGGCGCGCCGCGGAGGAAGAGAGACGAGCGCAGAGGGAGGCCCGTCATCGCCGCCGTGACAGCCAGGTTTGGCAGAGCGCCATGGCTCGCCGCGGCTGGCCATCCCAGGAGGTAGGCTCGTCGGCCGTCAACGCTCCGCCACCTCCTCCACCGCCTCCTCCGCCACCGGCGAACCAACTCACGGAATCCGAGGCGCGCGAGCTTGTCCGCACCAACACGCCGGTGCCGGCGAACTGCATCCTCCCCGAGGGATGGCCACGAACCCAGTGCACGTCCCCGTTGCACCCATGCTGGCCGGCCAGGCGCGGCTCGACTACGTCGCCTCGTGCATGGGGACGATGGCGCCGGAGCTGCACGACGACCCCAGGTTCGAGCCGAACTCGGCGTACTGGGACAAGCAGGTCGAGCTCGAGCACGCCTACCGCCTCCACTCCTTCTTCGCCCCCAAGCCGCCTGCGGACTGGCTCGAAGACTCCGACGACGCCGTCGACACCGACGACGACGGCCTCACCAACACCACCGACGAGGACTTCGCAGCGGGCATGGAACGGGAGAGGGTTCGCTACGAGGCGGTGGAGCAGGCTCGTCGCGCAAGATCGGAAGGAGGCCGCGTGCAACCTCCTCCGCCGCAACCTCAACAAGAGGCGGAGGAGGTTGGCGGTGATGATGACGGCTTGGAGGACTGGCCGCCGACGCCGGAGTGGGATCCCGGCCACATGCAGCTCGCCATCGAGGCCGACATAGCCTCTGCCGCCGCCACCACCGCCTCCGCCGCCACCACCTCCAGCTCCGCCGCCACCACCTCCACCACCGGCTACCTCTACTGCCTCTGCTCGAGCTGCCGCCGGGGTCCTGTGCTCGCCGCCGCAAGGGCCGGCGCCTGCCCCAACTGCCGGTGCCCGGTGTGCCACCCTACTTACTAGATCTAGTCTAGGTCTAGATTTAAATTTGAATGAATTATGTTAGTTTGAATGAAAATTCAATGAAATATATGCATTTTCGTATCAAAATTTCATATTTGAATAATATTTTGGGCGCCGCGAGTGGGGAGCGAGAGCGCCCAAATGGGCAAGGTAGTCCGGACGGCGCCCAAAAATCTATTCGAATGGACTTTGGTCGCCCATTTGGACGCCGCGACTGGAGATGCTCTGAGTTTCCTGTTTGGTTTGGTTCTGAGCTTTTGCTCAGCATTGATCGATTCTCAGGTGGATGTTGAGCTTGTCGAGTAGAGGAGGAGGGAGGTGTGACTGTGGCCGGCCGGCGTTTATATATGGCCATGATAGGATGGGACGCCGCGAAGGGGCATTCAAGTTGGGGCGGTGAGAGTTTGATGTGTTTGCATTGAAGACGGGAGCGGCAGGGCTCGTCAGGACAGTTCCTGTGATAGTACCTACTGCGTGTCCCGGCTAATTTGCTTCGGCCACTTTCCGTCATTCGCCATATCTCTCATTATGGAAACTAGAGATTTCGTTTTTTTGCAAAGATCCTGAAAGGAAAGCTTTGCATGGAGACGGAGTACAAAGAGTTGAGCATAGTCTTACAAAATGCAAACAGTTGAACCAATTGTGTCTGTCTGAGGTTCCCGTAAAACTCAGTGACACAAAGTTGCAGCCAAAAAACGTGCAAATTTTGTAGCACCAAGTATACCATTCTGTTCCACTGCCGAGAAACAAAAGTCTTCGGCATCCCCGCCTCCTCTGCTTGCCGCTCCGGTGGTGGATGGGGTGGGGACCTCGGACCTGCGCTCGGCACACCGGCAACGAAGTTATATTGGCTATGGTGGCGTTAGGCGGAAGAAGAATAAGGAGGGCGGGGAATCGTCTATTCGCTGCTCCCTTTGAGTGTTGGATCTCATTTCGTCTGTTCACTGGATCCCTTTGAGTGTTGTTTGTGCCATTTTTGAGTGGTGGATCCCGTTTGGTGTACATGTGTTGTAGATTTGGTTTCAGAAGATTCAGATCGATTTAAGAGTTCAGTGACGATGACTTCGGCTCTAGGGCGATGTGTAACGCCCCAAATTTTGGAAGCAAGAAAAAACTTGATTAATTAAGACCCAAAATTTGGAACCAACAAAAACTTTTTGAAATGTCTTGTTTATGAGTGTGTCTTTCCTCTGATTGCTAGGTTTGACTTGTTGTGGTTTGTTGTTGGTGTTGATGACGCCTCTTTTTATCAAACTTAGAACTCAACCTAGTATAAATTCTTTTTCTCCTAATCTTTGTTGTGACCAAAGGAATATTCCTTATATCTCCTCCCATCTTATTTTTAAACAAACTCTATTGTTGATATTAGCAACTAACCCCAAAGACCTATTATTTGGAGAAAACAAAATTATTTCCAAAGGGTTATATGATGGTAAAACTATAAAGGACCATACCATGAGTCCTAATATATTTTGAGTTTAATATTTTGCAAGTTTTCGCCACTCTTATTTTAAAACTCTTAATTCAATATTTCTTTGGAAAAATCATTGCTAAGAAGTGGTTTAACCCTCTTTCTTCAAAATCTTGTCAGAAATTATATTGATCACCACCTCACCAATATGATTGTTTTACCATAAGAGTGTGGTTAGCTATCCCATTGTCTTGGTGTTTTATTTATTTGGCATGTGCTTAAAATTATTTGCCTTGAGTATGTGTTTTCTTTTAGTGGCATGTAGAATTGTTTGTATCAAGTGGAGGGTTATTGTTTGTATGGGAGACATTGACTTTTGTTTGATGGTTTTGCATGCTTGAACTTATTGACTTGGTGGTATACTCTGCTAGTAGCACAAATGCAAATTTAGCATGCTTAAATCAACTTTATTGATCTTCATGTTTGTTAAAACTTAGCCAATTTAGAGCCCTAGATTAAGCAAACCTTGTGTGATTTATGACATGCAACTCGACCTCCCTGTTCTATGAATGTTCCATTTTTAGTTTATACATTGCTTGACTTTTTGGAGGCTTGTTTTAGCACAAAACCATCTAGGACTTTGGACCTAGTCAAAACAGTGACCATTTGGTCATTTGTCTCAATTTGCTTAGCTTTTTAAATTCTTTCTTCACCCTTTTTAGCTAGCAAACTTTTGCTTCACCTCATTTAGGTCACCCCTCTCATGTTTGTGTGCAGCACTTGGGTGGTCCATGTTTGGCTTTGTTAAGTAAAAGTAGTGTTTCTATTAGTGTTAGACTAAATCCTAAAACTAACCTAAACCTAACCCCCTCCCCTCTCCAACGGCTCCCTCTGCTGGAAACAAAGAAGAAGACCAGCACCCCACCCCTGGACCCACTTGCCAGCCTCACACTCACCCCTCTCATCCACTCACCTCTCTCATTTTTCCAAAGCAACCAACCCGAGCTCACTCCCTTCTCCACCACTGGCCGAGCCACGCCCTCCCGACCAGGACCCCTTGTCCTCACCTCCCACCGCCCATTCTAGCCAGTACTAGCACCCCACCCCCTCCCCTTTGCCCCCTCTTGTCCAAAACAGCCCGAGAGGAAGCACACTCCCCCAGCTCGAGCTCGTGCCTCCCCTGCCCCATTCTTCTTCCAGAGCACGCACACCACCCCCCATCTCCCCTCCCACGAAGCCCAGCCCATCCCCGTGACCCCTGCTGCTCGGGAACGCCGGAGGAAGCCGAGGTCGTCGCCGACGAGCCACGGCCGAAGCTGCCGTTTCCCTCCCCTTTCCTCCGCCATTTTCGGCTCGCCGAACTCCCCCTGGCATGAGCTAACCCCTCCCCCTCTTCTCTTCTGCCTAGAGCCGCCATGAGCGCCGTGCCGTCGTCGACCCGAAGAACCTCGCCGCCGTCGTTGCCATGGTTCCCGACGCTGGATGCAGCCGCTGAGGGCACCCACGAACTCGCCGTCCCCTCCTCCGCTGACCCCAGCCCCTCCCGCAGTCGCACTCAAGCCCTAGGTGCGCTTCCCCGCCGCCGTCACTTCCTCTGCGAGCTCGCCCGCGCGCGTCGCCACGGCGACGAAGACGACGGAGAGCCGTCGATTCTTAGATCGACGGCCCCGTTTGAATCCCGCTTCACGGGCTGCCTCTGCGCACAGAGCCGCGCGCGGCGCGCCGTGTTGGGCCGGTTTTGGCCTCGCCACGGCCTAGAACTACGCTGGCCACGGCCAGATCTGGCCCAGCGCAGCCCATAGCATTTTTTTTCTCTAGATCTTTTCCATTTCCTGTTTCTGTTTAATATGCCTTAGTTTAATTGTATTGTGATGGATCTACTAGTGTAATTTAATTAGGGTAAATTTTGTAGTATTCCTGGGTGCTTGCTTAAACAGGCAGAAGTGGGTTTGCTCAAAAATGTTTAGTATATTTTGCACATCATTAAATCTTGTGAAATGTGTCTTTTCTAGTGTTTTATTTTTAGCAGGAGCTAGGAGTGTCCAAATTGTATGAATCCAACTTTGTTGGAAAGCTCTTGGGATAAGCTTTCACTGGAAATTTACCCCATATTTGGTTGATGTCTAGATTTATAGTTGTTGTTGTTTGAAAATTATGGCAGTGAGCATTTTGTGCATTTTTCATATTTTCCCTGATTTTTGTTTTGGACTAAATCCAATTGCAATAGTTTCTACTTCATACAAAGAACCTAAATCTAGATTTTCATAAAATTTGGCTGAACAGAACACCCTGGACTTAATAAACTCTAAAAATGGTGCTATCTGCCTATTAAAAATGATAAAATAATATTTTGGTCATTTATGAAATTGTTACTTTTATGGTTTGTGATTTGATTTGGTACTGTATATCACTAACTAATGTTGTTCTTAATATGTTAGTACTGTTAGTGCTTGAGTAGAAATAAAATGTAGTTAGTTATAAAATGCTATTAGTGCCTAAGGAAGTAAAATGAATTAATCATGCTTGTTTGCTCAATTTCGTGATTAATAAAATAAAGTAAACTTCACTAATAAAATTCTTCTTAGCTACTGGTTGTTTTAAGTTTATTAGTGATGTTTAATTTTACAAATTGAAAGTGATCCAAAAAGGTTGTCTAATTATCACCTTAACCCTATTTGTAAATAAATAATAAATTGTGTTGAAGTTGCCAAACATGCTTGTGTGGTGTAATTTGTTGGCCTTGTTAGTTAAACTTGGTAGTCTTTGAGTTTAAGACTAGCATGAGTAATTTGTTAACGTCTCTATCTTAGCTTGGTGAAACAAGTTTATTAATAGAAAATAATTAGTAACGTAGCTTTTGTCTAAAGTATTTCCTGAAAACTAAAGAGGTACTTTTGTCGAAAGTATTTCCTAAACTGCAGTAGCGGCCCTTGTTAAGTGACCTAATCACCCTAAGTGGAGTTCTGCTTTAGTGTTTAGTTAGAACTACCTATTTACCTATTAGGGTTGTTGTGTATACTGTCTTAGGTATGTTTGTTGTTTGTCTTAGTTATATGGGCTTGTTGTTTGTTACTGTTTTAATTAAGTAAGTTGTCTGCTTTTGAGTGTTAGTTTAGTGCCTTGTGCAATGCTTGCTATTTTGTTTAAGTACTTTAGATTGTTGTCAACCCGCTACTTAGAATTAACGGTAGTCGCGTTTAATTTTCCGGTACGATAGAACCGCAAGAGGAGGAGCAGTAGGGGAAGCTGAACCCGCCTACGAGGGAGAACAAGACCAGGGACATTTTGCTGAGCAAGGTAAGCCACCTCACCATACCCTAATGAAATCCTATTATTTTATTAAAGCATGTTTGTTTTCAAAATAAAATAATGCATGTTTTATTTCTTCTGTGGCACTTTGCCACCCAAAACTATTTTATAAAATATTGTTTGGCCAAAGATATCTACTAGTATATATTAGGTTTATAAAAATATCTTCACTTGAGAAGCCTTCTACTGAAGGCGCTATCAAGAAAATTATATTTTCTATAGTATATCCTTATATCTTATCTCAAAACTATAGGATGGGAGCCTGGTTTTGTAAAATGTTTCGGAGGAAAAACCCGAGTGCTGGGAGCGATCGGCGAGAAAGTTTTATAAAACCCAGTTGCTGGGAGCAATGGAGATGTTTATGAAAACCCGAGTGCTGGGAGCATTCGGAAGTGTTTACGAAAACCCGAGCTGCTGGGAGCAGTCGGAGGTGGAGATGTTTTTGAAAAACAAAGTACAGCCCTAGCGGCCGCCCGAAAATTAACCCGTGCAACCACATTACCTGAGATGGGTAGGGCTTAGCCGGAAACTTGTTTATCTTAGTACGGAGCGCCTCAAAATGCTTAGGAGAGCGGGGCTCTCTGAACCAAGTTATCTAAATGCGGGATCCAGTTCGAGTCTGGATCGCTGCTGGTTGCAAACAGTGGGCCTCCTGTCATGGCGCAGTGTTGCTTGGAGGGACCGGATCGATACGATGGCCATCTCCACTGGGTGCCGGGGAGATTCAGACCCACTGAAGAGGAGGCTCTGTACTAGGGTCGACATAGTGAAAAGCTTTGATCATGTTATCCGAAACACCGCATACTGTCGTATGAGGACCGTGGCTGATCACGGCGGAATGACTGTTTGGTGTGGTGAAAGTGCACCACCTCTGCAGAGTGTAAAACTATTCGAATAGCCGTGTCCGCGGTCATGGACGGTTGGAAAGGTCCCCGATCTAGGCGTATGGGCATTTTATGTTTTTAAAAAGAAACTGTTTTCGGCAAAGGAGACATCAAGGAGGTACCTGGAGGTACGGATTTTGGGAGAAGATGGTTGGTCTCGGGGAGTCAACCAGTCGGAACCCGGAAAGGAAAAGGGGCATCCCTATCCTAGTGTTTTGAAAAAGTTTTACAAAAGTGTTTTCAAACGTGGAATGGTTTCTGCCATTTCTAAAAGAAGGAGAATTATATCTCCAAATGCCTTTTTAACAAAGATATAGAGATGTTGTATTCTATGTCTAAAAGCATCGTTTGCGAAAATTAAGCCCTATAGTCATATATAGCAGCTATCCCAGTTTTCGAAAACGCTTTATTGCATTACCATGAAAACTTAAGCCTGGTGGTGGTCTTGCGAGTACGTAATTGTACTCATGGCTGTGTCCCTGGATATTCCAATGTCCAGATTTCAACGAGAAGATGTACGACGAGGAGGAGGAGTACGCCGACGACTACGCCAACTGAGTGTCACCGGTCAACTGCTCTGTGGAATGCGTCGGTTGTGACGAGGGCCGACGCTAGCCGAAAGCTTCCGCTATATCGTAGTTATTCCGTCCTGCGTGACGATGGTTGCAGGCTTGGTCGTGTGACCACCATTTATGTAAGTCTTGTACTAATCGAGTTGGATGATGTAACTCTGTATACCATGTTGGTTATGTGATCGCGATGCACTGATCATTGGGATCGTGATCTGTTTACATAACGTGGGCACCTCAGACTGTTAAATCTGAGGGGTCCTCACACGATGGTCCTTATAAGGGTATATGCACAAACATTTCCTGGTTGCCATCAACAAAGTCAGGCCGACTCCAATAAAGGAGCGGCGACAGCGGCGTGTCGGTGGCTCTCTCTGGCAGCGGTAGTGCTTGATAGGTTGTCCAAGAATCTGGATGTAATTTCTATTGTGTTTGGCAGCTACTTTCTCTGTTTTTAAATATAAGAAGTTTTAGACATTGCACATGTTGACTACATGCATACTAAAGTGAGTGAACATGTAAACAAGAAGATGTCTAAATACATGTATAAAGATGTGAATCTAGTCGAAAGCTAAAATCGTCTTATATAAAAAACGGAGGAAGTACAAGTATTTCTTGTGAACTTCTTTAAAGGATCTGAATTTGTCTTGTAAAAAAATAATTCTCGGTGGATATATTGTCTGCCAAGGAAAAGAACAAAACAAGGGATGATTATTTTATCGGGTGGCGGGAAAAGGAGGGAACAAGAGCATGTCCACATTAACGGCGCTGGGTCTCAGCAGCAGCACGAGTGGTCCGTTCCATGGAATCTGCCTTGAATGCATACGGGTGGGTGTGCCGGTTCCGGCGACAGGCATGCCATCCATGATCCATCCATCCCCGGCCAATTCGGCGTGCGTGCGCCGTGCCGTGCCGCATCGTTCCGCGCTGTAACGGTTGAGAGCTCCACGCCGATCACACACTCCTACCCGTAGCCGCGCCGTAGTAGACGCTAGCAATACGCTCGGATCAAGCATGTTATCGATCGATGGTTCGCTACCTTGTCTTGGTCATTTGGAGCTGTACGTGCAGGCTGTCCAAAAGTAGTTATGTGCTCAATTCATTAGGCGGCCGGCCGGCCGGAGTCGCAGATGATGAGCACTAGAAGACTAGTGGAGCATTTTCAGTGCGTTTTCAATAAAGCATGCGGCAAGTGCGTCGGACATGGCGCTGTTAAAAGATGACTCCACCAGGGCGACGCATCGAGTCCTCGCGCGTTCGTCACTGTCCGCTGGAGCCAAAAATATGGCCCAACGGGGCGACGCAAACGGACCGCGGTTAGTTTTTTTGTCCGTCCCGACGCATTCCTGGTTCAAATTTGGGTAACCGATGCATCGTGAGCGGACAGAAAACACGTCCGTTGTGTCCTCTCGTGTCCTCCCTGTCCACGTGATGGCCCATATGTCAGTCAAACAAATCCTCTCTCCCTCTCCTCCCACCTACCGCACTACTCTCTCCAGAAATCCCCACCGCATTCGCTCCACTCGCCGGAGCCGCGCCGCCGTGGAGAGAGCTCGTGGTGCTGCCGGCTTCCACATCCGCCGTCTCCGTCGCTCTCTTGCCCTCCCACGGCGAGGACAGCCTCGCATCTTCTCCTTCCCTGCGCGTCGACAACGACGGCCAGGCGGAGGACGCCGGCAGGAGCTCTGCGCGCCATGGCTGCGAGCGCTCCTTCGCCACGCGGGGAAGCGACGGCAGCGCCGGGAATCGAGCCGTGGATGCAAGCACCTGCCACCCAGCTCCATGGCGGCCTCCTCGCAGGGCTTGGCGCATCTCCTCACCTTGGCCTCCAGCATGAGGACGTCCTTGCAACCCGTCTCGCGTCCAACCTTGCACCTGTACCACGACGGCCCTTCCTCCGCGCTCGCCGTAACGCGCACCACCTTGACGTGGCGCTCTCCCTCGCCGCCCCGCTCGCTCGCGACGACGAGGAACACGTGCTCCGCGCCGTCCTCGGTGACGGCCAGCAGGCGCCGTCGCTCGGTGGGCTGCATCTCGACCAGGACGCACTTGCCGAAGGTGACGGGGGGTGACGAGCCACTTGTGGTGCGAGGCGAGGTGGTCGCGGAGCGTCGGCGGCGAGCCGAGGAAGATGCAGCCGGGCTCCGGACGGCAGCACAGCGCGTGCGCGCACACCAGCTGGTGGTCGCCAGCCAGGCAGTAGGAGACCGAGCTCCGGCAGCCGTACGCCTCGTTGGGGCACCGCACCTTGGCGGCCAGGACGTAGGGGTCCAGCCAGTGGATGTGCTCGTACACGCCGTCGGCGCACGACGCGCACTTGTTCGAGCGGCTCGCCGTGCAGCCGGCGCACGCCCCGTGCTTGGCGCGGCACTGCATTCACACAAATGAATTGTATGTACCAGAGATGCAAGGAAAGGATGAGCGAAAAGCATTGGATCAAGCAAGATGAACAATGGATACCTGGAACACGGGGGGTTTCAAGGGCAAGGAGCAGAGCGGGCAGTCAAGCAGGGGCTTGTCGAACTCGATGACGAGCTTGACTCCGGTGGTGGCGGCGGCGGCCACCACGATGGCTCGGCTGGTTTCCTTCTCATCTTGGATGGACTCTTGCTTGACTGTTTCACTGAGAGTGAGAGGCAACTGCATCCTCGGCTTCTTGCCGCCGCCGTGGTCCATCTCGCTTGCCGCTGCGACGAGGGGAAGGAACTGCCGGTGTCCGTTTGCGTCGGTATCCACCATTGGGTGCACCTGCGAAATGAGCCTGTCCGCTCTGTGTCCGCCCGGCCGGACGGCGACGTAAACGGATAAATTCCGGACCAAATCGGTATCCGTTTGCGTCGTCCTGTTGGAGACATCCTAACAGCACCGTCAAAGATTGCCTTGGACCGGGCGGGCTTCCAGTTGTTTTTTCTAAAGAAACATGCGACTAAAAACAACGAATTTCATTCGTATTTGGATATATTTTATAAATTAGAAGAAAATTGAACTAAACCTAATCCTATTCCGAGTAGTGGTAGAACGGGTCCTATGCAGAGAAATCGATGCCGCCGTATCCGCCATCGCCTCCTCCGACATCTCCTCTGTCGTCACCTCCGTCTTTGTCATCAGGGACCGTCACAACGATCCTACAATCTACTGCGGACCCAGTATCGACGTACTCAGGTAGAGCTGGCTGCACCATGTCGAACGACAGCTTACACGCGATGGCGAGCTCTCGCTGGCACTCCTTCTCGTAGGCCTCCCCCGTCGTCTTCTTTGGCGGCTGTGCGACACCAAGGCTCTCCTCCTTCACCTTGCAGAAGGGGGGGGGGGGGGGGTTGTCATCGCGCGCTGCCGTGAGGGTTGTTGCAGCTCCCGAATGACAATGTCGCTGGGTTTTCGTGGCAGCCAAGGCTGCTCCTCCTAGACCTTGACGAAGGACGGAGGCAGCGTGCACGAGGAAGAGGCAACCCATGGAGAGGGCTGCTCCTCCTTCTTCTGCACGAGAGGGGGAGCCGGAGAGCGCGACGAAGAGGGGGGCGGCCCGATTCATGTCACCATACTGCTGACCAAGCGGCAGCTGGAACCCGGGCTTGTTGCGTAACCAATTTTCAGTTGGGGCTGCCCTCGGTGTACTCCGGTTCCACCAGTTGCTCTGTCGTGCGGCGCCGGTGACGATCCCGAATGGCGGCTCGCCACTCCCTGGCGGCCTCGGGGAGCGGCGGGATGGCGCAACCACCAAGGCTGATGTTCCGCCCATGGGCAGGCACATGCCCGGCGGCACGAGGAGACGGTTCTCGTTCAGCACCACACCTCGTCCCTTGTGAGGCAAGTCTTGTACATGTTGCCACCGGCTTCGTCATTGTTGGTCATTCGCGTGGTCGCACCGCTAGTGAGGAAGTGGATGGATTGGAGAGGAACGGAGGTGTGGGAGAAACAATGAAGAGATGACGAGGGGCGTGCAAGCTGCGATTTATAAAGCGGCGGGGGGAGCGGTGAACGTGGGAACCACCTTAACGTCAGCGACGGTTTCCAAGGCACCATTACACTGCCGACGCAAGGTGAAGCGTGAACGCGTCTACACCCGCCAAGGGAGCCGGCGCGTGTCATACCTGACGCGCTAAACAACCGTCATCGCCCGCATTAACCGCTTTAGCCTGCTGTGAGTCAATGAAAAACGCTGCCCACCTGTCGGTATCCTACGTGGCAAGGGTTACCGCGCCTTCCGGCACTCCCACGCCAGTCTCTATGGACCACGGCCAGTCTCTATGGACTACGTGGCGAGGGGATGGCAGGCTTGCTGGATACGATATTGGGCATGTCCGGCAAAACTGCCGCTAGGGACCAGGGCTATGGCAGGTTTTTATGCCAAGGGCCGGCCCCAATAAGACTATTGGGAGCGCAATTGAAAGCAGCCAGTAATTTTATTGGGAGCGCTATTGAAAGCGCCGGCCGCTGTTGTAATACTGGGTAGCTACTACTCCAGTGTGTACTCGTACATCGCATGTGTGCCGCTACTGGTATACGCTCCCATCTGCTGCTGCAGCTGCTTTCCAGAATTCATTGCGTGCATCTGCTCTAGATGCTCACATTGCCCCAGCATTTACACAGGGAGGACCATTGCTTTCATGCGAAACCAGTACTATGTCTTAGTACATCTCTCTCATTGACTCATAGTAATCTCCCGCTAGGCGCAGACGATTTCTGTGATTTCAGGCAATCTTTTCCTTTCGCACGATGGTTTCAGGTTCCGGTGGTCTGAAGAGAGATAGGGAGAAAAATCAACAGGGAACCTGAGAGAATTCATAGGAGAACTGTCAGTTTCCGGAGCTGGCGCCTTGGGGTCGATGAGTAACTGATTTTCAGCTGGCGTCTTGATTGGTTGGGTGCTCAGCTCAAATGCCAGCGCCGCCCAAGTGCATGAGCCCAAGTGGTTAGACCCATTCGTACTTCCATTTAAGGGAGTGATAGGGTCTGCCAATTCCTCTTCAATTCTCCTTCCTCTTGCGTCCAGTGTGACAGCGAGACCCATCCATATGCGGCGACTTCTCCTAAAACGGAAGCCACGCTGTTTATGCCTAGATTTCCAGGAAACAATGCCTCACTTGTGCAAGGTCAGGAATCTTCTACCGGCAGCCGTGGAACCCCAGCCGTGTGAGGCAATATTCTTTCTAATAAAATTGTGCATCCGGAGATGTAGATGCCAGAAAGCTTGATCTTCCATTTCCAGAAGAAAAATATAGGTGATCAGAGAAAGTTGGAAAATATCGAGGAAAATGGATGTCAGTAAATGTTTTTAGAGCACTCATCTATGGAGTCACATAGGATTATATACGTGACAGGAATCCACGAGCAACAAATAGCGGGCAGTTCGGTATTACAAATCAGCTGGGATGACGAGGAAGCGCTTTCTACTGGAGCATTTTAGACCCTGGACGACCCCAGCTTGCGCTCAAAGAGTCGGCGTAACAGGTAGACTTGAATGACGCTGGCTGCGATAAGCGCGGCTGACTCGAAAAGCGCCTTGTGGATGGCCCTCCTGCTCATGTTTTCGTTCACTGCAACACAGCAGGAAATAAGCGATTAGCTGGTAATGTGGTGATTAACTGATTGCACCTAAATTAACACAAAAGATTAGACTATACGATGGAAAGCAAAGAAATAGTACAGCAATCCACGGGCTGCTTCGGCAGCAGTCATAACTTATAAGATATTATAGAAATATATTTCTCGACAAACCATCAGGCTTGGCTAGGCAGTCTTGAACCCCGCTGATCTACAACAAGGTATGACATATTCAGCAATTTAAGATCAGCAGCCAAGTTAATTCTAGATGGTTTCAAACCTATTATATCACAAAAATATACCATTAAGAAAGAAGTATAAAGTAGAAATTCACCAACTCTCTAAAACCAGGCAAAGCCTCCATAACCCCATCTTAAACGGTTTTCCAGAGCGGTTTTACACACATGGCAAGGGTGCGCTCACTCTAATCACCCGCTAGCAACGGTGGCAGGGACGACGCGACCGAGAAGGCCGCGCACGCCTTCGGCGCCGCCTCTGTGGCCCCCAGGTCGCGGGCGCTGGTGGCCTCAACTTCCTGGACTCGAAGCCACCACCTTGCCCCCACAACGTCGACCCAGGAGGTGCAGACGCCGCTCTGTCCCACACATACCATGCCACGACATGTGCATTTTCGGCGGCGAGGTGGTGGCGCCAGACGGCAGCATTCGACGGGCGAGCGGTCATGGTGCACAAGCCGCCACTCTTCTCACCAACGGTCGGCTGCAGCAGCAATCCGTATGAGTACTTGCAGGCGCCGCCACCAGGAGACGATGACATGAACATGAAGAGTGGCCAGCCCGCGTCATTTCTAATTCCCGCTGTTTGCCGCGCTATTGAAGAGGCCCTCAATGTCTCGAAATAACTGTTCTCTATTTCATCAATTTGCACGAACAGTTCACTGCGGGGGAGTAGTCAAACGGGGGCTGCCTGTACGGTACAGGGTTTCCCAGCTCACGGCGGTGACATGCTCGTGCTTCTGCCCACGAGGAACTGCCGGAGCTGTCGCTGAGAGTCGCAATGGTCTGCGCCTGGTGCTTGACCACGGTCAGGTGCAGGTGTGCAAAACCACTCTGGAAAACAGCTTAACACAAGGCTAGGGGGGGGGCTTTGCCTGGTTTTAGAGTTGAAGGGATTATGTGACATGATTTTGGTCACAAGGGGGGTCTGATTGTTTTCCGAAACTACGTGAATAGTATCATGTATTATTCACACATCATTTGTTTTTTGTGCAGGCCACACGTTATCATATTTTCGGATGAAAATTTGTAGATGCACAAGATACAATGTAGCCTATGTCCATGATTTATTTTATATTTTTTGAAAACGTGGAAGTGCAACATGCGACATGGGGTGGAGGCGCAACTAGTTGCAAACTGTACTTAGGGCAGAAACATGCCATCCTTATTTAGGTTTAAATAAAAATTTAACAACGGACAAACTGTAGAAACCACGGTTGGTAAATTCTGGTAGTGTCAACCAATAACCAGAGTGTATTTCTTGATCAGAAACACTTCATACGTATAACGGACAGGAACACTAGTAAAATCTGAACTGTATTTTCTAGACAAATGTTAACAGGAGACTTACATATTGCTTGCCGGTCGGTTTGGGCCTCTAGCCAGTGCTGCTCGAACTGAATGTTGTAAAGTGCTTCATCCAACTTTGCAATTTGTTCGAACAAAGGTGCAAAATGTTCTGCATCAAGTCCACGAAAGACAGGATGATGGTATGTTCTTGCTTACCCAAAATTACATTAGGAAAGCTTCAGAAGTCGTTACCATCTTTGGCATGTTGATCGAAATATGAATAATGGCCAACATGCACGTCAAAGTCTATGGTTTCATGATACGGGGATTTATTGGTGAAGCAGAAGCGATGGACACCTCTCTTCTGAACTATGAAGTCAAACTTATCACTCATCTTGTCACGAGAATCACGGACTTGAGCTCCAGTAGAATCTTTAACCTGTTATTAGTCAAGATGGAGCAAAAAACTGTAGCGCATTACTATAACTTCATAAGTACATCGATGATGAAATGTACAATGTGATCTAGTTCACAGTTTCAGTGTTTCACAGTCCAGCTGAGTAGATGTACAATCATGTTGTGATGTAGTTGCATAAATAGGCAAAAAAGGTGGAAATGTTGTACTGTAGCAAATTGCACTGCACTTGCCTAGAAAGCATCCTTATAAAGGAAGACTAAGAGCAAGCTAAAAATCACAACATGCTTAAGAACTACTTAAATTTGGGCTTTCAAAGTGTCCCTCTAATAGAATAAAACTACCACGGTAGCAAAAGGAGGCGACGTAATCCCACGTAGAATTTAGTATATACAAAAGTAAGGCCCCATTCAGCACCAAGGAATTGTACAGGTTTTCTTTCCTATGGATCTTTTCCTTTGGTGGCGTTCGGTACAAAGGAAATTGCGGTACCCACTCCTGAGGAAAGGTTTCTTTCCTACGGTTTCGAGCTTATTTCACAGGAATTTTAACATCTGATTCGACCCCTTGGATTCGCGGATGGCCGAGTCGAGACACGGTTGACAGATGGCCAATTAAAAAGCTTCCGTGCATGATGGACCATGCAATGAGTAGCAGAATCGTGATTGTATCCAAATATAATAATGTTAAGCAATGCTTTATTACAGCTCCCAGTCTGCAACCGAACCAAGGGTATCCTTTGTTCCGAACAGCACCAAATGTTTTCATTCCACTGTTTTAGAAGCCTGTAGTTTCACACTTTACACTCCATTCTATTCCTATATCGTCTCCTATTCCTGTGTTTCAGATTCCCACGTTCCGAACGGGCCTAAAAGTTCCTAGCAGAAGTAAAGCAATGACACCGAAAAGTAAAAAGCTCACAGGTTCTGGTCACTATGGTGACAGAGCAGTCAGCCTGGCTAGAGCGTGGCCTCGGGTTCGTAGCATGCCTGTTTTGGTATGGAAGCCCAGAGCGGCAGCTACGGTAGCCATTGAGGTGTTGTAGGGTGTCAGTTTTGGCCACTGGGGTGGTAGAGCGGTCGGCTCGTCTGGTGTGCGGCCTCAGGGCAAGTGTATATTGCAGATGTAATGGTCCTCGGCCAGTGTTCCTTATTAACTGATCACTTCTCTAATCAAAAGGCCAAGCTCTTGCCGGTGCTCGAGAAAAGATACATTTTGACAATTGTTGTTAACAGTGAGTCAAAGAACAAAAAACTCGACAACTTATGGGATCTCAACAGTATAAACATATGTAATCTAATACCCAAAAAGAATTAAAATTCACAGTAATTGAGCACTTCAAAATTCAAATACCTAATAACTTAGTAAATAGCTTCACACAAATATAAATTTGAAGTCAGATGGGACAATGCACCGGCACTACAAGCAGTCTAGTAGACTGTGCCTACCCTTGATACCCAAGAAAACATCAGAATCCATATGCTCATTGCACAGCACCTATTTTTGCGAGATAGATATGCATACATGATAAAAAGGGATTAAGTCCTTACCACGAGGTCCACCCCATCCTCGCTATAATGCCACGGAGTGTCAGCTTTGATCACCACGAAGGATACATGGAGAGTATCCCCCTCATAGTCCACGTTATGCGAGAAACACTCCTCCCTATCAATCACAAAGCGGATACCCGCAGCCGGTTGCAAGAACGGTATGATGCAGAGGACCAAGACGCACGCCCTTCTCCAACTCAGCCCCTCCATAGTATTATTGCCAGAGGAGCAATAACCGATGAGACACAAAGCTTCCTGCACAGACAAATTTCTAGGTGTCAGTTGATCTCTTCGACTGTCTACGCAAGCATTCGCCGCAACGACTGGTGTGAGCCATGGGATCCTGTGGTGTCACGCGACGCGAAAAATTCTACTAGAACATTGTTGTATACATCGTTGTGCAAACAATTAAGACTGCATGGTCGTTTATTCTACTGGGCGCATACAAGGGGAAGGACATGGTGGAACTGCAGAAATTACTAATCAACTATCTGGAATTTTACATCGGGAAGGTGAGAGACATCAATCTATCGATTTCTAACCAATGGTTGCCTACCAAGAGTTGAGAGTCCGGATGGATCTGACCTCTGGAAGTTCATGACTCACATCAGGAGGAAGAATTTGGGGTAAGAGATGAAGAAGAGGAGGAGGAACTTGCTCACTTACCGCCTGCTGGCGGCCGTCGGGGAACTCGCTGCTGGCGGCTGGCTCCGGCGATTCTCCCTTCTCGCCGGAGGAAGAAGCAGTCAAGACTGGAGACTCAAGAGAGGTCACGGAGCGAGCTCACCTTGCGGAAGAACACGAGAAAACTTTTTGCCTCTTGCCGTAGTTTTTTATTTTTTATTTAGGGAATAGTTTTTTTTTGTGTGTTTCTTTCCACGGAGGTGTCCGATTATTAATCCGCGATTAACATGGGCCGTTTTATAACAATGGCCATATGGATCATAGATGGGCTCAGTACGCAGAGGTGTCCTTGTATAACCTGGCTGGTTTTTTTTTTTTTTTTTGATAATTCCCTCACCTACACCTATACTGGACCAACGAGTACAGGTATGTTTAAGTCCTTCGGTGGCTGACCTAGCCATACATATCTCGCGATGAAGCGAATCTTGCCAAGCGATGTGCTTCACCATTGTGCTCCCGTCCTTCATGGTTGAAAGAGATGTCACCTCTCAGCCGAGCTCTCTCCTTGATCTCCATCAATATGCACCCAAAAATTCCTCGGTGATCACTGTGAATGCCGTTAACTACCTCCAGGCAGTCCGACGCCACATAAATTCTTCCTGAGGCAAGATCACTCGTCACATCGAGCACCTCCCTGCAGGCAAGAGCCTCCAAAGTCCCTGGGTGATTTATCCCATTGTACACCGTAGCTGAAGCTCCTAAGAACACTCCGTCTGACGATCGACAGACCGCACCAACTGCTCCTTTCACTTCAGACTTTGCTACCGCCGCATCAACATTAACTTTGGTAGTCCCAGTCGGAGGGGCAAGCCATCTTCTACTCGCAACATTCATCGGTCTCCCTCTTTGCCGACTTGTAGCTTGTGTTTGATTCCCGCTCGCTTCCAGGTCGGAAAGGAACCTGTTCACAAACGCAATTGTTCCCATGGGACTCTGAAAAATGTCCTCATGTATCGCCTTCCTTCGTGCATGCCAAATCGCCCATAAGGTAACAAGCATGCGAGCAAGCTCTGTCGTCTTCATCGTCTCGAGCATCGCAAACAACCACTGTAATGCTGTTGGTTCCGTCGAGAGTGAGATGTGTTCAACGATCTCCTCCTCTGTCAATGCCCAAACACATCGCGCCATATTGCACTCGATGAGCGAGTGACGCCAGGAGTCTTCCTGCCCACAGATCGCACATACCGGCGAAACTGCCATATTTCTGCGATATCGTATGTCTCCCATGGGTATCGAATGTTTGGCTAACCTCCAGAGAAAAATTCTGACCTTAGACGGGACCTTTGTCCTCCAAAGCCTATCCCAGTCCTTGCTCTCATTTGCTGCCCGCGACGAGCCCGACCTCTCATCTAGCCAATCCTCCCGTGTCCTCTTTGTAGTCGATAATGCTCGGTAACATGATCTGACAGAGAACACACATGTGCGCTCAAAATGCCACGCCCAGAAATCGTCCTGCACCCGGTGGCATAGCGGGATATTCCGAATTATCTCAGCGTCCATCGGATAGAAAAATTCTGCGATCTTTCCCTCATCCCAGGCTGCCATTGGATGAACAATATAATCTGACACATAAGCTGGTGCATTCACTTTCCGAGGGGCGATCGGCATCCGCCGTTCATCTCGTGGCAGCCAGCTCTGCGTCCATGCCTCTGTGGTTCGCCCATCACCAATGCGTTTAATGAGTCCAACCTTCAGAGTATCCCTCCCCTCTAGTATCGATCTCCATACTTGAGATGGGTGAGAGCCCAACTCCGCAGAGAAGATGTCCCCCGTAGGGTAATATATGGCCTTCAGGATCCGTGCACTGAGGGATTCCGGCACCTGAAGCAAACGCCATGCCTGCCTAGCCAGCAGGGCGAGGTTAAAGAGCTCAATGTCCCTGAACCCTAAACCTCCTGCATATTTCGGTTGTATCATCTCCTCCCACGAGACCTAGCACGTTCTCCTCTTCCCCTCCTTGCTACCCCACCAAAACTTGCGAAGCATGGAGTTAATATGCTCGCACAGGCCACTCGGGAGCTTGAAGCATGACATGGAATATGTTGGCACTGCCTGGGCAACCGATTTGATCAATATTTCTTTCCCTCCCACAGACAGTAGTTGTTCCATCCATCCTAGAACCTTCTTCCAAACTCTGTCCCTTAGATATTTGAAAACCCCATTCTTCGCAACGCCCACCTCTGAAGGCATGCCGAGGTATTTCTCATTGAGAGTCTCTTTTTGCACATTTACGTCCTCTTTTATTTGAGTCCTCACTCCTTCTGGACACCCCTTACTAAAAAATATAGAAGACTTGTCCATATTAATTCTCTGACCAGAGCATTGCAATACTTGGTCAACAACTTCTTGATTTCCCGAGCACCATCGCTACTTGCTTGAAAGAACAGCAGGCTGTCATCGGCGAAGAGCAAATGGTTAACTGGTGGTTGATACGTCTCCAACGTATCCATAATTTCTGTTGTTCCATGCTTATATTATACCATTTGCTACATGTTTTATATACACTTCATATCACTTTTATGCATTTTCTGGGACTAACCTATTAACAAGATGCCACAGTGCAAGTTTCCTGTTTTCTGCTGTTTTTGGTTTCAGAAAGTTACTTCTGGAAATATTCTCGGAATTGCACGAAACAAAAGGCCAAGTCCCTATTTTTCCAACACGTACACGGAGTCCGAAGGAGAGACGAAGGGGAGCCACGAGGTGGCCAAACCACAGGCCGGCGCGGCAGTGGGGCCCACCGCGCTGCCTGGTGGTTTGGGCCCCTCGGGGGTCCGCCGACATCGCCCCTTCGCCTATTTATTCCCCGAGACATGAAAACCCTAAAACACCGAGCCTTTCATCCAGAACATATTCGCTGCCGCCGCCGTCGTCAACCCTAACTCGGGGGGTTCTGAAGCTCTTCCCGGCACCTGCCGGAGAGGGGAATCATCACCGGAGGGCTCTACATCACCATGCCCGCCTCCGGAGTGATGCGTGAGTAGTTCATCCTTGGACTATGGGTCCATAGCAGTAGCTAGATGGTTGTCTTCTCCACTTGTGCCATCATGTTTAGATCTTGTGAGCTGCCTATCATGATCAAGATCATCTTATTGTAATGCTACATGTTGTGTTTGCTGGGATCTGACTTATATTGATACATATGTGGAGCTGAATATTATATTATCATGTCTATGTCATTTGTGATCTTGCATGCTCTCCGTTACTTGTTGAAGCCTTGGCCAAGTGAATACTTGTGACTCCAAGAGAGGGTATTTATGCATGATAGTTGGGTTCAACCTCTATTTAACCTGGGATAGTGACAGCAAGTTCTAAGGTTGTAGATGTGTTGTTGCCACTAGGGGTAAAACAACAATGCTTTATTCAAGGATGAATGTATTGTTTACATTACGCACATTACTTAATGCAATTGTCTGTTGCTCGCAACTTAATACTGTAAGGGGTACGGATGTTAACCGGAAGGTGGACTATTTAGGCATAGATGCATGCTGGATAGCGGTCTATGTACTTTGTCGTAATGCCCAAATGAATCTCATAGTAGACACCACAACTCGCACATGCATGTTATATGCACTTATCAATTGTCAATTGCCCAGCTGTAATTTGTTTACCCAGCATGTTAGTTATCTTATTGGAGAGACACCACTGGTGAACTGTGGACCCCGGTCCATTCTTTTACATCTGAAATACAATCTACTGCAATCATTGTTCTCTACTGTTTTATGCAAACAAACATCATCTTCCATACGATACGTTTAACCCTTTGTTTTCAGCAAGCCGGTGAGATTGACAACCTCACTGTTAAGTTGGGGCAAAGTAATTTGATTGTGTTGTGCAGGTTCCACGTTGGCACCGGAATCCCTGGTGTTGCGCCGCACTACACTCCTTCACCAACACCTTCGAAGCGACCTCGTTTTCCTACTGGTTCGATAAACCTTGGTTTCATACTGAGGGAAAACTTACTGCTGCACTCATCATACCTTCCTCTTGGGGTTCCCAACTGACGTGTGACGTTACACGCATTAAGCATAGTTTCTGGCGCTGTTGCCGGGGAGATATTCCCTCGTCAACTTAGCGCTAGCACACATTCCTCATTCCAAGCTTCCAGCGCATCATCTTGAGCATTTCTCTCAGTTGCAACTCCATCCATCAGTGAAGCACCTGTGTAACCAAACAGTCTCCTGAAACTGAATCATGTGTAAGGAGGTAGAGGAGCAGGGGTGTCAGGCCACAGCCTCCATCCAGCAGCATTGACATTGTTGTTGTTGTTTTGAATTTGTTTTTCACCCTGGTTCCATGCCATGTCTGCATTTTGCTGCTGCCACATCTGTGCATCATGTGCTTCTTGTTGCATAATATTGAGAAAGGGTAAATGAGTAGGGTGAGGTGTAACATTCATCGGCGGCAGGGGATCCTCATTGCCAACAACACCATCATTTGGGTTATCAGTTATCAGTCTACCTGGAACAAAGGCCGACTGCTCCTCTGATATGACCTCGAGAAGTATCTTCTTTAACCTATTCGCCGCCACCTTGGAAGCAACCTTGTAAATCACATTACATAGGCTTATAGGTCGAAATTGCCCAAGGTCCTTTGGGCTTGCAACCTTCGGTATCATAACAATAAAGGTTTTATTCACCACTTCCGGGTTATCCACTCCTGATAGCACCCGTAGAACTGCCTTTGTCACCTCCTCACCACATATGTCCCAGTTTCTCTGAAAGAAGTGGGCAGGGAAATCGTCGGGCCCCGGCGCCTTTGTAGGATACATCTCAAAGAGGGCTGCCTTTACCTCTTTGCTCTCAAAAGGTGCGTCCAACATCTGGTTCATCAAGGAACTCACCTTAACCGGTACTGAATGCAGTACCTCATCCATCCCTTGTACCCCTTCTGAAGTATATAATTCCTTATAAAATTCCTCGCCAAACTGCCAAGTTATTCCTCTCTTGTTTCAAGAGTTCCATCTGCTGTTAACAGTTTAGCAATACGGTTCTTTTTCCTACGTTGGCTTGCCCGAAGATGGAAAAAACAAGTGTTTTTGTCACCTCCGAAAGCCATTGTATCCTGGACCTTTGCCGCCACATAACTTCCTCCTAATCAAGTAATTCGACCAGCTTTGCCGCTACCTCCAGCTCACGCGAGCACGGCGCTAAGCGGCCTGGTTCACTCCGCAGTTCACCAAGCTCCCTTTGCAGTCGACGAATTTGCAGCTGCACATTCCCAAAGGTTTGTTTCCCCCACCGAGCTAGATCATCCGAAATAGATGTCAGTTTACTCTGCAGGTCTGTCAGGGTGTCGCTCTGCCCTGAGTTACTCCAACGCTGTTTCAGTGTATCATCAAACTCCTTGTGGCTCTCCCACGCCACCTCGTATCTGAACGTTTCTTGGCTCACCGAAATTCCGTTCCAAGCAAAGGTTGTCGGTTTAGCAGGATTGGTAGGTGGTCAGAGGTAGCCACCGTTGCCAAGTGCTGAACCTCTGCCGCTGGAAACCTTGAGCACCATGTTGATGACACAAGCGCACGATCTAGCCGTGTACGGCTGTATGAGCCTCCCGCAACCTTTTTCTCAAAAGTCCATGCTACTCCTTTGTAGCCAAGATCACATAGGCCACACACGTCGACCATGTCTCGAAACCCAGCCATCTGGCTGTAACTCCGTTCGTTAACTCCCTGATGTTCGGATCGGTGTAGAACTTCATTGAAGTCGCCAATACACAACCATGGCAGGTCATTAGAAGAACGTATATACTTGAGCATATCCCAAGTTTTGTGCCTCTCCGTCACTTGCGCCTCGCCGTACACCGTTGTCAGACGCCATGCTTCCATAGCCGGCTCCGTGACAATGACATCCAGATGGTACTGCAAGTAAGGTAAGATTTCGATATTTATTTCTTTATTCCAGAACAAACCGAGCCCTCCACTGCGGCCCGAGCTACTAACAGCAAAACTCTTCTCAAAACCTAGGGACCTAGATAAATTCTCCACACGTGACTTATGCAATTGAGTCTCCACAACACATAAAATCATGGGAGAATGCCGCCTCGCCAGATCGCGAAGCTCGCGCACTGTCGCATCCCCTCCAAGGCTGCGACAGTTGAGACACAGAATACTCATTGCGCCTCGCGGCCCTCCCTCCTGGAGGCCGCGGAAACTTGCGCTGTGTTGTTCTTCTTCGGAGTAGTATGCTTCTTTGGCACCACACCCGACTCTTTCCACTCTAGCATCACCGGAATCTTATCAGCAGCCTCTCCACCTCCGGCCACCTTTACTGGACTCCTCTCAGTCAGCTTTGCCTCAGCAGACGATCGCTTTCTGTTCTCGACCGTCATGGAGGACAACAGTTCCTCTCCCTTCAGGTTCAGACTTCTCAACAGTTCCTCCAACGTCGGCTCAGCCATCGCCGCGCCGGTCGATTCGCCTTTCTCCTTCGTTGCCGCCATCGCCAATTCCAATCTAAAACCCTAACCGAGAGGAAACACCAAGGCCGGGTAGTCGAACAAGTCGACCCCTGGATCAGCCCGAGTGGATCGCTCACGGGAGGGAATCAGATGGATCAGGACTGGGAACGAATGCCACCTGCCACCGGAGATCAGAGATCGCCGGGGAAGTAGGAGAAACCCTGGTCGCCTGAACTAGGTATCACCGAGAACACGTTGGCTACGAAAGGAACTTGATCGGCCAGCCGTGTATAATCCTTTTCTCTATTTCGTATAACCTGGCTGGTGGTAAGCTAAAAAACTCACTGGTCCGATCAATGGGCTAAATTGACCATAACTTGGCCCGCTATTCATGCTTTGGTAGTCCAATGATGCGCGAGAGCAAGGCCCATGTAGGCCCAAATTATGTGGGGCTCGCACAAATTCAATTTACTCTCTGATCCAAAAATAAGTGTCACGGGTTAGTTCAAAATTGCTGATACTTATTATTATGAATCGGACGTAGCATTTTATATTGATAGGAACGATGCTGGGAATGTGTGGAGCTACTCCTCCCACGACTACTCATGTCGAGGGTCAAATTGTAATAATGCATGACTAGCCGTAATAATTGCTCCCCTCATTTGTTCTCTTGCCATGATAGCTTTTTAAACGATGGTGGATCAAGAATCCTAACATTGAAACTTCCACAACTTACATGTAAATATGTTTCATTTGACAGAATTGAAATGAAAAGAAACTGAGCTCATCATTTCATTTCATTTGGTAGAAATGAAATGAAATGAAATGAAATGACAGGGATAGGAACAAGAGTTCGCTTAACAAACTAAGACATTTGATGGAATTTCCAATTGAAATCACATTTCAACTCCATGATAAGCAAGTAACGGTGGGTGTGAAATTTCAATTGAATCCATGGTTTTAGCCCAAAATGGTAGCTACCAAACGAGGTCTAAACGACATAACTTAATTAATTCGGTTCAAATATCACGAAAATTTCATTTCCATAAGTACAACTTGGCTGAAACATCATAATTCCAATAAATAGAGCCAAATATGGTGCCAAATGTGAGGAACTAGTGACATGTATATGGTATAAATTATTGTTTGAATTTGTTGAGAGGGTGCCATGAACCCCTAGATCCGCCCCTGATTATAGATCACTTCTATTATTGTAACATTATTTTCAAATGATAATTATTGACTCCTAAAAATAGAGAAACAAGAAATGAGTTTAGCGCGCCGTTTTGGAGGTCGAGCTACATGTAGCTCGGTTTCTTTAAAAAATAGAATCTAAATTTTTGTGTTTCAAAAATTCAAAAAAAAACTCATAGATGGTAGATAAAGTCGAGATCTACTACTGTGTAAATTTTCAAGGCAAAATTCTTACTATTCTAGACTACACAAAAATAACAAAATCTGACAAAATTTCGAATTTTTCTGACTGTACATTGTTCACCAATCCAATTCTGCGTATTTGTCTTTTTTCACCAGGTAAAAATACAAAGAATTTTGCCTTAAAACTTTACATAGTGGTAGATCTCAACTTTATCTGCAATCTAGGATTTTTTTCAAATATTTTGAAATAGAAAATGCATGTTCAATTTTTTTGGAGAACCGAGCTACATGTAGCTCGGACTCCAATTGGAGTTTCCGGAAATGAGCTTGCCTTCTCTAAAAAGAGGTAATATCTCATATTTTATTATTTTTTCAAGGATACACCATGGAAAAGAGCAAACATTTTCTGAAAACTAAATAGGCCAGCCGGCGGTCCACGTGCCTGAAGGTTGACAACAAGGGAGTGGTCGCTCTTCGGCCATAAGGATGGAAACTCACGAAGCGCTTTCATGGATGCACTCCTAGGAGCAGCTTCTGAGCTCCCATGCTGCAGATCCCGCCAGCAACAACCAGAAGAGTAGATGCCCCCATTCTAGCTCTCTCCTTGCGACAAGCTGTCGATGGTATCTCCACATTCCTACCATGGCCACCAGATCTGCCGAGATTGAGCTTATTTATGCTGCCTCCGCCAAATCCAACACAGGTCGCCGTTTTCCACCATGGACTGCCGGGACTCTCAACGAGCGGGTGGCGGAGAGAGGGGGAGAAGGAGAAAATGGGAGCCCCCACAGACAGGTAAAACATAGCTGCGGTACACAACTGGTCATGTGAAAAGTCGCAACCAACACAAAGGCCGTTATTCCCTTCATTCGCAGAACCACACAACTAAATTGGACTTATAAGCCAAAGACACAAGTCAAGAAAAAGACTAACCAAACAACCTCTTGGTCCGCCTATATTCCGTCATTCCGCTCAAAAGAAGACTAGATTCATTCACATGCCCACGACACCCGCACGCTCGATACCACCAGAGTATAATCCATGGCGACATGCACCCGAACCACACGCTGGTGCCCAGTCACGCACCACGCACCAACAAGGCAATGCACCCCGTAAACCCTTTCGAGAGTAAAATAACCAATCGGGAGCGATTGGCTCACGAACCATGTTCATGCATGTCCGTGCATCAAGGCATCACGCACACTAGTAGAAAAACGGTCTTTCGTCCGGAGCCCCCAAAGCCATTAGTCCCGGTTCTGGAAAAAACCGGGACCAATGCCAGACATTGGTCCCGGTTCGAGCTGCCAGGGCCCGTGAGGCATTGGTCCCGGTTCGGATGGGGCCATTAGTCCCGGTTCGAGGCATGAACCAGGACTAAAGCTCCCGCGCCGGACACGTGGCTCGCCGCAGAGCATTAGTCCCGGTTCATACCACGAACCGGGACTAATACCCCTCCCCTGCCTATAAATACCCCTCCCAGCCAGCTTTTCTCCTCTCTTTTTTTCCTGCTAGGAGGTGTGAGATGTGGGTGCTAGTTTGTTTTCCTTTGCTATGCACTCGAGGTGTTCGATGAAATGCCCGAGCCACACTTAAGTTCACTCTCTCTTTCCTCGACCGAGGTTAGCAACTTTATCCTTTTCATCTGTAATTGATACAAAATATTGCATGTGTCGATGTACGGTGGTCATTTCACTATTCAAGATGTTATTGTAATGGTATTTGATAAACTTAATTATATGATGCAGATGGATGCACGGATGCGATGGATGTACGGCGAACGACGCAGTTCCGAGTTTATTGCAGGCCTGCATAAATTTCTCGATGTGGCTGAGGCAAACAAAGTGATAATTTTATGCCTTGTCCATGTGAGAAGTGTCGGAACGTCAGGGAGTACTCTAACCGAAAACCATTCAAGACCACGTGCTTCGGAGAGGTTTCATGCCCAGCTATAATTGTTGGACCAAGCACGGAGAAAGAGGGGTTAGGATGGAAGACAATGAAGAAGAGGAGGATGATGACAACTATCCTATGTTCCCTGAGGAATGCGGTGATACTGTAATGGAAGACGTTGAAGAAGAAGGAGGTGAACATCGGGCATCAGATGAGCCCGCTGATGGTCTTGGTGGGGTCATTTCTGATGCAAAGCGAGAATGCGATACAGAAAAGGAGAAGCTAAAGTTGGAGGCCATGCTAGAGGATCACAAAAAGTTGCTGTACCCAAATTGCGAAGATGGCAGCACAAAGCTCGGTACCACACTGGAACTGCTGAAATGGAAGGCAGAGACTGGTTGTTCTGACAAGGGATTTGAGAAGTTACTGAAAATAATGAAGCCGAAGCTTCCAAAGGATAACGAATTGCCCGAGACTACATACGAAGCAAAGAAGGCTATCTGCCCTCTAGGATTAGATGTGCAGAAGATACATGCATGCATTAATGACTGCATCCTGTACCGCGGTGAGGAGTACGAGAATATGGATAAATGCCCGGTATGCAATGCACTGCGGTACAAGATCAGACAAGATGACCCTGGTGATGTTGAGGGCGATGACGAGCCCCCCGGAAGAGGGTTCCTGCTAAGGTGATGTGGTATGCTCCTATAATACCACGGTTGAAACGTCTGTTCAGAAACAAAGAGCATGCCAGGTTGTTGCGATGGCACAAAGAAGAGCGTAAGAAAGACGGGAAGTTGAGACACCCCGCCGATGGGTCCCAGTGGAGAAAAATCGACAGAGAGTTCCCGACATTTTCAGATGACGCAAGGAACTTAAGATTTGGTCTAAGTACAGATGGCTTTAATCCTTTTGGGGAGCAGAGCTCCAGTCATAGCACTTGGCCCGTGACTCTATGTATCTACAACCTTCCTCCTTGGTTGTGCATGAAGCGGAAGTTCATTATGATGCCAGTGCTCATCCAAGGCCCGAAGCAACCCGGCAACGACATTGATGTGTACCTAAGGCCATTAGTTGATGAACTTTTGCAGTTGTGGTCCGAACCAGGTGTACGTGTGTGGGATGAGCACAAACAACAGGAATTTGACCTACGAGCGTTGCTGTTCGTAACCATCAATGATTGGCCTGCTCTTAGTAACATTTCAGGACAGTCAAACAAGGGATACAATGCATGCACGCACTGTTTAGATAAGACTGAAAGTATACATTTGGGAAACAAGAATGTGTACCTGGGGCATCGTCGATTTCTTCCGAACAGTCATGCCGTAAGAAAGAAAGGCAAGCATTTCAACGGTGAGGCAGATCGCCGGAAGAAGCCTAACCTCCCTGATGGTGATGTTATATATGACATGGTCAAGGATTTAGAAGTAATCTTTGGAAAGGGTCCTGGCAGTCTATCTGTTCCGAATGACGCTACAACACGTACCCATATGGAAGAAGAAATCTATATTTTGGGAGCTACCCTATTGGAAAGTCCTAGAGGTCCGGTCTTCAATCGACGTGATGCACGTGACGAAGAATCTTTGCGTGAACCTGCTAGGCTTCCTGGGCGTGTATGGGAAGACAAAAGATACACCAGAAGCACGGGAGGACCAGCAACGTATGAAAGACCCATACAACAAGCAGACGGATAAAGGGCGTCAATACTTAAGCAGCTACGCTCTTACCAAAGCAGAGAAGGAAATCTTTTTTGAATGCCTGAGCAGTATCAAGGTCCCGGCTGGCTTCTCGTCAAATATAAAGGGAATAATAAATATGGCAGAGAAAAAATTCCAGAACCTGAAGTCTCATGATTGCCACGTGATTATGACGCAGTTGCTTCCGGTTGCATTGAGGGGGCTTCTACCGGAAAATGTTCGAGTACCCATTGTGAAGCTATGTGCATTCCTCAATGCAATATCTCAGAAGGTCATCGATCAGTAACTCTACCAAGTTTACAGAAGGCTGTGGTCCAATGTCTTGTCAGCTTCGAGTTGGTGTTCCCCCCATCATTCTTCAATATTATGACGCATCTCCTGGTTCACCTAGTCGACGAGATTGCCATTCTCGGTCCTGTATTTCTACACAATATGTTCCCCTTCGAGAGGTTCATGGGAGTCTTGAAGAAATATGTTCATAACCGTGCTAGGCCAGAAGGAAGCATCTCAAAGGGCTATGGAACACAGGAGGTCATTGAGTTCTGTGTTGACTTTATTCCTGACCTTAAGCCGATTGGTGTTCCTGAATCGCGGCATGAGGGGAGACTGAGTGGAAAAGGCACGCTAGGAAAGAAAGCACTGATATGTAGGGACGGGCATTCTTTAACTCAAGCACACTACACAGTTCTACAAAGTTCCACCTTCGTGGCTCCGTATATCGAGGAACACAAGAATTATGTACGCTCCAAGAACCCGGGGAAGGATGACTCCTGGATTAAAGAAAAACACATGGAGACTTTCGGCAGTTGGTTGCGATTACAGCTCATGAATGACACCACTGTCGGAGATCAGCTCTACTTGTTGGCCGCGTCACCATCTTCGACTGTATTGAATTTCCAAGGGTACGAGATAAATGGGAATACATTTTACACGATCGCCCAAGATAAAAAGAGCACCAACCAAAACAGTGGTGTCCGCTTTGATGCAACAGACGAGAATGGGCAAAAGGACACATACTATGGTTACATAGAGGAGATATGGGAACTTGACTATGGACCTACTTTTAAGGTCCCTTTGTTTCGGTGCAGTTGGGTCAACATGAATGGAGAAGGGATAAAGGTAGACCAGCTGTACGGAATGACAACAGTGGATCTCAAGAATCTTGGTTGTTACAGGAACGAACCATTCGTCCTAGCCAATGATGTGGCTCAGGTTTTCTATGTGAAGGACATGTCCTCCAGACCGAAAAAAAAAAGCAAACGAATACATCAGACGATGAGCCAAAGCGTCACATAGTTCTTTCAGGGAAAAGAAACATCGTGGGAGTCGAGGACAAGACAGACATGTCAGCAGATTATGATAAGTTTGATGAAATTCCGCCCTTCACAGTGAAAACTGACCCAAGCATCCCGTTAAATAATGAAGATGCTCCATGGTTACGGCCGAAGCGATCATAGGCCAGGGACATACGCGAAGAAGGGTTCATGGCTTTTATGTAAATCAATGTAATGTATTAAACCTTTATGTGATGTGTAGTAATGTATTAAACCTTTTAGAAAACAAGTGACCATATGTAATGCATGGTTCCCGAGCATTCTGAATAGTTCCCAATACAATCTCTACATATAACTGATGATCTTTAGCATTTCCAAGTGATGCAGAAAGCGCCAACGGCGAGAAACTGCATCCCACTTTTCAGGAGTACTAATAATGATCTCCCCTTTGTCAAGAAGCTTCAAATCTCTCCATTCCAAGACAATCTCTGTATTCTCCAAGATCTTTAGCATTTCCATGTGATGCAGAAAGCAGAAAATGGTTTTGGATTATTTATTCAAATTTATACACTTTTCATGTTGAAAGTCTTTTCAGATTCAAAATTATGCAATAAATATTTGTTAATGCAGTTTTAATTGAAAATACCAAAATGGTTAATAGTTTGTATAGTTTGAATAAATATTTTAGAAAACAGAAAATGATTTTGGATTATTTATTCAAATTTACACACTTTTCATGTTGAAAGTCTTTTCAGATTCAAAATTATGCAATAAATATTTGTTAATGCATTTTTAATTGAAAATAGCAAAATGGTTAATAGTTAGAATAATTATTTTAGAAAATAGAAAATGGTTTTGGATTATTTATTCAAATTTAAACGCTTTTCATGTTGAAAGTTTTTTTAGATTCAAAATTATGCAATAAATATTTGTTAATGCATTTTTAATTGAAAATAGCAAAGTGGTTAATAGTTAGAATAATTATTTTAGAAAACAGAAAATGGTTTTGGATTATTTATTCAAATTTAAACACTTTTCATGTTGAAAGTCTTTTCAGATTCAAAACCATTTGAAA
This sequence comes from Poa pratensis, assembly GCA_947311845.1. NCBI lineage: Eukaryota > Viridiplantae > Streptophyta > Magnoliopsida > Poales > Poaceae > Poa > Poa pratensis. The sequence goes on from CAMZMU010000105.1 coordinate 26,095,949, forward strand.
TTCATATTCAAACACCTAAATAAGAAAAAAAAGCGGGAACAACATTCAGAACTGAAAAGTTTGAAATAAATTTGAAAAATGACTCATTGGTCCGGTTTATACGAAGAAGCGGGACTAATAACCCATGGACGCGCGAGGCAAATCTGGCATTAAATGACCAGGGCATTGGTCCCGGTTCCTCCCACGAACCGGGACCAATGAGTCCTGGTACTTATAACTGGCAGCCTCCTTCTTCCCCATTCTCACGCACGCGAGGAACTAAATCGACGCGAGAGGAGCCGCCGCCACCACACGCCGTCAGGCTGCCCCTCCACGCGCCGCCCGAGCCCGCCGCCGCCCCGACGCCGGCCTCCTCCCCGCACGCCGCCCCGATGCCGCCCGCCTCTCCTCCACGTGCCGCCTCGACCTCCTCCACGCGCCGCCTCGGCGCCGCGCCGTCGCGCCGCTGCGCCGCCCGAGCCCGCCGCCCCGGCCACCTCGACGCCCGAGCCCGCCGCCCCGGCCACCTCGGGGTGAGCCTTTAATTTGCTCTCAATTGAATTTGATTGTAATTCAAAATGTTGAAATCTGTCGGAATTTGATTGTAGTTCATTTAGATTGTAATCCGAATTTGAATGTTCAAATATGTTTGCATTATATATTTTAGAGTATCTCCAATTTTTGTTAGCAAATTGAAATGTTCCAAAAAAATTAGCAAATTGAAATGTTCAAATATTTAGGTTTTTTGCGTGTGCCGGTGTGCCGGTCTGTTGTCGCGTGGCGGTGAAATGTGAAGGGGTGGCCGATAATGCCGTCTAATAAGTAGTCCGGGCACTACGGGAGAGCGGTTTGTTGTCGTGTGTTGTTTATCGGGCACACGGCAAAGGCGATCTTTACCTTGTGCTGCATACGGGAAAGAAACACGGACGGCGTAGTAGCACACAAAACACACGGTAAAGAAAAGCTCACGACAAAGGCAAAAAAAACACACACACACACAAGAAAGAGGGGCACACGGCAAAGACAATGGACACGTGCCCACACAAGAAGAGGTGAGCCACTGCGCCGTCGCCACCGTCTCTGGCCACGGCGGCGCCGCCCGAAACTAGTTGCCGCCGGCGCGCCCGTTTCGCTCAGACTTAGCCGCTGACGGGTAGGTCCCACCCGTCAGCGTTTTAATCATTTTCACGTGCGGGAAAAAAAATTAAAACTGGGCTAGGCCCAGTGGGCTGGGAACCTTCTCAGCCCATATATTTTTCCCTCCTCTTCCGAATTTATGAATTAGTAGAAACTTTCAAACTTGTAGGCATGTTAGAAAATTCATAACTTGAGATTTATAAGTCCAAATAAATCAAACCAAAATTCTCTGGATAGCTTATGAAATTGCTAATCCAACCATATTGGTTTCATCTTATTTAGATCATTATACAGTGAGTGATAATTCAAACAGTACAGAAGGTTTATATTCTAAACTTGTTTGTTTCTGATGCTCTAGAACTCCAAATGACTTGAGGTAAATTTTGTTAGCTTAGTAATTTAAAATGTTAGCTATCCCTATTTTTGTAGAATTATTAGAACAACAGAGGCAAAATAGAAAATCAAATAGTGATGTATCCTTTTCTATAGTATCATAATTATAGTGGAATAAATAACTATCCAAATGGACCTAGACCAATTTTGTTGGATTATTGTTGTGATGCTTGGTTGGGTAGTGTGGTGATTGTTTGATTAACAGAACTCTCTAGGTGTAATATTTAGTAAAAATGTTGTTTCTGCCTTTAATAAAAGAAAATGATTTAAGTGTCTGTATTATAAAATGTTGTTTATGTTTATGTTTATTGTTGAGTGTCCTTACAGAAAAAATTGTTTTAGTAAAAATTTTTGTTAGTAGTTGTTAGTACTGTTACCCAACTAAAGTTTTGTGCATTGTTCTTAATTTGCAGAAACTATGGAACACGGCAGAGACGAAAATCAGGAAAACATCCTCGAGGATATGATCCGCGGGGAAGATGTTGGCGATGTCACCTCGCAGTTTCTGAACAACTCTGGTGAGGGAGATGAGTCTCTCAACCGAAGAGACGGCTCCGGTGAGGTAGAAGCCGACGGCTGGGGCGAGGGAGAAGCCGGCGGCTTCGATGAAGGAGAAGCCGACGAGGGAGAAGCCGACGGCTCCGGTGGAAAATTAAATGTTGCAAACTCCAGCGAGGTGCATATATATATTAATTAATTAATTAAGCCTCTGCTGTATATATACATATATTAACGCTCTTTCTTCTTTTAGCCCTCCGGATTAAGCAAATCTTCTGTAAGGACGAAACGAGGCCCAGCCAAAAAGTTGGGTGACCATGAAAGGTACAGGATCGAAAAAGTCGCTGAAGACGGCACACCGATTTCTCCCCCTGATGTTGCAAAAAAAATTGTAAAGCCATGCAGAGTTATTGTTAGGGACTACATCCCGATCACCGTTCGAGAATGGCATAAGCCAAGGGCGGGAGGAATAAGATATGTCGGCGACAAAGGCAAAGAAAACCTTTGGAAAAAGCTCATGGTTAATTTCACCCTGCCGGCGCCAGAGGTGGATCCAGATGAGGAGGATCCAAATGAGGCAGAAAAGATTGCCCAGCAAAAAAATCATAGAGCAAAAAGTCAAGCAGTGGGCTTTTAAGAAGATGGCCGAGCAATTCAAGAACTGGAAGAAAAGATTGCACACCGAGTTTATCAACAAAGATAAGACTCCGGATTTCGATAAAGGGTATGAGAAGATAAGAGACGAATGGGAAGAATTTGTGGCGTACAAGAAATCGGAGGAAGCTCAGAAAAAGTCTAAAAAAATAAGGCAAATGCTGCTAAAAAAAGTACCACCATACTATGGGGCCTGGTGGCTACGCCTTTAGCATGCCTAAGTGGGAGAAACTTGAGGCCGACCTGCTGGCTAAAGGGATCACTCCAGAGCCATACACATGGATCGAACGGGCAAGAAATTGGTTTTACGGGCATGGGGGCACGTTGGACGCAGAAGGGAAGTGCATATATAACAGAACACACAAAGATAAGCCCCTACTACCCATCGAAGGCATTAGAAATGCAGTAAAGGATGTTGAAGAGGGACGGTTCTGTCCTGATAGAGAGGATGACGAGCTCACACGCGCCCTTGGGAATAAGGAACACGACAGACGAACACGAGGGACACCAGGCTCCAAGCCGTGGAAAATTGCGATTCCCGAGGACAGGAAGAAATTTCCGATAGAAGCCATCAGAGGAGAAAGGAAAGTGAGGCAATGGAAGCACGCGCTGCTGCAGACCGGTTGCGTAATATAGAAGAAACAATAAAGCGGTAGCATGATCAAATTGATGCACTTAGCCAGCAAGGTACCAGCGGCCAATCTCAGCGGCACATGGTAGAAGCTGCATGCGATGGTACCGGCGGCCCATCGAATCGGAAAAGCAGCGTGGCTTCCACGGAGCTCCAGGATGGTAATGATGATGCACTGACGATGGCTCCTCTTCGTCGCTACCCAGTGGATGATATCACGGAGAGCACACCTTGTGAGCTACATGTGAAAGTTTTTAACTTAACCATGAAGGTGGCGGTCGGCTATGCCGTACCAATTGGACCTAAACCAACTTTCCATTTCTCTCCGGTTCCACATGGCTACGCTGTTGTCGGGGTGGATGAAGTGATGAAAGAATTTGAGGAGCTGAAGCTGGAACACCCTGCAGGTGAAGATGGGGAGGTGGTTGAACTTGGAGAAGCCAAAAAAGGGACCATTCTATGGCCAAAGGAATTCATCGTGCTTCCAAACTGGCAGCCAAGGCCATCGACTCCTCAGAGTAGCAATCCATCTTCGCCGCCGCCTCACCAGTGTCTAGCGCAACAGTCCTCTTGCCGCCGCCGCCTCAGGCACCGTCTCTGCCGCCTCACCAGTCTCCAGCGCAGCCGTCTCCGCCGCCGCATCAGTCGTCTCCGCCCACTGAGGCTCAGCGTACCACCGCTGGTACTATGAGGGGTAAGCGATCACCGAAACGTAAAAGTCGCCCCTCCCAAAAGTACCTCATAAAATCTTCCCATGAGACCTTACGACTATACGGAGGAGGAAAATGCCGCGATCGCAAATGCCCAAAATAAAGAGTGGTGGGCTAACCGAAGAAGCCGAAAGCGCCAGAGTTCCCGCCACCCCAGAAGAAAAAGCCGCCGTCTTCAAAATGCTGAAGACCCTTGAACAACCCCCGCCAAGGCTGACACCAGACTATGACCGCTCTATTCGCAAGTCGCTGAGGCAAATAAGCAGCGGTCGAAGAGTAGTAGTGCAAGCGGGAAATCAGTTCCCCAGCTCGGAGAACAGAAAAAACTGTCGTGCCCCCCGCTCAAAGTGTTTTCCAATACCGAGGTGGGGTCGAGCAGAGTGCAGTCGACGTCGATCCTGAGTTTGTTGCAATGTACGGAGAAGCGGCCTCTGCTCAGGGCATGTCTATTCCTCAGTACTTAGAGCATACAAGAGTTCCAGGAAGTAGCATACAAATACCGGCACGGGTATCCTCTCGTCAAACCTGAGTTAGTCAACGGTCTACCAACAAAAATGCGAAGATTGCATAAGTGGTACATGCGAGTCTCAAAGGAAGGGCAAACTGGATCTACGTGGGATATAAAACGAGCATTACGTGCATGGAGATGGCGTGGTAATGATTGAATTTTGTGAATTATTTCAGTTATACCAACAAGACGCCATCGACAAAGCTATCCTCAGTGCCTATTGTCTGTAAGTATTATTTCTGTAATTAAGTCTCTAGCTAGCTCAGCTCGTTCATTGCATGTATAATCTTACTCATCACTATATTAATTATGCAGAATGAAGATTCTCCAATGCAAAAGAGGACAAATCTATGACATTGGGTTCATTGACCCATATTTCGTTCATAAAAAAAACTCTCCAAGGTCATTACATCGACACAGAGAATAACTTGGTAAAGGCGTTAAGGTTTTCCGAAACCAAAAGGGAAATACTATTTCCTTACAACTACGGGTGAGTGTTACAGTCTTGTACACATTCTATTTCGCTTACTCGATGTTAAGTGTATAATTGATGACTTATGCGTGCGCAGCTTCCACTTTATTCTGCTAATCATTAAACCTGACAAAAGAGTAGTACAAGTCATGGACTCAAAACGTAAACCCCTTGAGGAGTGGGCGGACATGCAGAAATGCCTCCAAGGGTAATTTCAATCATTATGACACTATATCGGCAACTTTCCGTTCATTCCCTGGTAGCAAGTAATTAACATATAACTCCTTTATTCATTTTCTTTGCCGGACAGGGCTTGGAAACAGTTCACCGCCAAGGCTAGGGGTATTTGGACGCCGGAGCTAAAATTTGAACCAGTAAATGTAAGTACTACTAGCTAGATCCGTGCATCTCTTTGATTCTAGTTTCAATACCATTATTATGCTTGATTATTATTTTGATTGAACTTGTTCTCGTAAAGTGCTTGAGGCAGGAACATGGGAATAATTTATGTGGATACTACGTTTGCGAGTTCATTCGCCAGACGACCCAAGAGACGGGCAGCCGGTACTTAGAACAACTTGAAGTACGTAAACAATATTCACAATTTTAGTTTATTGCCATCAATTGTGTTTAGTTTCATTCATATATATTGACCCCTTCTTTAAATTAGATCGAACGGTTGCGGGACGGTCTTCTACCACAAGATCGCGTACGAGCAATTAAAGAGGAAATTGCGGGATTCTTAGATGCAGAGGTTCTAGATCCGAAGGGAGAATACTATCGGAAGATTGAAATGTAAGGGTAGTGGTTCCTTCATTGCTGTATGTCGACCCCTTCTTTGTAATATGTTCGACCAAGCACGACGAATGAGATGTGTGTAATATATTCATGACGATGATGTGTAATAGTGGTTCCTTCATTGTTGTATGTAGTACCATCGAATTGAGTGCGAGATGGAGAGCCGGCGAGTGAGAGATGAGCCGGCGAGTAGTACCTGCACAGAAATATCGAAACTTGGCCTCAATGAGCCGGCGAGTGTGAGATGGAGAGCACGTCGGCGATGCGAAGAAGAGGGAGACGACGGAGGCACCGGCGAGAGGAAGAGGGGGTGGATGGAGGCGACGGGACAAAGAGAAGTGTTCAAATTGAGTGCAAAACACAAAATAAAAAGTGTCCAAATAATTAAAAGGAAAAATACAAAATCAAAACATCAGTCCCGGTTCGTATTACGAACCGGGACCAATGAGTCCTCCCCCAATCGCTGCAGAACAGGCCACATGGAGTCCCATTGGTCCCGGTTCGTATATTACGAACCGGAACCAATGAGTCCTCCCCCCAATCGCTGCAGAACAGCCCACGTGGAGCCCCATTGGTCCCGGTTCGTGGCCGAACCGGGACCAGCATTAGTCTCGATTGGCCAGTCCTGGTTCGGAAACCGAGACTGATGGCCCAACCGAACCGGGACCATAGGGTTGTTTTCTACTAGTGGCATATGCGTGAGCAGTAGTAGCCTGTGCGTGGCGTGCGGAGCTCTTGGACAAAGTAAGCTTCAAACTTTTCAATCAGCACGCACTGACGCGCACGAGACAGGCCACCGAGATTCCTCAAGGCCGGAGGGAATCTCTAATCTTCCGAGTTAATTTACTGGTGTTTGACGTGGGTTCTAGCGAACTGCTCCGATCATGTGGCCAATAGGAGGCGGTGATCGATCCACCTCTGCCACTCTTTCACTTGTTTAGCCAAGCGTAATATTCGCCGGCTGCTGGCTGATTGGTTTGGCACGTAGGAGGGATATTTGTCACTAATTAACCAAGGACGGTTTGTTAGCTAACCGAGAGTGATTCGGCCTTCAGTGTCCTTGTCATGATGCTTCCTTCCTGCCGTTTTGTTCTACCCTACTACTGCTACTGCTTGAGTGAACTAGTCTGGTATTCACTTGGACGGCATGCACCGGTGGCAAGCATCAGTTACAACAATACGACAATTTGCGTACTCTCCTCTGTAGATTAATCCCCCAAGATGTAGGTTGGCACATGTATGGGCCTGTAAACGAGTCGAGCTCGAGAGCGAACCTTGGTCCTCCCCTTTCCCCGTCCACTATAGGAAAGGCGATTTTGTGAACCTCCCCGCTCAAACCACCTCGCCGCCGTCGATCCCTCGATTCCCCGCCCTCCGTCGGCCGCTCCGGCGGCGGGAGGACGGGAATCGACGGATCTAGGCGTGTATATAGTGTAGGTTTCAGTAGGGCTCAAGCCGGCGGCGTCGGGGCGGAAGAGGCGCGGCCGGATTGAATTTTGCAGGTGGTGGTGCTTCCCCTCGTCGACGGCGCTCCGAGGAACTCTGGAGTCGAGCTACTACCTTCGTCGAGCCTGCGGCTCTACAGGTTGCGACTTCCCCTTTGCCGGATTCCGTGGGACGACGGATCCGGTGCTTCAAGATCTTCCGAGAGTTGCAGATGTACTTCGGCGTGACAACGACGGCGACCTCCGGCGTAGATCCTCTGGGATCGGTGATCGGCGACTTCCCGCTGCCATGGGGATGCTCCTGTTCCAAGGCATGATGAGGAGTACGTGCAGCGGCGTGCCACCGACAGCGTTGCGTCTTCTCGGGCGTGGTCGAGTTGCTCAGGGGCTGGGCTGTAATTTGTTTTCTTCTGGGGGCCTCTTTGTAACTTGTTCGATGTAATTTCTGTACCTCTCTCCGCAAAAAAAAAAAAAAAAAAAAAACGAGTCGAGCTCGAGCGGGTTATGCCATGCTCTCCTCAGCTCATACTAAAATTCGAACGAGGTTTGAGTGAGTCGACTGAATGGTCGTGCTGTAAAATTGGCTCCTACTCGGCTTGTAACGCTATTGAGTCGATATTGATCTAGTTTCGAGCTAAGCAATACACTGAAAATTGCTATATTCGACGGCAGGTAACCACATCAACATCATAACAAAATGCTATAAATATTGTTCCAATCAAAACCAAGATAATATATATTTATTCAAATTATCTTCACTTGTTTCTCTCTCAATCGAAAGACTAGTACTTGTTTGTAACATAACACAAAGACTCAGGATAAGTATCTACTAGGTATAACAATTTATTGAACGGTATAAGTTCATACAAGTTCGAGTGATGTGCACGGATCCAAGGTGTTCTTCGAGCGGCCTTGGGACTCGAAGTAATTCCTTTCATCACCTACAAATCAAGCACAAGTGCTTAATATTGGAAATATTTATTAATTTTCAAGATAATTTAAACCATGCAATTGAACGATTACAATTTTTATACTACGTCTGCATGAAATTTCGAAGGATCTTTATCCAGAAAAGGGACTTTATGTACATCGTCCTAATACTATTTTTTGATGGCAATACGTGAGCACAATAAAGTTATCATACATATATAAAAGTGTTTATTTCACATGAATGACACACACTGAGTACTCAAGAACCCACCTTGTTATATTTGTTTTCTTTTTGGGAGTCTCTAACCCATAATATTCGCAGGCTGCTGACCGATTGGTTTGGCACGTAGGAGGGGATGTTTGTTACTAATTAATCAAGGACAGTTTGTTAGCTAACCGAGAGTGATTCGGCCTTGAGTGTCCTTGTCATGATGCTTCCTGCCGTTTTGTTTTACCCTACTCCTGCTTGAGTGATTGGTTGTTAACTAGTCTGGTATTCAGGCATGGCAAGCATCAGTTATAACAATACGACAATTTGTGTACTCACCACTGTAAATTAACAGGTTAGCTATATAGCGTAGCACATGCATAGTATAGGCCGGTAAATTAGTCGAGTTTGAGTGAGTTAAGATTTGTTGGGCTCAGCTCATACTAAAATTCGAGCGAGGTTTGACTGAGTCGGGTGAATGGTCGTGCTGTAAAACTAGATCATACTCGTCTTGCAACGCTATCGAGCCGATCTCGACCTAGTTCGAGCTAAGCAAGACAATGAAAGTTGCTACATTCGAATGCAAGTAGCTATATCGACATCGTAAAAAAGGCTATAAAATATTATTCTAATAAAAACCAAGATGATATAAATTTAAATTCTAAATAGTTTGACTTGTTCCCTCTCAAACGAAGGACCAGTACTTTTTTGTAACATAACACAAAGAGTCACGATATGTATTAATAAGCATATCAATCTACTGAACAACATAAGTTCATACAAGTTCAAGTGGCAGATCATAGGTGTTCTTGGAGCACCCTTGGGACTCAAAGTAGTTCCTTTCATCAGCTACCAACTTAGCACACATGCTTAATATTGGAAATGTTTATTAATTTTCAAGATAATACAAACAATGCAATTGAATGTTCACAATTTTATTTTTACTCCTTACTAGTCTGTATGAAACTTTGAAGGATACTTATCCAGAAAAGGGACAAGTACGTCATTCTGATTTATTTATTTTGTCATGGCAATATGTGAGCACAAAAAAGTTATCATACATATATAAAAGTGTTTATTTCACATGTATTGCACAAACAGAGTATTTAAGAACCCACCTTGTTATATTTCCTTTCCTTTTGGGAGTCTCTAATCCAACTTGTCTTGCACACCAAAGTCTGAACTACATAAACTATCCTCTACGTTCATGTAATTCTTACAACTCAAGACAAGGCGTAATTTTTCAAGCTGAGTTTTATTATAACTCTAACTTCGACGCATCCTTCTCAATACATTATTTACATCTATTACACTTAATGTACCGGATCGTTCTTGTCCCTTAGTTGGCGCAACTCATATCTCTTTCTTGCCGAGAAAATTCATCAACTTGTTGGAGTGATGTTGGCTTACCCATGTTATGAATTTTTTTACCGTGAAAAATGCAGGGTAAAACCTCCCACAATAATTATTGATTAAAGAGAAAAAAATAGGTACAAGATTTACAAAGAACAAGAATAACAAAAAAAGAAGATATTAGAAGATTGTCAATCTGTCTTGACAATTCAGCATGGTGCTTCTCTCTCTCTCCCTATGCAAATGAAGGTGTGAAAGTTTTCCAAGATCTAGGTGCGTCATATTCTATAGAAGTTATATCAGATCCACCACCTTCCTTCCTCTAGCACACGACAATGTTAGGCGCATACTCATTAGCACCAAATTCAGGTGCATCACTGTATTCAGCTGGTAAACCATGTCGTAATACAATCTCAGATGTAGCAAACTAAGATTCATTTTCAACTCTCCCTAATCGAGAGACAATTGCAGCTTTATGTTCTGCTATTAATACATTGACTGGTATTTATGAAGCAATAGTATGGGTAAAGTATCGTGTTCTCCACAGGGATCGGAATACTAGAGTCTAGAGATCGATTCACAGCTAAGACAAGGATAAAAGGATGCTTGTGAAAGTAAATAAAGACACAAACTAGCAGCAGTTCCATATCAAGGAAGAAGTGACAGAAACATGCATCAACTGAACCAAACTTCACTCGGGAAAAACCACAAACACCTTGCGGTCACACCAAATATCCACTGATTACACGAGCTCAAGTTCAAATTTTTGACCGATCACAACAGCAAGCACATATACAAAGGAAGAAGAAAGGTTTGGGAAGAGTACTATAGCTTACAAACTCCACAGCAAGATCAAAAAAGGAAGGAAAGAAGGTTCTTGGACGTCATCTCCTCCAGTTCATCCTCCAGATCGCATCTCGATCTCCTCTTTCTCCTTCTCTGCTTTCTACTTCCTCTCTCTTCGCATGAAGAAAAGATCGTGGTTCGGTCTGGGATCTGCTACCTGCTCCCGCACCTTTCATGCCTGATGGTTGATACGTCTCAAACGTATCTATAATTTTTGATGTTCCATGCTTATTTTATATCAAATGTCACATGTTTCTTCTAAAATTTATATCATTTTATGACATTTATTGGACTAACCTATTGACCTAGTGCCCAGTGCCAGTTTCTATCTGTTTTGCCTGTTTATTGTAGAAAAGGGCCAAAAATGAACGTGCTCGAAATTGAACGAAAATTTACGTGATTTATTTCCAGCACAAATAAGGCACGGAGCCCGAAGATGAGCTGCAGGTGGGCCCCACAGCCACCAAGTGACCTCACAACGCGGGGTACCCCTATCCCGCGCCGTGGGCCCGCTTGGCCCACCTGGTCACTGCCTTGCGTCGCATCTTCGCCTATAAATTGATTCCTGACCTAAAAACGACAGAACACCGAACACTTTTCCCAGATACGACTCCGAGCTCCGCCGCCATCCAAAACCCTAATTCGGGGGACAAAAGTCTCTGTTCCGAGACCCTGCCGGGATGGGGAAGTGCCCCCGGAGCCATCTTCATCGCCGTTGCTGCTTCCCATGATGAGGAGGGAGTAGTTCTTCATCGAGGCTGAGGGCTCTATCGGTAGCTATGTGGTTTATCTCTCTCTCCCATGGCGTGATCTTTATGTGATCAGGAGCATTGTAATCTAGTTGAATTCATAGATGTTTCCCCATCATTATGTTATGGATATGCTACTCAATTGGTTTTATCATTGTAATTTCCGAAGTCACCTTTGTCCCACGGTGCGAAGAGGACAGTGTGCGTACCATGTGTGACTCAACTGGATAATAAATTAGAGGGATTTTTACCATGAGTTGTTCTTTGTGTTGGATGTCATTGTGAAATCATGGTGTTTGTTTACTCAGACTTTAAGGTGTGCTTTTGTAGCCCTACGTAGTAGTAATGATGTTCTTTATCCAGTAGAAGAATAGTTCTGAGTAGCACCTAAGTTGCATATTGAAGAGGAAGTTTATTCTAGTGTTCAACTATGTTACAATTGTTGGGAGTGACCACTAGTGAAAGTATGATCCCTACGCCTTGTTTCGGCTGCCTTCCCGATCGAGTACCTCGGGCCGCCAGCGCACAACTCCGGGGACACTCCCATGTTCTACAGTTTCAGAGGCACCTACCCTACTCAGCGCTGTGCCGAGATCATCCTCGGCCACCTCTTCACCGACAATCGTCTCTACAACATCAGGCGTGGGGCAGACGGCGGGGATGTCTACGCAGTCCTTTGGGAAGAAGGACATGCTGATCGGCTCCATGGAGACGTCTACTGGGTAGCAGACACCCTCTGCTGCTGCTGCTCGAAGGTGAGCCCATGGCTCCTCTGGGACCAGACCATTCCGAATGTCATCCCCACTGTGCGCGTCATCAACCAGTAGTTCAGTCCCCGTTCTTGTCCATCAAGTCCATCTACTGGAGCTTCGGCCGCTCCATTGCTACTCCTTGTGTAATGGCGACCTTCTTAATAAATTTGTGTGTGTTCTGTACTGCATTTACTATGTGTATATCTCTGTTCTCAGTTTCCGTTAATACTCCGATTTTAAAGATGCGTGAGAAGAACAGAGCCTGTAGCCAGTATTCCCCTTTTCAAAATTTCCTAACCGCTCCTTAAATTACTGCGCCCTAACACTAGATCATGTTCTGGCCTGTCCACGTGACGTATATGGCCCACTAAGCTTGTATTTGTACGCTTCTCGCTGCGTTAACAACCCTACTAACCATGGGCGCGCTACTTTGTTTCCAAATCGCGAGTGCCTTTCGAACCACACAATTCCATCCGCGCGCGTCGCCAAGAGCCAAAAGTCCGGGTCGCTGATCTTTAACTACATTTTTTTCTTCCTATAACTAGATGGGTGGATTAAAATAGTCGTGTTGGCCCACTTAATTTAAATAAGCCGACTCACTTATCTCGAACATATCTTAGGTGGGCCTGTTATTTACCACGGTTTATAAAAGAGGCAGAATTGATGACGACGTAACAATAAACTTAACGGCGTTTGCACATTTACATTATGTGCAGCTACCACGACAAATTACTTTGTGGTTGATGCAAACAGATCTACCATGGATTTTGGTGAATGGTAATAGATCAATCTACCATATACCTTCAACCACAGTTCACTTTTCATTGTAAAAAATGTTTGGCGAAGAAAAGGTACCATTCTACCCAGAAAACAAGTCGTGGTAGAAGGCCACTTTTATTGTCGTGAGCCCCTAGGGTAATAACCCTAGCATGATTCCTCACAAAAATAAAATGGCTCAAATTTGTCCCTGTAAAATAACCCTTTCTCAAATAATGAACATGGATGCTACGCCTTATCTATTACTACTATTAAAAGAGCAAACTTGATCAGATACATTAAATTTATGCCATATGATCTCTGACCAACGAACCAGATTGTTCAGTCCGTGTTGAGCAACTCAACACAACGAAACGTTATTTTTGTTTTTGTGTGAGATTGACATCGCTGTTCGTTCGATCGCCACGCCCCCGACGCCGTTCTTCACCGGCGCAGCGACTCCTAGCCCGTTGGACTCGCCCGCAGCAAACAGGAAAGGCCCGCACTTCAACTTTCTCCCTACCCCTCTCTTCCCACAGCTGAGGCGGAAGAGTTCGATTCCAACCGGCGGCGGCGACACGAAGCTCACCGTGATGACCGCCGATGAGCAGATTCTCTCCCTGGACGAATCCGTAAGCCTCCCTCCCTCACCCTACTCTCTGCCTTCCCCATCTCGATCTTGACGGGCAATAGAGGCTGCTTCGTGGGGCTGAATTCGGGCGGTGACTGGTGAGCTCGCCAGAAGGGCGACGGATTTCGGTGAGAATCTGGCGCATCCGACCCGCAATTCACTCCCCGTGGCGTGTTGTTGCCTCGTGTTCATGCGTAAAGTTCAGTAGGATCTTTAGCTGCGGTGGCTTGGTTAGGCTAGAGTTAGGCGACCCTTCTCCCTCTACAGCTAAACTCACACTGTGATTGCGATCCACCTATGGAACTCTGCCCCTTGTGGCTGAATTTTCTAGCCTGCGTGCTTTGCAGGTGGAGAATCTGAAGGCGCTTCTTGAGGTGGAGGTGAGCCGGGGCAGCGGGGTCTTGTTTCAGATTTCTCTTCTAGGAGTTTCCTTGACTTGTTTCACATTGTTGGTTTTGGGTGTCGGTCTGTGGCTAGACTCGACTCTCGAGTGCCGTTGCAGCAGCAGGTGCTTCATTTCAATGGCAAGGAGATGAACAACGTGGAGAAGCTCAGCCCAATTGGAGTCCATGATGGTGATCTTGTGATGACGGACTGACGGTTCCCTCCGATAACAAGTTTGGTTGTAGGCCTTCTAAATATACCTCTTTTGGTTCTCCAAGGGAATTTCCTTGGTGGTTAAAATTCCTGCAGTTCATTATGGGTGATGTAATGCTTCTGGTACTACATGTGATGTCTTGTTTTCAGTTATTGGTATGCCGAGATGGTTTTCCTCTTGTAGTTATCAGTTCTCATTTTTGTGTATCATCGTAGCAAATCAGAACTGGCATAATACTGACCAATAAAGGCCGCAACATTAAACTTGAAGAGTTCCAGGTTAGATGGCTTAGGCGTTCAGCTAATGGCGCTGCTCATGTGTTAGCTAAGGAAGGATGCGGCCTAGGGTTGAATGTGTTGGTATGCCTTGTATCCTGAGTGCATGGAGTATGTACTGAACCAGGACCGGTGTGGTGTTGAATAAAGGCCGCAGCATTAAATCTAAAAAAAAAAAAGAACTGGCATTATACTGAAAAGACGCAATACATTTTTGTAGCTTAACTGATCCTCATGAATTTTAATGCACATTAACCTAGGTTCAGTTCCTGGACTTCATATTATCCTAGGTTCAATTCATGGTCGCAGAAAATGATATTTTTGTGTGGACTGTGTTAAAAAGATAAACTCCGGTGCTTCAAAATGACTTAATTTGTACGACACATGTTTTTTTTCTTTTTTGCACAGCCTGCAAAAAATATTTTTTTTTCACCAAATGTTTTTGCGAGCATAGAATGTCTTGATGTACACCCATTTTTTGTTTAATTATTTTAACATTTTAAAATATATTTAAAACATTATCATAACGGGTGCATCTAGACACATGAATCAAAACACAATGTCCCCAAAGTTTAGATTTATGAGTTAAAAATATGCAGATGAGCAAAAGCTATAGAAACAGTGGCGGAGCCACGTTGTGGCTGTGTAGTCAAGCGACTACACATGAATTTGGCAAGTCCTTTTGCTCTATGTGACGATGTTATCTTATGTCAATACGAAGCAGAAATTATTCATTTTTCTTATAGCAATAGCGTTTATTGTGAGGTCTTAAATTATGTGAACGGAGAAAATTGTCAAGAAATGGCTATCAGAGCCAAATGCTGCGGATTCTTGTCTACATAGTAGGTGTGTTCTGATTTAGTTTTGTCATATTAGTAAAGCTTGACATCACAGAGTTTGGATCCTGGCTCCGCCACTGTATAGAAAGTGCAACTCACTGAAGGAGGTTGGCATTCAAAATACCTGTCAAATACCAAAGATATTATGATACTGCAACTTTTTTATTTCATGCGAGATTTAATTATTAAGATTACACGTGCGTGCACGTGCCCGATTACTAGTACGATTAAAAGGGAAAAACATGACGCTTTGGCAGTACGTTTTTCTTCCTACTAGGTGGGGAAAGATACCAAATCCAAGAGGACCACAGCAAGAAGAAAGCCATCGGCCAAACTGGTACGGCCGGCATTTGTGCAAAATTTGCACTAGAAATCTAGCCAACGAGCCGACGACATTGTAGCATAGCTAGGCTAGCTTAACTAATCTACCACCGGATCAGACGCAAAAGTAAATCACCAAGGCCACCCAGCCCACTAATCGAAGTTAGGCAACCAATGGAGGAGAGATGCACTGCAGAACCTCAACTGGGGACAAAGAGAAAATTGATGCTGACGAGATAATTCTAAAACAAATCAAAAGCAGGACCGATTATCAACCAAGGAATAAATTGCAGACTGAAATAATGAGCCAAAAAAAGAGAAGATATATGAGCAGCAGGCCATATCGTAGCTGACCCCATGCAAGATCTGCTCACAGGGATAATGCTGATACTTTGTTGGCGTGCATGGATGGGGGAAGGAGAAGACGAAGACTCATAAAACGAGAGGGGACCGTTGCTAGATCCCCTCCTCATCCTCACCAAAATTGCCACGCCGATCCTGTGATCCTGTCAAGATGTATATCTGTGGACGAAGTAGTCTCTCTGTGCAGGTCGTTTGATCATAAACCAATGGGCAGATATCGTCGAGAAAATGGCGACTTTCAAGAGATATTTTTCTCCATTGATATTTCTTTCACGTGTGTCTTTGCTCGTCTAACAGCGGCATGGTTGTAAAACTTCTTCTCCTCGCAAGCTTAATATAGAAACGCGCACATCTCCTGCGGGTTCTCATTATTTTTTTTTTTTGAAAATAATATTTCTTCTTTAGCGGAACATTGGTTAGAAACTGAGGGACGATACACGAGGAAGTGAACACCTGTGATGCTTGTCCTGAATTATCATATACTCCTATGGATTAAGTGGTCGATACATGGTCGTTTTCATATGCTTTTAGTCTTGGAAGAGAACATGTTCTCCGACTGAAGGCGCCCGAACAAGAATCCATGGTTGACCTTTTGCAATGTCTGGCTATTAGTTATGCCATGGGCTTGTGCAAACTTTTCGTCTGTAACTTAATTTAAATAGGTAGAGATTTTCCGCCGTTACTTAGGCATGACTGCAATGCCAATGCCACGCCACCAAGGCATCGCCACCCTAATCCCGTTTTAGTGCTGATCCAGGAGCGCAAGAGCCGTGCAAGTATATATGCCTCTCAGTTTTCTATTGCGCGACTTGCTTCGGCCGATAAGACGATAAACATGCAGGGCCCAGCAAAAAATTTCTTTCAAAAAGCAACGCAAAAAGTCAACCAAGAGTCTTGCTCATTTTGGCATCCGCACATGACCTAATACGATATTCAAACCAAGTAAACCCGCCGGCTCACAACGTGTCATTTTTTTGCTGTAGGCCTATTTTGGTATGGATGCTTTGGTGCCAATTGAAGGAGCCGAAGAATTATAGATATCCTGGGATATTAGCTATGATCATTCTGATATCCTGGGATAAATAGCCATGATCCGAACTGATGCTTTCCAAATTTGGCAATAAATTTCAGAATATATGCATTTACATCCTGTTTCTTCAACTGAGTCAATAGAGCATTTAAGCCTCCATCGACATCAAGCAGCCAAGTTTGAAGCACCCGAAAATGTTTAAATACCTGGAACATCCCAGGATTTGTGCAGTCTCCAAACATATCCAACCCAAAAAAAACTCCACACGCATGTTTATTTTATCTCTGAGACAGGAACATGGTCATGTTGTGCGATGAACTCAATTGAAGTATGATTAAATTGGACACATGCCCCACACTGGGATCCACAATCAAGCAAGCATGTCTAATATGGACAGGCAGAGGAACAAGGCACCTTTTTTTTTTTTTTTTTTTTTGGTATGGTCTAGCTTGCGCACAGGTGGTGTGCGTGTGGTGTGTGCGTGTGGAGTGCGTTGTGCGTGAGTTCAGATACTACAAGCTGTATTAAGACCAGGAACAAGACACCCATTGGGATGGTCTTTTTCCCCAAACATCTCCCTTTAAACCAGTGAAGGGACACCAACCAAAACCACTGCCTATGTCTGCCCATACACAACTACAACTAGCCATGTCCTCTCTCTCTTGCTCCCTCTCCCCCCATAGGTCCATAACCAAATATATATACTAGGACTAGGAGAGCTGCTTCAGCCTTCATAGTACAACAGCAACAGGGGAGGAGGAGGAGGAGGAGGAGGAGGACGGAGGGGCGCCACCACCATCACCACCAAACCAAAAGTACACTTGGATTAGGGGGGTAGCAAAGGAGAAGTATTCGTTTTGCCTCACCGCCTTCTTTCTTTAGCTCGCTCTGCCTTCCCTCTTCTCGTGTGCAAGCAAGAAAACACAACAATGATGGCCTGTGGGTCTCGAAGCAACGAGATGGTGGATGAGTTTGAGAAGCTGGTCATCAGGATGAACCCTCCAAGGTTTCTTTCCTTCCAAGTTCCAAACCGATGTTCCCTTTGACCTCTGTCTCTTGCTAACTGTGCTACTTCTTCTTGGCCTTTGGGAACTTGCAGGGTCACCGTGGATAATGCCTCCGACATGACTGCAACCTTGGTCAAGGTAAAGCTACGGTGCCCTGCTCTGTTCTTGCAAAATTCTCGCAGACATTTCTCTGCGGAATTATTTTTCTCACGCTTTGTTTGTGCAGGTGGACAGTGCAAACAAGTATGGGACCTTGCTGGAGGTAGTTCAGGTACTGACCGATCTGAAGCTGACCATAAAGAGGGCCTACATTTCCTCTGATGGGGAGTGGTTCATGGATGGTGAGTGAGCAAGGCCTTTACTTGCAGCATCCCTGTCTTGGAAAGATTAAGGAGGAAGCCAGTGTGCCTTTCCGCTTTCGGTTTGGGTGTAAATCTTTCCATCGATTTCCAATCTTGACGAGGTTCCACCTTTGCGCAGTGTTCCATGTCGTTGATCAGGAAGGGAATAAGCTTTACGACGGCCAAGTCATCGACAGAATTGAACAGGTAATAAAGTAGAAACAATCCCACCTTGTAGATGCCAATTAATGGTACTACCTCGTTTCCAAAGAACAGAGCAAGTGCAGAGTAATGTGCAGTTGCCGTTGCAATTCGCTAGTATCGGCGTTGATGTGATTGGCAAGAAGAGAGTTTTGATTCTGTTGCGTTTGATTTCAGTCTCTGGGAGCCGGGTCCCTCAGTTTCCGGGGCTCGGACAGGTGTGTCGGCGTGGAGGCTGAGGCGGAGGCGGCGCAGACGGTGATCGAGCTGGTCGGCAGGGACCGGCCAGGCCTCCTGTCGGAGGTCTTCGCGGTGCTCACCAACCTGAGCTGCAACATCGCGGCGTCCGAGGTGTGGACGCACGACGGCCGGATGGCCGCGCTGGTGTACGTGACGGACGCGGAGACCGGCGGTGGCATCGCGGACCCGGACCGGCTCGACAAGGCGAAGCGGCTGCTCCGGCACGTGCTGCGCGGCAGCAGCCGGGACAAGAAGAGCGCCAGGGCCGCCATCTCGGCGCGCGCCGCGGCGCCGCACGCCCAGCGGCGGCTGCACCAGATGATGCGCGCCGACGACGGCGAGGGCTGCGAGGCGGCGGACGGCGGAGCGCGGAGCCTGCCGGCGGTGGTGGTGGAGGACTGCGCCGAGAGGGGTTACACGCTGGTGAACGTGCGGTGCCGCGACCGGCCGAAGCTGCTGTTCGACACGGTGTGCACCCTGACGGACATGCAGTACGTGGTCTTCCACGGCACCGTCATCGCCGAGGGCTCGGAGGCCTACCAGGTGCGTGCGCGCCATTTTTCTTCTGATCTCTGTCTGGCTGATGAGACTGTTACATCGGTGCATCTTTCCCTGCCACTCTGCAGTACACGGCATTTCACCGGTTCCGATGCTCGCATCTGTTTGACCAGTAGTACACGCTAGTGGTACTAGGGGGGGCAGAGATGCCTGCGTTGTTGGATACTGTTAGATCTCGGCATGTGACGAGGGAGATCCTGCCTAGTTCTGTGTGAACTTGACTGACTTCTCTCGTCCTCTCCGGCCACTGTCCTATAGACAACAAACAACGAGAAGCAAAGATTTTTTTTCCCTGATATTTGTACGAGCAGAATTAAGGAGACAGTAGTACTACATGCTCATCGAATGATCCTCTGGTCTTTCAGGAGTACTACATCAGGCACCTCGACGACGGCGCCGCCGCCTCCGACGAAGACCGCGAGCGGCTCCGCCGGTGCCTCGAGGCCGCCATCCAACGCCGGAACACCGAGGTACGTAATACATTCGGTTGGGACACAAAACATTCCTACTGACCAACTGAGCAGAGCTGCACTGTAAGATGACGCGTTTGCACTGGCTGTGCAGGGGCTTGGGCTGGAGCTGTGCTGCGAGGACAGGGTCGGGCTGCTGTCCGACGTGACTCAGATATTCCGGGAGCACGGGCTGTCGATCACGCACGCCGAGGTGGACACCCGCGGGGAGCGGGCGGTGAACGTCTTCTACGTGACGACCGCGTCGGGGATGCCCGTGCTGGCGCAGGACGTGGAGGCCGTCAGGGCGTCGATCGGCGACGAGATCCTCTTCGTCAAGGAGGACGCCGCCGCGCCCAAGTCGCCACCGGGCCGCGACGGCGGCGGGCGCTCGCTCGGGAACATGATCAGGTCCCGCTCCGAGAAGTTCCTCTTCAACCTCGGCCTCATCAGGTCATGCTCCTAGATCATGAGCTAGCCGAGCATGGGCATGCACGCCTACCTTAGCTCAGGTTGACCCCAGCTAGTAGCCTAGTAGTTTAGGGTTCCATTGTTGTAGTACGTAGCTACTACTCCTAAACTACTAAACTACTAGGCCTAGTAGAGTAGCTAGCTAGCTAAGCTAAGTTCGTAGCTAGGGGGGCGCGTTGATCCTTGTCAAAGTTCTTGGATGAAAAGGAACAACTGGCGCATGTTTCATCGTCGATCAGCAGCAGTGTAAATATTTTCGATCTCGCCAAATCTTTTTCCCTGGATTAATCTTTGTCCGATCGATCCTCCAAAATTGCCATCGGCGTGGCCGGATCAAGCTCACCAGGAATCACGAGAACTTTAGATTGACTTTCAATGTAGTGCGTTATGTTATGTAGCCGATCGATGAACGAAAGGGGGCGACCAGAGGTGTAGGCACGACGACTGAATGGGGGATCGAGGTCCTTCCGAATGCGCCAGATCAAAGCAAAGCGGCTGGTTTTGCTATATGCATGGTTGTGGCGCCTAGGTTGCTGTTAAAGTAAAGCAATGCTTAACTAGTCCCGCTGAATCTAACAGACTACTGTCATTCAACTCCAACTCGTGTACGGCATCTTGGTTTCTTCCCGTTCAAATGTTAAAAACTCTAGTAGTTTAACTTAGTCCCGGTCAATGCACAATTGGATATGCTTGTGACTCATTGCTAGATCGACGCGGATTTGGTGCCATGGGGGTAGCGGTGCATAGGGTGTCCACCGTTGGATATAGTAGACAAATGCTCCCTTGATGAATCTATGCATGGGGACATGCGTTTGTACATGCGACGGCGGCAGTTCACCGTGAGTTTTTTTTACACTTACATTTGCATGCATGTGCTAGCTGGCCACGTCCATATAACATTTCAATGTGGAAATCTACACAGGTGGTGGATGGTGTGGGGTCCTAGGCACCATAGCCATATGACATTTCCCATAACATTTCCCATATGACATTTCCCGAGCAGCCAATTTGGTACAAACCTTTTCTGCTAGTAACATATCTAGATCCTGGACGAACTGTGGAAAACAACAATTTCATTTTAGACAATTCCACCACTAGAATTCCCTAAAGGACTATGTCCATCCATGAAACATTGCATGACATGGCTGCGAACCGTGGAAAACAACAATTTCACTTTAGACAATTCCCACCACTAGAATTCCCTAAAGGACAATGTCCATCCATGAAACATTGCATGACATGGGTGTAAAATTCAGAGATGGCCACTGACCTGGAAAAACAACGCAGTTCCCGCGGGTGGCTCCAGTTTGTGCTCTTTTATGAACTTCATTTTGGCCTATACTTCAGTTTGGCATGTTGCTGTTATGATCATACTTTCGGAAATGTCGACGCGGAGCTATCAACATTTCTCTTAAATCACCAAAATTCAGCAAAAAATCAAAAAAAAAAGGTAGTGGCCGAGCAGGTAAATAAAGAGTTTGACATGACAGGGAGTGCCTCACTAAAGATGTTAGTACATGATCCAAAATAAAACAGGTGAAAGGATCGGTATGACACCTAGGGGGGGGGGGTGAATAGGTGCTACTCCAATTTTAGTCTTTTTCAATTTAAGCTTGACACAAAAGGTAAATTCTCTAGATATGCAACTACGGTGAATTTACCTATATGACAAGCTAGCAACTAAGCACGATAAATAAGGCGGTAAACAAGGATAGAGGTAACCGAAGTCAAAGCACGCGGAGACACGGATGTAATCCCGAGTTCCTCCTTTTTAGGGGAGTACGTCTCGTTGGAGAGGTGTGAACCAACACAATGGTTCAACGGCCACAAAGGCCTCACCCTCTTCTCCGGTGAACCGCACCACAAAGGTTTGGTTCACTTCAACTATCGGAAACCTTCGAGGCGGAGTCCGGAGCCTTTACAACAACGATTTGGGGCACAACCCACAAAGGATTGGGGGCTCCCAAACAGCTACAATCTGTCACAAAGACAATCAAGTGAGTACAATAGGGGGCTAGGTTTTCCTAGTGGAAACCCTAGCTAATGGTCCCTCAAGTGAATGAGGGGGAAATGACAAACGGCTCGGTGAAGATGTAGATCGGGGCCTTCTCCTTCAATCCTCCAAAGATCAACAAGTTTGGGTGGAGGGATTGGGAGATCTAGTGATTCTTGAGCTTGCAACAATGGGGATCTTGAATTCTGGGCGAGCTAGCTGGCTGGAGGTAGATGGAGGGGTATATATACCCCTCCCAGAAAAGTAGCCGTTGCAGAGAAGAATCACACCGGAGTTTCCGGTCCTAGTGACCGGAAACTCCGGCCTACAGGGGCCGGAAACTCCGCCCCACACCAGGAGCTGAGCAACTTCTTCACAGAGACTTGGGCCAAAACTCCGGTGCACTGGGGCCGGAATGTTTGGCCAGGGGCGGAAACTCCGGCCTAGGGGCCGGAAACTCCGCCCCACACCAGGGGCTGAGCAACAACTTCGCAGCAGAGACTTGGGCAAAGACTCCGGTGCCCTGGGGCCGGAATGTTTGGCCAGGGGCGGAAACTCCGGTCCTGAGGGCCGGAAACTCCGCCCCACACCAGGGGCTGAGCAACATTCAGCAGCTTTGCTGTTTCTTCGAGGACAAGTCCAGGACCGGAAACTCCGGCCTTGGAGGCCGGAAACTCCGGCCTGAAATGCTCCAGAAACTCTTTTCTCTTTTTGGTGTTGATGCACATGTTGTATACAATAAAACCTGCATCACTTAGCACCAGATTAACATCCAAGTGTTGTTAACTAACACACAAAACTAAGAGATCACAAAATGTCCTTTCAATCTCCCCCTTTTTGGTGTTAGATGACAACACACGGATTTGCAATAAAGTTCACCATACTATCATGTTTAACAAAAGGAAAAGCTCCCCCTAGATGTGTGCATATAACTCATTTGCTTTGGAATGCAAATGCACACATATAGAGAAACAAGTTCCACAACAAGGCGACATGATATGTAAACGATACATTTCATAAACAAGACATATCACAAAGTAGGTTGAGCCTAGAGATAAAAACCATACCTTGTGCATATAAATGTAGATAAACATCCATATAACCATAGCACAATAATGTAGGTTCAACCATACATAATAGAAATCCATATGTCTTACACTCACATAGTTCACAACACAAGATGCAAATAAGTTCCAAATAACATAAAAGGACACAAGCGCAATAAAATGATAAAAGCACATGCTTGTGTCCAACCCATGCAAATCCCGGAGAGAACCTAATAGAACTACTTCTCCCCCTTTGGCATCGAGACGCCAAAAAGGGAAAAGAGCATAACTACACGAAACCCATGGAGATCACCCGGAGCTTTCTTCCATGTCATCATCACCTTCCCTTCTTGATTGTAGTCCTCATCGGAAAGGTTCATGGGAGCCTTGCCGGTGTTGCGAGAAGTGGAGGGCAATGAAGTCACATCCGCATAATCCGACCAAGGAAAGACGTCTTCGTTCCATTTCTCAAGAGGGATAGTCTCGGCCGACGAGGAGGAGATAATAGGATTGCCATCTTCATCTTCTTCCGGAGGAGGAGTGATACTACCATTGTTGAGCTTGCGCAACTCCTTGATCATGATTTGTTGGTTGTCAATGATATGCTTCTCTCTCACATATGAGGCATGGTTCTCCTTGTGAAGTGCAACATCCATGCAAAGCAACTTTCTCTTCCACCAAGAGAGTTTACTCACTTCCGAGTTCACTTGAGCCCTTCCTTGAAGATATGAGGGAGGGTCGGCATTCTTGCTTCTCCTTCTAGGCATTGGGGCCTCGGTCTCCGCTTCCTCACTACTAGATTGCGGAGGAGGTGCACGAGAGGAAGACGGTTGCTTGGTGTGCTTGCTAAGTTGGTGGAGAGTCCCCTTGGCATGCTTGGTGAGGCGAGAGGTATCGATGTTGGAGACCTTGGAGAGGATGAGCTTCATCACATAAGGTGCATAGAGAGGGTTCTTGTGCTCAAAAATGGCCCAAAGCAATTCACACTTGATGAAATCCATGACATCAACTTCTTGGCCTTCACAATCCGGACCGGCTTGGAGCACCTTGTAAGCATGGTATAAGAGATTGACAAGCCCTCCTCGAATGGCATCCACATTTCCGGCTTGAGGAGCAAGATTGAGCCGAACCATGCGAAGGAAAATGTTGAAGGTGGGGAGGAGGTCTTGATTGGTGCCAACGGATGATGCAACTGAATATAAAGGGCGCAAGCGGCGTTTGTTGTAGGCTACCCCTTCCACATGCATCCTCTTCCCAACACAAGTAGTGGCACCCTTGAACTTGTATCCCAAACATCTTCCAAACTCCACAAAGTTAGAGGTGCACTTTTGAGAACCGGTCATCCAAGTCATGGTGATATCTTCATCATTATCAAAACCACTGTGGCAAAGAACTGATGCACAAGCTGAATATCATAATCTTCATGAACATGGAGATGAGCCTCTCAAGTCCAAGCTTCCGAGCAATCCACACGGCCTCTTGAAAATAAGGCTTCTTGTCCAAGCTCTCAAGGCTCAACACTTTTGCTCACACACCATATGCTTCTCAATGCGGGCATAATCTCATTCATGATCAGCTGCTGCTCTCTCCTTGGAAACCTAGGATCATCGGTGTTGGATGGCAAGTCATAGAACTGCTGAGATCTCATCCGACGAAACTC
Organism: Poa pratensis; assembly: GCA_947311845.1. Taxonomy (NCBI): domain Eukaryota; kingdom Viridiplantae; phylum Streptophyta; class Magnoliopsida; order Poales; family Poaceae; genus Poa; species Poa pratensis. The sequence goes on from CAMZMU010000105.1 coordinate 26,120,791, forward strand.
GATCTTCCCCATGCCCAAAACAGTGGTCAAGGAGTCAAAATGAGCTCTCTCGGCCTCTTCTTCATTATCAAACCCACCTAGGGCAGCATGTCTTGTGGCTTCTTCATCTATGGTACTCTGCTGTCTCAGACGGCCAGCGCTGCTGTCAAAAAGAAGCTTGTCCCTTGTTTGAGCACGGATGACTTTTCTTGGTGATTTTTCAGGATGTTTCATGGAAGACTTTGTCCTCTGCACACCTGTGAAATAACAGAATAGGAGAAAAGCATGGGGATAAGCTTGCATGTCCAGGAACCAAAGAAGAAGTAACCAAAGAATTCTGGGCACAAAGTGTCTGATCTACACCGGAGTTTCCGGCCTCAGGGGGCGGAGATTCCGGCCCTGACCGGAGTTTCCGGCCTGGAAGACCGGAGTCTCCGGCCCTGAGATGGGGAACCTCGATTTAGTTCAAGAAACTTTGTGCTGAGAATTCTAGGGTTAAATCTAGGATACACCTTGCCATCTAGAAGATTCTACACCATGAAAAACTAGGGGAACTACTCTCCAAACTTAGATCGAGGTGAAAAACCTAAGGAGAGAGAGGAGGTACCCTTTTTGTCCATGGTGCAGCCCAAACGAAGGAGAGGAAGGTCCCCTGCGTTGGTGAGGAGGAGTAGGCCGGAGGCACGGCGGATTCCGGCGGCGGGGAGCAGCCGGAGAGGCACTTCGAGGCGGCGGCGGCTGCAGGGGAGAGGTTGGGGGTCGGGGGTGTGTGGGAGTTGTGAAGTCAACTCCCACCCCGATCCCCTTTTGGACCCCTGCGAGAACTGCCCAGACCGGAGTTTCCGGCCTAAACACCGGAGTCTCCGGCCTAAGCCAGAGATTCCGGGTTTAGGGCGGAAACTTCAGTCAGACCGGATATTCCGGCCCAAAGGACCGGAGTTTCCGGCCCCACCAACTCAAAAATGCCAGATTTTGTTGTTGAACATGCAAGATGCAAGAGGAGCAAGTTTTCAGAAGGGATAGGCCTGGGATGGACACAAAGTCACTGGAAATGGTACTTCACACTCAAACTTGGTAAGAGGCACAAAGAAAACATTAAGAAGCATCATTTGAGTGTGTTTTCCATAAAAACCAACGGATAGGCAAAAAGGCCATAAAGCTCCAACAAGATCAAATCTTCACAAAGAAGATGGCGGTGGCCTAAGCCACCATGTATGAGTGTATGTGGTGTGACACCGCGAAGATATATCTTGGGTTCACCGCCACTACTCGTCATTTAAGCTCACAATTCATAAAATGAACAATATAGAGACAAAATGAGTTCTTTCTATCGGCATAATGGGGGGAGGGATAGTCCAATGGATTAGGACCGCACTCCCCCTATGTCCATGCCTACACCTAAACCAAACAAATAGCTAAGATATAGGTGTGTATGCAAGATACTCAAGCGACGCTCCCCGAATCGATGATATTTAGCTCATGCCTCAAATAAGTGAACCTTGCTTCATCAAGTGGCTTCGTGAACATATCGGCAAGTTGGATCTTCGTGGGAATATAACCAAGCTCAATATCACCCCGGATGATGTGATCACGGATGAAGTGATAGCGAATCTCAATATGCTTCGTTCTTGAGTGCTCCACCGGGTTGTGGCCAATCTTGATAGCACTTTCATTGTCACATAAAAGAGGCACTTTGTCACAATGGACACCGTATTCCTTTAAAGTTTGCCTCATCCACAACAATTGAGTGCAACAACTAGCGGCCGCCACATACTCGGCTTCGGTGGTGGAGAGAGATATGCAATTTTGCTTCTTAGAAGACCAACTCACCAAGGACCTACCAAGGAATTGGCAAGCCCCGGAAGTTGATTTCCTATCATCCTTGCAACCGGCCCAATCCGAATCCGTGTAACCGGCAAGAGAGAAGTTGAGCCTTTAGGATACCACAAACCAAACCTTGGGGTATGAACCAAATATCGAAAGATTCGAAGAACCGCCGTTTGGTGGCTTTCTTTGGGAGCCGCTTGGTACCTTGCACACACTCCTACACTCAACACAATATCGGGTCTAGATGCACAAAGATAAAGCAAAGAACCAATCATAGACGATAGAGCTTTTGATCAACATCCTTATCTTTACCCTTTGGATTAAGTTCAAGATGACACTTGGTGTCCATAGGAAACTTCTTCTCTTTAGCATTTTGCATCTTGAACCTCTTGAGCATGTCTTGGATATATTTGGCTTGAGAGATGAAGGTCCCTCCACTCAATTGCTTGATCTCAAAACCAAGGAAGTACTTCAACTCTCCCATCATGGACATCTCGAACCTATCGGTCATAAGCTTTGAAAATTCATCATTAAAAGCTTTGTTAGAAGAGCCAAATATGATATCATCAACATAAAGTTGGCATATGAAAAGCTCCCCTTTAACCCTCTTGGTAAAAAGAGTGGGATCGATTTGCCCCACTTCAAAGCCACGGTCTACCAATAGCTCTCTTAGGTGCTCATACCAAGCACGAGGTGCTTGTTTGAGACCATAGAGCGCCTTATCAAGTTTGTAGACATGGTTAGGGAAGTGTGGATCCTCAAATCCCGGAGGTTGCTTAACATATACCAACTCCTTTAAAGGACCATTAAGAAAGGCACTTTTCACATCCATTTGTTGCAACTTGAAATTATGATGTGATGCATATGCAAGAAGGATACGGATGGACTCAAGGCGAGCCACGGGAGCATAGGTCTCTCCAAAATCAATGCCTTCAACTTGAGAGAACCCTTGAGCTACCAATCTTGCCTTGTTCCTCACAACCATTCCATGCTCATCTTGCTTGTTCTTGAATATCCACTTGGTGCCTATAACATTGAGGCAATCTTTTGGCTTCTCCACTAGATTCCACACTTTGTTGCGCTTGAAGTTATTGAGCTCTTCATGCATGGCTTCCAACCAATCCGGATCTTCAAGAGCTTCAAAGACTTTCTTTGGTTCCACCATAGAGATGGGCTTGATGTTCATTGAAATTTGCCAATTGTTTTCTTGTGGTGACCTTGTTCTTGACATTAACAATGATATTTTCTAGATGAAGACTCTTTCTTCTCCAATCCTTTTTGACTCTTGCTATACGACGGGTTTCGATATCCTCATTGATGCGAGGAATTTCGCTTGATCATCTTGATCATTTGAGTCCCCGTCTTGACCGGAGTGTTGACCTTGATCATCTTGAAGCACATCTTCAACAAAGGAAGGAGAGGGTTGATCTTGGTCTTGACCTTGGCTAGATCACAATAGGAGAACTTGGTTCTTGAATAGCACTTGGTCAACTTGAGGAGGGTCTTGAACTTGTTCTTGGGTAGGTGCATCATTTGCTTCCATAGAAGGTGCAACTTCAACTTGTGATGATGGAGTCTCCACATGAGTGGAGCTAGGACTTGCTTGAGGAGGCTCATGATGGATTTCAATGGGGCGATGGAAACCAACCCCCATTCTTCTTATTGCTTCTTGAGGTTCCTCATTATCTACATCACAAACATGAAATTGCGCCACTTGGGAGCCGTCATTCTCATCGAACCTCACATCACAAGATTCTATGACTTTCCCAACGGTCTTGTCATAGACTCTATAGGTGTGAGATTCGGCACCGTAACCAACAAAAACACCCTCTAAAGCTTTAGATTCAAATTTAGACAAACGAACACTTTTGTTTTATAGAAACACTTACAACCAAAACTCGGTAGTAGGAGACATTGGGCTTGTTGCCGGTGAGCATCTCATAAGATTTTCTTCTTGCGAAAGAATAACCGGTTAGATGAGTGACACGCCGTGGAGATAGCCTCGGCCCATAAGAATAGTGGAGACTTAAACTCCGCCAACATAGACCTTGCCATATCCATGAGAGTCCGGTTCTTCCTTTCGGCTACACCATTTTGTTGAGGGGTATATGCAGCGGAATATTGATGACGAATCCCCTCTTCACTAAGAAACTCATTTAAGGTGTAGTTCTTGAACTCGGAGCCATTATCACTCCTAATGACCAAAATAGGGACATTGTATTGGCGTTGAACAATATTGGAAAAGTCGATGACGGTTTGTTGGGTTTCATCCTTCGTCTTGAAGAATAAACCCAAGTAAATCTTGAATAGTCATCAACAATCACCAAACAATATTTCTTCCCACCAAGACTAGGTTGAGGCACGGCACCAAAGAGATCAACATGAAGAAGTTCCAAATCCTCTTTGATGAAATGATGGTCTTGCGGATGGGGAGAATCATGCATCTTTCCTTCAACACAAGCCCTACAAAGACGATCTCTAGAAAAAGAAACATCTCTTTTAGTCCAAGAATGTGGCCACCCTTGTGAAGACTTTGCAAAGTTCTCATGTTGACATGGGACAAGCGGCGATGCCACAACCACCCCACGTCGGCCTTTCCGAATAGGCATATTGCTTGAGTGTTGGTAGACCCCGAAAAGTCTACCACAAACAACTCATTTTCAACATACCCAACGAACATGACCTTTAGAGTCTTGCTCCTCAAGAGTACCACCATATCAATAGTAAAATGGACATCAAAGTTCATCTTATTAAGAGCACGAACGGACATAAGATTGTAACCTAGAGACTCAACAAGCATGACATTTACAAGGGTGATATCCCTTGCAACTACCACCTTGCCGAGACTCTTTACCTCGGCCTTTGATTGTCACCATAAGAGACGGATGAGTTATTTAGATTTGGTCTCAACTCCGTCATAATCTCCTTGCTTCCGGTCATATGACTAGTGCATCCACTATCAACCACCCATTTCGATCCACCGGAAGCATAGTCCTACAAGAAATCATTGCTTGGATTTAGGTACCCATTTCTCAATGGGTCCTCTTTGGTTAGCAACAAGGGTCTTAGGGACCCAAATAGAGTAATCAATGTAACCATCATATGGACCAACATATTGAGCATAAACATCCCCATAATAATCAACATAAAGAATATAGTTGGGGTTGTTATGCCCCGCAAAGTCACTACGAGTGGTCTTGCCCCTTGTGGCACTACCACCCGCAATGGAAGTCTGGCTTGTGCGGGCTTGGTCTTGATCTTCTTGTTGTTGCCCACTTTCTTCTTGGGCTCGGCTACATAACCAAGACCCTCCTTCCCTTTGTGTGGTTTTTGCTCAAATAAGTAAGCAATACCCTTATCTTTACCTTTGGGAATAGAGGTCTTGGCACTAACATTTTCTTCAATAACATTTTCATGAACACGAGGAAGAATAGATATGCTAGTTGAGCTAGATTTAGAAAGTTGAGTTTGAAGTTGCTCATGAGACTTGACTAAAAGGGAGTGAGTTGTTTCCAAGGCCTTGTGAGCCTTGTCAAGCTTCTCCATATCCTCAAGAAGTCTAGCATTAGCAACCCCAAGTTCAACTTTCTCCTTTTTAAGCACTTTATATTTAGCAAACATGATCTCTATCCTTAATGATTTTATTAATGATATCATCATTTTTAGCATCAAGAGATCAAGTCTTTCCTCAAGAGAACATCTTTCTTCACTCTCTTCATCAAGAGAGGCATTCAAGGATGCTACGGAAGCATTCAAAGAGGCAATGGTGAGAGAATCCTCTCTCTCAATCTTACTCTTTTCTTGAAGAAGTTCTTCGGCCGCACATAGTTGTCTCATGAGAGACTCAACATGTTCCTTAGCTTCACCTTGCAAGTTAGTCATGAAAGTATCGAAAGCAACAAGTTCTTTCTTAATCACAAGACTAGATTGATCACTCATTTCATGCATAGTCTTGGGAGAAGGAGATGATACCTCGGTGACATTAGCCATGAGGCAACGAGCGTTGTTGGTGGAGAAGTTCTCATTGGGGGATTCAAAGAGAGAAGATGATGAAGTTGATACAATAGCCAATGCGGCTACCTCTTTAGTAGGTGCATCTTCATCTTCGGAATCACTTGTGGCATATTCTTCTTGTGCCACCAACACAATTCTTGGTGCCTTCTTGAAGAAAGGCTTCCTTGGTCTTGCGGGCTTCTTTTGGATCAACTTGAATGGTCCTTGGGGATGAGCTTCCCACCATTTTGCTCTCGGTTCTCATAAGGACACTCTCTTATGTAGTGGTTCTTGTCATGACAATTGTAGCACGTCTTCCACTTTGAGGCTAGCTCTTTCTTCCCACTTGAGTTGTTCTCTTTATCAACCTTGGCTTTAGCTTTTGCCGGGTCTTGCCAAAACTCTCTTGTGGCAAGAGCTATATGACCATTTAGAGCCGGTTCAAGATCATTTGGAGCAATGTTGCTTGGGCACGCTTCAACCTCATCAAGACATACCACCTTGGCCTTCAAAGCAAGTGAGGGGCCTTGTTTCATCCCCATGGCCCTAGCACGGCTATCTTCGGCATTCTTGGTGGCAACCTTGGAGGCTTGCACTTCTTGCATAACTTCATTGGATGTCATTTCGTTGTAGTTGTGTCTTCCTTGAATGGCCTTCACCTCGATGGGCTCGGAAGGCAAGAGAGCATTCACATACTTCCTCTTGACATAAGCATCATCCACATAGGTTGCCCCCACATCAAAGAAGGCCTTTGCAAGAGTCTTGAGTCTTCCATACATGTCTTCATGATTCTCATTGTCAAACATGTAGAAGCCTTCGGCATCATTGCTCAAAGACTCATATCGGTTTCTCTTCATGCTTTCATTCCCAAGAAATGCAACCTCAAGACAATTCCAAGCTTCTTTGGCGGTGGTGGCATTGAGAACATAATGCTTGTCACTTTCACTCACTGAAAGTTCAATCATATGGAGTGCGGAGGCATTGAGTTGCTTTTCGGCAAATTCTCTTCTTGTCACATTGCTTGGATCCGCAACCTTGTACCCATCTTCAATGATCCTCCAAAGCTCGATAGAGGCACTGTTAATATGAGATTTCATTGAGCGTTGCCAACTAGCAAAGGCTAATGCATTAAGCTTAGGTGGAGGACCAATGGGGTTTATGCGGGTGGTGATAGGTGGGTCGATAGGGTACCATCCCGGAACGTTATGGTACTCTTCCTTCCCATCTTCATGCTTGGTAGGAGGAGGAGATGGTTTAGATCCGGAGGTGGTTTCCACCCCTTCTCATTTTTCTTTTTACCCTCCTCGGAATCACCTTCATCGGAGTTAGAGATACCCTCTAGTGGGATGGTTTCCGAAACCTTGGCATTTGTGAGTTTCATGAGCATGTCACGCAACTCATCAAATTTGACATTCATGTCATTCATGGACGATGTCAATGTTGTTTCCAACGATTTGATATCGGCCATGGATGCCATGGTCTCTTTGGCCTTGGCAAGATCGGCCTCATCCTCACTTTGTGTCATACTTCTCTTAGGCGGTTAAGCCCAAAACAAGAGAGCCTAGCTCTGATACCAATTGAAAGGATCGGTATGACACCTAGAGGGGGGGGGGTGAATAGGTGCTACTCCAATTTTAGTCTTTTTCAATTTAGGCTTGACACAAAAGGTAAATTCTCTAGATATGCAACTACGGTGAATTTACCTATATGACAAGCTAGCAACTAAGCACGATAAATAAGGCGGTAAACAAGGATAGAGGTAACCGAAGTCAAAGCACGCGGAGACACGGATGTAATCCCGAGTTCCTCCTTTTTAGGGGAGTACGTCTCGTTGGAGAGGTGTGAACCAACACAATGGTTCAACGGCCACAAAGGCCTCACCCTCTTCTCCGGTGAACCGCACCACAAAGGTTTGGTTCACTTCAACTATCGGAAACCTTCGAGGCGGAGTCCGGAGCCTTTACAACAACGATTTGGGGCACAACCCACAAAGGATTGGGGGCTCCCAAACAGCTACAATCTGTCACAAAGACAATCAAGTGAGTACAATAGGGGGCTAGGTTTTCCTAGTGGAAACCCTAGCTAATGGTCCCTCAAGTGAATGAGGGGGAAATGACAAACGGCTCGGTGAAGATGTAGATCGGGGCCTTCTCCTTCAATCCTCCAAAGATCAACGAGTTTGGGTGGAGGGATTGGGAGATCTAGTGATTCTTGAGCTTGCAACAATGGGGATCTTGAATTCTGGGCGAGCTAGCTGGCTGGAGGTAGATGGAGGGGTATATATACCCCTCCCAGAAAAGTAGCCGTTGCAGAGAAGAATCACACCGGAGTTTCCGGCCCTAGTGACCGGAAACTCCGGCCTACAGGGGCCGGAAACTCCGCCCCACACCAGGAGCTGAGCAACAACTTCGCACAGAGACTTGGGCCAAAACTCCGGTGCCTGGGGCCGGAATGTTTGGCCAGGGGCGGAAACTCCGCCCCACACCAGGGGCTGAGCAACAACTTCGCAGCAGAGACTTGGGCAAAGACTCCGGTGCCCTGGGGCCGGAATGTTTGGCCAGGGGCGGAAACTCCGGTCCTGAGGCCGGAAACTCCGCCCCACACCAGGGGCTGAGCAACATTCAGCAGCTTTGCTGTTTCTTCGAGGACAAGTCCAGGGACCGGAAACTCCGGTCATGGAGGCCGGAAACTGGCCTGAAATGCTCAGAAACTCTTTCTCTTTTTGGTGTTGATGCACATGTTGTATACAATAAAACCTGCATCACTTAGCACCAGATTAGACATCCTAAGTGTTGTTAACTAACACACAAAACTAAGAGATCACAAAATGTCCTTTCAACAAGCATCGTAGTTCCAGCTACTTAGTACATGATCAAAAAAATAAACAGACATCGTAGTTCCAGCTACTTCGTACATGATTCCAGGTACAATTCGACAGTACATAAACACTAGAATAGAAATGGCGTGGTATCTAGCCCAAATCTTCTAGAACGAACTAAACTTTGGCACTCGACTATGCAGTTAAGCTCCTCGAGCAGCTCTGAATTCCCGTATGATGCTTGCTTTACGACTCCCCGAGGATTTGCTGCCTTGCAGGTTGCCGCATCCCTTTGTGTTCGTCCTTTCCGGCTCTTCCAGGAAGTCTCCGTGCTGCTCATCGTGCTTTAAATCCTTGCACCAGTACTTGGAATATGTAACAAAATCAGAAAAAATAGCAGATTAAACACCCATGGAAGCTTAAGCTCAAAACAAAAACCCGTGGAACCAAAAAGAGAAAGGTAGATAATGCATCATTTCCTAATCGCCCCTTCCCATCTTTTTCGAGTCTCAAAATCGGTAGGAAGTCTCATGGAAACTTACCTAGAACCTGTGTATCAACGATCTTGCTGCTTGCTTGATGCGAGATGAGCAGCGTGGATGCGAGATGCTTAGAGTGGAAAATCGAGTTGAAAAGGCCGGCTCACTGGCAGCTGCTACCCCTCGCACTCAACCAGAGTATTTGTAACTTTTGTATGGGCGGTGAGTTTGGGCGGGTAGATTTGAAAGTGCCTTCCGAGTTTTGAAAAAGGATGCAGCCCAAACTCTTGCATGAAATATGCACTCTTCCATGAAAATATGCTTTTCTCCGTGGTAGCAACGAAGAAACAATTCCACTTTAGACAATTCACATCACTAGAATTCCATAAAAGACTAGTTCAAAGCATGAAACATTTCATGTCATGGGTGTGGAATTCCCTAAAAGGTGATGGGTAGGAGAGAGAAAGATGAATCAACATGTAATCGTTTTGTGCTCTCGGTGTGACGCCGTGAATATTTGCCGTTTACATTGGATCCAATCTTGTGCTCTCTATAGTGTATCCAACGGTTGGATGAGGATGCACCACTACCCATGACACCCACTATTTTGCATATATATATATATATATATAGTTCATGTATATCGTTAGGAAAATGGTAGCTGGCAGAAGAAACGGTGAGTTAATAACTGCGATCATCTGCCGCTGCTCTCTCTGCTTGCTACAGTCATTGACGTACGTGAAAGGATGAATGCATGTGAGAGGTGGTATGCTGCATTGCTGCTCGTTAGCCACGGCCAAAGTACACTGTTCAAACTACAGTGTGTTTCTCTAAGGCCTTGTTTATTTCAAAGGTATTTTAGGGGACGTGAAGAGTGGTGATGGGAGGGTATTTGGTGAACACCCAATCTTAACAAATAATTTTCCCCAAAAATATACTAGTATGGACTAGAGTTTTTGTGTTAGGCAAAAATGAGAGGGTTGGTGGAGGATATTTGGGGATTATCCCCTCTCATCCCCTAAAATACACTAGAAGTAAACAAACTAGTGTGGATTTTCCGAGATCCGGGATAATCCGTTCCCATCTCCTAAAATAAACTAGAGGTAAACAAGCCTAAAGGTGAGGGAGGGAGGGGAGATCGATCTGGGTTCAAAGAAAGAAACAAAACAGTAGGTAATTTGTTTTTACGGAAGAAGGGAAGAAACAAATGGTGAGGCCGGCCGGAGCTCGATCCAACTTTGGAGTTTCCAAGGAGCACGAAGACGACCGGACAACTTGTACACTCAGGAGGCTAAAAAAAAAAAGAAGACGACCGGACACGTGAGCACTGGCGCGGTTTATACGGACGCACAGGAAGCAGCACGTGATTCATTACATTAACAACTCCCCCAAATCAAACAGTTAGCTCCTGTGCAGGCTAGTGCTAAACCTCTGAGTGAGTGAGTGAGTGAGTCAGCCACGCGACAAAACTTTCACTGCCGGACGTCGCGACCACCTTTTCACGCGCGCGCGCGGGAATCGCACAGTTATCTTTTGTTTTTTTACTCTCTTTTTCGTTAACGTCAAAATAAAACCCAGCCAGGGCTATAGCTATAGCTGACACGAGGCGACACAAAGGTATCTCACTGCTGTTCTTTTTGGTGGCAAGGCAGCCTTTGCGTTCCCATCATATATACTATGTTGATCCGATTAAGCTTAATCTTCATTTTTCTGAAGACGACCCAAAAGATTTGTCATTCTCACTAATTAAGCAGAAGACAATTTACCAGTTTATTAGCGAGAAAACGACCGAAACCCGGAACGGATATCCATCCGGCTGTCATGAAACATGACGGTTGCAAGGGCACAAACGGTCACTATCGCTACCTACAAAGGCTGCACATACCACCGAAGCGAGAGTCGCCGTCGAGTCTGCCCACGTACGTCATCGTCATAACCTTGCGCCTTGCGGTGACTCCGACTTTACCAGAAGACCAGCAAGGAAAACCGCACCGAAGCGATGTCGTGAAGCTCATGTCGGTCTATTCCAAATAGTTAACTCTTCACGTGGGAATAGACATCTCCAATTTTGATGACGATTTTTGAAAAGGAGATGCGCAAGATCTGTGCCGAATAAAATCTTCACCACCGGACCACCCACAGCAAGTCATCGTCGCCGCTCAAAGGTAGTGCTTGTGAACATAGCAGCTCTGACTTCATAGTCTGAGGAGAGCAGACACCCGTCATTACTTACTTAGCAACCTTGGTTCGTTGGTTATCGTTGTCTGTCCTACTTTTAGTCCTGGTAAGGCTTAGTTTGCTCCATGATTAAGTAAAGGTAATCAGGAGCGCAAACAAGGCAACAAAGGGGTTAGGTTTAGTTAGTTACACGAGTAAAGCGGCAGAGACCAGCACTTCCCTGCACGACTGATCTTTTTTAAAACAAGTTTGCGATCTGAATGGTAAAAGGTGGCTGCTCTCTGCCCTGCACGATGTGGTGTTGTGCGGTACCTTTTACCACATTCTTATCATCCAAATATCAAAAATCTCTCGACCGTCCGTACCTGTGGCCATGCCTGTGCCAGCTGGATGCATCGTTGTAAACTAAAGACCGTCACATGCATAAACAAACCGTTGCAGAAGGGGTAGTAAATACCAACAGTAGACTGAGCACTAATACTTGCGCAAATTTTAGCGGGACATTTGTAACTCATACAGTTTAACAGTAGACTGAACAATAGGGTGTCCGACAACAGCGTCAGACGGACGCACCGCGGGCTATCGTGGGTGCCGCTCCACACTTGCAACGCTAATAGGCCCTGTCAATAGACTTTTGTTTTTTCTCCAATTTCAAATATTTTACTACATACAAATCAAATTATCTCAATGGTACATAGATTTTAAGACATAAAAAACAGCTCCACAATAATTTAAAATAACAATCAAATTGTTCCATCCATATAGTTCAATTTTGTTGCCCTGCCGGGGCTGCCGCTGCCATTCTCTAGCGTGCCCACAAATGCTCGGCTAGATCATTTTGAAACTGACGATGAATACATTCATCCCTCCATATGCATGGCAAGAAAATCAGTAAAATCTGCCGCCAGCGGGTGATCAACATCGGCTAGGGGACCTTGAAAGTCGAATGGGGAGGATCATGAACCGGATTTGCGCGCTCACTCTCGATGATCCTGTTGTGCATGATCACACACGCATTCATGACCTCCCACATTTGGCCGTTCGACCATATGTTAGAGTAGGTACCAGACAATAGCAAACCGAGATTGGAGCACTCCAAATGTCCGATCGATATCCTTCCTCACACTCTCTTGTTTACAGACAAACCAACAAACTTTGTTTCCCATCGGATTGGAGATTGTCTTGACAAATGTAGCCCACCTTGGATAGATGCCATCAGCTAGGTAGTACCCTTTGTTGTACTCGTGGTCATTGATCTCATAGTTGACTGTTGGGGCATGGGCTTCAACAAGCTTCCCAAACACCGGAGAGCACGGAATCACGTTGATGTAATTATGGGATCATGCCATGCCTAAAAAAAGCGTATCAAATCCATAGTTCATGATCGACCACAGCTGCAAGTATGCACACTGCATACTGGTATATCCTTTATGGCCCCTTTGTATAATCCTTGCCAATCAAATGGACAATTCTTCCAGGTCCAATGCATGTAGTCGATGCTTCCAAGCATGCGAGGAAATCCCCTCTCTGCGTTCTATTCCATGATCCGACATGTTTCTTCTTCATTTCATCCTCTCAAATAGTGTGGGTCGAACACAGCCACCACTGCATGCAAATATGTACATTAATTTGATTGTTGTAGACTCTGAAGTGCGTAGATAGTCGTCTTCAGCATCTGCAGCCACTCTGCAGGCATCCTCATAGAAGCGGTGCAATTCTGATGAGAAACAAACCATTCCCATGACATATTTCTTCAACTTGAACCATGGATCATACTCCCTCAGAGCATGCATGATCCGCCAGAACAAGTTGCGGTTCATCCGAAACTGTAGAAATAAAATCCTTTGGAGTGAATGCGGCGACTTCAGCAAAATAGTCGGAGCTTGACATGCAGTGGCCCTCCATCCTTTGTCTCGGCTTGAGCTTGATCCTCCCAGGCACTGAGCTTACTCGTTTGGGTGCGATATTGGTGGCCTCATCGACTTAAAGTTGTAGAAGACAAGCAAGAATTGCCAAATATTTGTCTTCCTCGGCGGCAATGGCGGCTTCCTCTTCCATCAATATGTGAACCATCATCTCATCGTCACTATCCATCCGTTAAAATCCAAAATAAATGAATTGATCGCACAATCGCCGGCATACGACGACAATTCTGAAAAAGATCGGCATACCAGGCGATAGCTCGAACACCTTGCCTGCAAGGTGGGCGCGCGAGGTAGCCAGAGCTCTGCAGTCAGCGAGAGTCGACGAGAGCCAGCGCGGGAAGCCTAGGGGAGATGGGGGGCTGGCGGCGCGTGATTCCTGTGACCGGCGAGCTAGTGTCGCAGACGATGGAGAGGCGTGGGGGGCGGCAAGGAGGACGACGCAGCCGACGGAAATGAAGTGAGAGAAGGGAAAGAAAGGGTGTAGTAGGGTTTAATTCATTGTGTCTCCTCTTTGCACCGTCATCGCCCTTGATCCGGGGCCACTGCCCCAGCCTCCTATTCACGCTGCCGCCAAAAGTCCACCTCTACAACCACCCTCCACGTAGTAGCTTCACTACACCTAAATCGGAGAAGAACCAATGCAGCACCACTAGATCACCCCCATCCTCGTCAGATCTGCCCAAAACTGCCAACTCCGTGCTATGCTGCGTCACACGAGAGACCACAATCCGACAACCTTGCCGCCCATACGATCAAAGCTAGCGCCGACGCTGAACCAAGTCACATTGAGACGACACCTTCACGAGTTCTGGGGCCGCCGCCCCGGCTTGCCGGGTTTGCTGTGTACCGGTGCGCAAGCCAGAGGGCCTCGCCCTTGTTCGGAAGACGAGGCGTGTCGCTACTACGGCCAGTGTCGTTGGCATCGGTGGCGGCGGCGAGGAGAGGCCATGCTGGGGCCTGGCGGCGCTAGGTTGCGACACCTCCGGCTCGCCCAGAGTGAGCGGGACGGGAGTTGTTTTGAACGAGCCACCTTGTTGAGATTGTCACCAATTACCAATATTGTTGAAACTGGAAGCGAAACTGAAAGCGCATGAATTCCTCATGTGTTTTGGTAATTAATTAGAATCCCTATGGATAAATGATTTAATTGGGTTATATTTTAATGGTTTTCCATAGATAATGCTTGAAGCTGTCTGTTGGTTTCAAGTCTAGATGTCATGAATATAAAGATATACGTTGAGTATTGGCATCAAGATTTTCGATTTCAAGAGATGGAGATATGATAAAGAATAAGAAATGAAGAGGGAGTTCTGGTGTGGAACTGAAAGTAAGCGCGGATCTACCTTTATTTATTTTTAACCAGGATCAAAACCTTGAGTGTTTGATTACAAGAGAAGAATTAAATATATATGGTTCAAATTTGAGGTCATGTTAGACTCATGTGTTGGTCCATGGTTGACAAAGGCCTTTATCATGCTATCATGTGACGGCTCCATTGTGTATCTCAATAGATCGTGACAAAGTATGAATAAAATTAAGTGATGACTAAGTTGATGTTCAAGGTGTAATCCGAAAGATGGTCATGAGACTTGAGACTATGACGAGCATGTCTGGAAGAAACAAAGATTGTGTTAGAATTCATTTTTATCTTCAAGATATCATCATCTTTACTATTACTAAAATTGTACTGGTTCCTCGTGAAGTCACTGTCGGAGACTAGTCCTAGGAACTAGGGGTTGTCTCTCTAATGCCAGGAATCGAGTAAGGGGCTGAACACGCAGTCAAATAATCCTCAACAACCTCGGCGACGGTGCTCGTCGAGCTCGGTGAGGAACATCACGACAGAGAAGGAACACGAGCCGCTACCCAGGTTCAGGCCCACCGCGAGGTGTAAAGACCCTACGTCCTGCTAAGTTGTATTGCACTGCTTGGAGAGGTTCACAGTACAATGTGCTTGCCGAGGGCACTGCTATGGCTATGGTGGACTAAGGTGGAAGAAGTCTTGCTCTCCTTGCTTGGCGACCTAGTCGACTGAGTGTGGAATGAGTTGATGAATGCGGGATCCCCCTCCTTGGTCGTATGCTGGCTCCTTATATACTGGCCTTGGTCCTCTTCCCCAAAAACTTAGGCGGGAAGGGATACCACATGGCTGCCAAGAGGGAGCACAGCGCATGGCCTCGGGGCAGTCCATGGACGCGGTCCATGGCAGGAGCTAACGTCTCCAAAGCTGATAAAGCCACCGTCCATCCAGGACGATAAGCTGGCGCCGCAGAGGTCCGTGACGCGCCCACGGTGACGTCGCGCTTGGAGCGTAGCGGGCGCCGGTCCCCTTATCACCAAAGTGGTAATCTTTGCAGTCCGCTTTGCTTGCCCCAGCCTTGTTGACTGCTTTATACACGAGAATGGCAACTGCGGCGTCGTCGTCATCGCACGCAGGCGCGCGCGTCACTCTGCGGTGGGCGCAGAGGCCATGTGCGCTCTGCAGCGGGTGCAGAGCTTGCTTCCGCTTGAAGGAACCCCGCGAGGGCCTGGAGCCTCGCCGAGGTTCTGAAGTACTTGACGCCTCGCGAGGGGGGCCTCACGAGGGTGGCGTGGAGACGCGCCAGGACTTGGTGATTTCCTGGGCAGGAGAGGCCCTTCCGAGTGAAAAGTCCCTCTCGAGGCCCTTTAGGCCGAGCGTCTGGTCCTTAGCAGAAATGCTCAGCTGAGTGAAGAATCCTCGCGAGGGAAAAGCCCCTCGCGAGGCTCGCCAGGATGAACGCTGGTCCTTAGCAGAATTTCCGCATTGCATCGAGGGCTGTGGCAGGCCGACCTTGGTACCCTGGTTTCTATTGGCCCGACAGTAGCCCCCGGGCCCGTGATGGGCACGCTGGAGTTTCAAAGACGGAGGCGAATCGTCGTGGGCCCAAAGAAGCCTGCTTAGCCCGAGACACGTGGAGAGCCGTGGCCGGACACGATCCCACGATCTCTGCGGTAACTGGCGTAGTGGCGGGACCACAGCGCCCCGGTAACGGCTCGATGAGCCGATAAAAAGCGGAGAACTCGGCGCAGACGGCCACTGCTTCATCCGTTCCCCTTTCGCTTTCTTCCTCCCAGCGCAAAATCTCCAAGCTTTCCTTCGCAATCTCGCTGCGATGCCGCCCAAGAAGGCCGCGGGCTCCAAGAAAGGCAAGGAGGTGGCGCAGGCAAGCGAGCCTGCCACGATGCGGCAAGATGGCGACCTCAAGCCGGCTCTGGTCGGCTACCGCATCTGCAAGCAGTCGCAGCTGGGTGAGGTGCACCACATGGCGGCCTCCGAGACCAACGAGCACGGCGCCACGGTGCTCAAATCGGCGAACAACCCCAGCGGCAGGCTCTACCCCTTCTTCAGGCACACCCTGTTCACTGGGCTCGTGCCTCCCTTCTCTGACTTCTTCTTGGCGGTTCTGGAGCGCTACCAGATTCTGCTTCTTCATCTCCACCCCAACTCCATCCTCATCCTCGCCATCTTCGCCTACCTCTGCGAGGGGTACATTGGCATTCCGCCCTCGGTGGACCTCTTCCGCAGTTTCTACGCGCTCCGGTTCACGGCGAACAACGATCGGTTGGGATGCGTGTCCTTTCACATCACCGATGGCATAAGCGGCATCTACATCCCCATCGTGTGGGCCGACGAGAACATCGTGACCAGCGTGACGAAGAAGGTGGAGGACTTTCGCAAGCGCTGGTTCCTTGTGGACGTCGGGAGTCAGAGCCCCTTCTTCGAGCTGCCTGAAGCGCCCCCGACGAAGAGGTCAAGCTGGTCCTCCAAGACACTCACGGGCGCAGTGCTCGGCCCCGTGGTGAAACGCCTGAAGGATCTCCGTGAGGCGGGCCTCACCGGGCATATGGTGGCCCGAGACTTCGTGAAGCGTCACATTGCGCCTCTCCAGAGGCATGCAGACTCGATGTGGCTGTACACGAACCAGAGTGATAAGATGCACCTGAGCGCTACCCTCTTCACGCAGGAGGAAGTAGACAGCATCATGGAGGTTCTCTTCACATCTTCGTCCATCCCCAAGTCTACCGATAAGACCACCCCGCTCCACAGGTTTGAGGTTGGGTCTCGCGTCACGTACATGGAGTTGCTGCCGGAATTCGACCAGTGGGGCCTGGTGCCTGAGGGGCAAGTTGGGCCTCGCGAGGACCCGGAGTCAGCGGCGTAGGCGGCGCCGGCCGATGGCGGGGAGGAGATGACGGAGACTCCTGTTGAGTCCGACGCAGGCGCGGCCGGCGCCTCAGGAGGCGCTCATTCCTCGGGGGGGGGGGAGGGGAGCTCGGGCTCCTCGAGAGGCGCGGCGCCTGAGGCTGAGATCCACGAGATCTCCTCGGGCAGTTGTGGCCAGTTTATGGTCGCCCCCTCACAGCGCGTCAAGGGAAAGGAGGCGAGCGATGACGATGATGCCTCGTCTGGTCGCCGCGAGCCCCGCTCCAAGGCGATCCATGACAGGAACGTCGGAGCTCGGGAGGAGGCGGAGGCCAGTGCCAAGGTGGGCCAAGACAGGCCTGCCGAGGCTCGGGAAAGCGCGTCGCCCAGTGCTCCGCCTGCGCGGTGGGTGACGAAGAGGAAATGGGGCGACACCGATGTGTAAGTCTTGTTCTTTCCTTCTCTTCAATGTTGTTCTTGTGTGGCCCTCTCGAGGGATTTTTGAACTTTTTCTTCTCCAGGCGCCCCGAGGAGCCGAGGCGACGAAGGGTCCGTAAGATTGGAGAAGTCTCCAGTGCCACAGCAGCGTCTGCAGCGCCTACGTCTGATGTGGTACCTCAAGAGGCCACTGCTTCTTCCCCTGAGGCGGCTGCTCCACCTCCCGAGGCAGAGGAGCGCCACGAGGAGGAAGAAATTGAGGCAACGGCATTGCTGACCGTGCGGCCTGTCGCCCCTCCTGCGCGGCAGGAGAAGGTGATGGAGGAAGATGCGGCGAAGACCGCGTCGCCAGCGAAGAAGCGCGCGGCGGAGGCAGCGACATCGGCGGAGACGCGCGCTGATGTTGAGATGGAGGAGGCCACCGCTCCGCCTCCTCCACCAAGCGCGGGCCCTGAGGCGCCGGTGGTGGACACTGAGGCTGCAGCGGGAGTGGCCTCAGTGGAGAAGATCGATCTTGCCCCTGGGGAGGAGGAGGATGCGCCCGAGGGGCAGAAGGATAATGGGGCTGACGGCGAGGCCGCCCGGAGCCCCCAGAAAGCCCCCAGCGTGGATGAAGAGGGAGGCTCTCTCCAGAGCCCCCAGGCGCGGCTTGAGGCTACTCCAAGCCCAAGACGTGACGTTCCAGAGTCCTCGGCGGGCGCCGGCGCCTCCAGGCCTCCTGGCGATGCGTGGGCCCTGGTCCTGCGGGGTCGGCTCCTGACTGCGGCTCGCCGAGGGGTTGTTTTTCATTCGGCGAGGGAGGTGCTCGTTGGGCTCGAGGCCCACCTCGCCGAGGAAGACCGTGCCAGGGCGGAGGAGGACGCCGAGCTTGCGCGGAGCTGGACCTGCCTCCAGGAGACTGTGGAGCGCTGCCGCAGGAGGGAAGAGGCGGCCCAGGCGCAGCGCGAGGAGGCGCTAGGCTCTGCTGAGGAGATCCGCATCAGCGTGGTTGCCGAAGCCGAAGCGACCCTCGCGGACTTGAGCACCCGACGTGAGGCTCTCA
The DNA here is from genome assembly GCA_947311845.1 of Poa pratensis. NCBI lineage: Eukaryota > Viridiplantae > Streptophyta > Magnoliopsida > Poales > Poaceae > Poa > Poa pratensis. Next base: position 26,139,635 of record CAMZMU010000105.1, read on the forward strand.
AGGCGGCGACTGTCGGGGGAATACTTTCTGGATTAACCCGCGGCCCAGTGCGACATACTCGCACGGACAAAGGCCCACTTGGGAGCAAGCCCAATATTGAACCGCCATAAGGGGAAAGTTCTAGAAGACATATCCCGGAGGACGTGAAGACCAAGTAGTCTCCGAGTAGGCCTCTGTGGACATATTCCTTGTGGGGAAAGTTTCCTTTGTAACCTAGCGAGCCTCTGTGTATATAAAGAGGACTCGCAGGACTTAGAACGGGTCAAGCTATCAAGCCCTAAACCCTAGTTCATACGGCGAGTACCAGATCGGATCGCCTCCATCTCGATTATCATATCAATACCAATCTAGGGTAGGCAGGAAGTAGGTCTTTTACCTCACATTGAGGGGGCCGAACCTGGGTAAATCTGTGTTGATCTTTGTTCCTGCGATCCCAAGCTCGGAGATGCTTGACTCGCGTAATCCCACACCTACGAAGTCATCTATGACACCTGACGTGACAAACCCACGACAGTTGGCGCCCACCGTGGGGCCTGCGGTCAAAAGCGTCACGTTCCGCGCAGGATCGAAATCAGGCTTCAAGGACATCGCCATCGGCCAAGTCGAAGACATCAATGGGGTCCCCTTCATCGACGACTCAGAGTGGGGACCCGAGGCAGATCGCATCGAGTTTGGATACATTGTTCCCATCGGATCAGTAAAAGTTTTCGTCGGATCCGTCAGTCGCAGATCTGAAGATGCGACTCAAGGAAGCGAATCGGTGAAGGAGCTGCGGCCGGTCAGGGTCCGCGTGTTGGAGGAGCTACAACAAGCCACAGCAAACTACCCATCCCCGTCCCGTCAAGACCTGTTTGGGGATCTCTACCAAATCAGGAAGGAGACCTCAAGATTGAAGAGATTGAAGCTATCAGGACGGAACTCTGTGAAGAAGCACAAAGACTCGCGGCTGAGCGCGAAAAACTCCAAGAAGAAGGTCGACAACTCCATCGTTGCAGCCAAAGCGCCAGGCGGTCGAACCAAGACGACATCTGAGCGCAAGAAACTCCAAGAAGAGGATTGGCGACTCCGTCGTTGGCAGCAAAAGCATCAGATCAAGATGGGCAGAGGAGAGATGAAATCACAATTCCACGGCGACCCGGAGAGCAATATGTATGCCGCGATAGGAATATTGTCAAGGATAACACCGGTTGGCGACACGCGAGCTGATAAGGAAGCTCGCCGTGCGATCGACCTACTGCAAACCGCTGCCTTACAACAAGCAAATATGTATGGAGTCACGCCTAATGAGCCGCAAAACAAGGCATCATGGGGAGGAGAAAAGATCAGCGTCGAAGAAGTGGTCAGCCAGTTAGCAGGTTTGCAGGTATCATTGGAAAAAGAAAAGAAGGTAGAAAGCGAGTCGCGGACGACCGGAGCGACTCAGCCATCCCAGATTGAAGCTGATTCAGATGAAGATTCAGCGCCAGTAAGCTCCTATTCATTATTGAAAGGACCAGCATGTTTTGGAGAGGAAATACGGCTCGCTCGTTCCCCCTGAACTTCGGTGAGTCGCAGCGAGTCACCACCTATTGCAGTGACCAAGACCCTGTCTTATGGATAGAAGACTACGAGGCAAACATGCAGGAACTGATGTAACTCAGGAAGTACGTGCTAAATATTTCCACTTAGCAATACAGGGAGAAGCTAGGGATTGGTTGTCAAGGCTGCCATCCAAATCAATAAGCTCATGGGAAGACTTGAAGGACAAGTTCATCAACAGATTTCAAACAGAAGACATGAAAAACCTTAGACAATGTATTCAAAAAGAGAATCAAGCGGTGACTGGATCAAGAGAATCGCGGAGATCCTTGGCTCCGCCAAAAACTTAACAATACAGGCTGTGATACAAGCTATGAGGAAGAACTGTAGATTTGAGCCGCTGCTGCACAAATTAAGTCGCGCCGAGCACAAGATTGATAGTTTCGACCAGCTTTTGGCAACCGCAAAAAATACGCAAAGACAGATAAGAGGACAGGCGGCTTATCACAGGACCTAACAGGGAAATTGCAAGTCGCGCAAACTGAACATCGCGCACACCAGATGAAAGAGCAGGGAACGACAAGGCCTTACTCTCTAATAACTGCAAGGGGGTCTTCGACGTGCCTTGCGACTTACATCGCAGGAGAGATGGCAGGCCAGCGGGTCACACAAAGGCGCAATGTCACTACTACCGGAGATGGAAAGAAGGCAACACGCCAGACACGGCTCGCAGCACAAGAACCAATCTAGCTCTCGTCAAGGGCCTGACGTTTTTTCTAGAAGAAACATAGGACAGTTTCATACAGTGGAAGTACAAACAACAGATGGAAGCCGGAAGAGCGGTCAGATTTCAACGCCAGAAAGGTATCGTCGCTGGACAGAGCAATCGGTTATTTGGAGTCGCGGCGATCACCCCCCAGAAGTAAGAGATCCAGGACAGCCAGCTCTGGTGGTCACGCCTGAAGTCGCGGGATACAAGTTAAGTAAGGTTAATGGACGGAGGAGGAAGAGTAAACATCCTATATCAAGACACGCTCCGAAGAATGAATATACCCGAGACGAGGCTGCGACCATCCAGGAAAGAAATTCAAGGCATAATCCCAGGAGCTGTTACGCGACCAATCGGAAAGATAACACTTGAAGTTAGCTTTGGAACAGAGCGGAACTTCCGCACAGAGCTCCTAGACTTTGAGGTTGTAGCAGTCAAAAGCTCATATCATGCGATCTTTGGAAGAGAAGCCTATGTCAAATTTACCGCTCGCCCCTGCTACGTCTACCTACAGTTAAAGATACCAGGACCAAACGGTGTTATTACAATATATGGAGACAGGCAGAGAGCGTTAGAATGCGAGAACGCAGGCTCAGTACTCGCAGAAGAAGCCTGCATCGCCAACTCCTTACATGGATATCAGTCGCAGATCGGTAATCGCAGCTCAAAACGAGTCGCGTTGGAGGTACCGCGGAAGCGGCCAACAGGATGCAGCCACCGGATGGTAAATACCCACCGAGAAGTCGCGCATCAGCAAGATAATGCCCCAGAGGTCGCCTTGATACAAAAAGAAGACAAGAAATGGCGCATGTGCATAATCCAGCCTCGATCAACAACCCCTGCCAAAGGGGTCAGTTATCGTGAGTCCTTACAAAGCAGACTCAACTCAACATAAGTCGCAGCTCAGTGCGGCTGATCGCCCAACACAGTTGCTCTCTGCTTCAACATGAGACATACATCGGAGCTATCATGCTCGACCCGAGTCGCTTTTAGCGACTCAAAATTGAACCAATCAGGTGTTCAACCCACTCCGTTAGGAGTATTAATTCGCAACTAAGTGCGATGAGTATCAAGTATGCATGGCCTGCGGGGAATAGAAAACCCGCATTAAAGGGCCTGCATCATCCTGTAACACCCTGTAAAACATCGAGTGATTATGAAATAAAGCCGGCACCCTTGACATTCAAGGGTTTGTCGTTTCGCCTCAACTATCATTGAGTCGCTGAGTCTTTTGAATTTCATATATCACTGACCCTTGAGGGCTCCTTACGAGCATCGCGAGTACCAATCGCACCTCAAATTTTGCCAAACTAGTGGCAATCCTTAAGCTAGAAGCGTCTTGCATTATGCGGCCAAAGTACTGGGGTGTGGCGTCAATCGAGCTTGATTGCCTATCATGGCCGCTCTCGACCCTGAACACACATGTTCCTAGGAAATACTGAGCCGCGCGAGCGTCTACTTAATGGAATTATCAAGAAAAGAACCTGCTTATAGGTCACAAAATACTGTTTATAATACATGAATGTCTTACAGACTAACGGGCATGTCCCACATTATTTATTTTTCTCTTCCGAGCTACAGGAGTGGGAATTGGCGCGGCTTGTCTCGCAGTTGCAGTCGCAGGTGTCCTAATAATCAGGGCGCCGCCAGACGAGGCAGAAGGGCCACCAGATACTGTTGCTGGAGTAGCCCGAGATGACTCAGCTCCTGAGGACTTTTCCTTTGACACCTTGCTCCCATCAAGATTGAATTTATCAAGATAAGTGCCCAAGTCTAAGTTATCAACAAATTTTGTGGCATATCCGCGCATCCCTTTCCAGATATCGAAGTACTCGCTTATTGGCAGTTCAGTATCATCTGCGCTCATCGCCAGGCCGTGGCGAGCAACCTTGCCAACATCTATCTCTGGATAATATGCTCGAAGCAATGTCAAGACATGCGCGGCTCCGGCGCGAGCAGAGGATCGTTTCCAATCAGAGACATAATGTGGAGCCTTGAGCAGTTTATTTATCCAATACTCGCAAGATGTTGGGCCATCAGTCGCAGGAGAGATTACCGTCATAACTTCCTTGGTAACCTTTAAGAAGCGCTGGCTGAGGTCAGACAGATATACCAGTTGATCCTTCAAATTGGAGCGGGACACTGGGGCCTCAGGCCTATGTCAAGAAAGAAAAGGCAAGAAACAAGTCAGAGACTAACGTTGGTTACCCAAAATATGTATGATTAAAGGAATAAAAGACAACCAGCAAGCTGCAGGACGGCTGATTTGACCATGGAGCCAAAACCCTCAAAGGCTTTGAGCAGCGAGTTATATTTTTCATCTCGCGCGGCGAGTTCCTTTGCGTGGTCTCCCTTCAGGCGATCAATCAATTCAGATTTAAGAGTCAGCCCTTCTCGCAAAGATCTAATGACCTCGTCTTTCTCCATGAGTCGCTGCTGCATATCAGCTTCAAGTTCTTTAAATTGCTCTTCGCAGGAGTCGAGTTGACCTTTGAGAGATTTTATTTCCTGATCTTGGTCCCTAATGACCTCATTATGCTGCTCCAGGCGAGACTGCATCATTTCAGGATGGTCTATGGAAATGCCTTTACCCTTTATTGAGCCAGAAGCATCAAGCAAGGACAGTTCACGCTGAAAACAAACAGAGCAAAACGCATAGGTAAATTATCCAGGAATTTGGGGGCTCGAGATTTGAAGCCAGGAAAAGAATCAACACCCCGTGCGATGACACAAGGTTTTGATCCTTGGGGGCTACGGTATATGTACCTGGCGACTTGAAGAAAATTGCTCAACTAAGCCGCGCAGCAGAGCAGCATGCTTGTCTCCAGCAGAAATTATGGCATCTGCGATTGACTTAGAACTATTTCCTGGAGCTGGAATTCTATTTTCAGTAATACCCTACCAGCAGCAGGAGTTGTGGATGGAGCCGCGACTGGAGTCGCGGCAGGAGCCGCATCTGCAATACCTTCCTCCAGGGAAGGCCTTGGATGAGTCGCAACATTACTGTTTCCCACGTTTCATCAGCAGCATCATCCTCGCTCATAGCTTGCTGAGAAGAAGCGGGTGAGAATTAGACTTGGTACCCTCTTCAGACATGGCTCTGCAAAACATTGATGGGTTAATAAGCTGACCTAGCAGAGTCGCAACATTGAAAAGAAGGCGAACCATACCCAGAGGCGACACGGATACTTTTCATCAGGCAACCAGAGGAAGGAGAAGATAAACCTTGCAAATCTGAACCTGCAGAGTATGAAAAGAAGTGTGGTCAGCAAATATGCAATCACGAAAGGAAAAGGAGAGAGTCGCAAATAATTACCCGAGCTTATTGAGAAGCAGTCCTTTGCAACAGCTTCGGAAGAAAGCCTTGTTGGGATCAGTAAGTTTTAAAGATTTGGCAGCTCTTGTTTCTACCAGTAGCGCCAAGGCTTTGCGGTTTTTCGGGCTGCGTGGGTCTTCTGAGCTCTGGCATAAAATACTTCGAGGACCTGAGGCACCTCAGGAAGTTCCAGAAAGGTGTATTTGGAGTCGAGGACAAAAGAGCGTCGGCCATTTGTTGTTCCTCTTCAGAAGCACTACCCTCGTGCATAACTGTATCTTCGCCAAAGGCTGCGGCTTGCTTTGACGACTCAGCCGCGGTTCCTTGGTTCAAGTCGACGTCCTCTGAAGGAAGAACCCAGAAATAGGGATCGATCTGAAAAGGAGCTCAGGTCAGAAATAATTTTGGGAAAGGAATTTTCGAGGAAACAAGTGACAAGTAAACATTACCACAAAAGGCTTGTGCTCAGCCCAGAAGGGAGCAAGTCCGACGTTGTCATACGAGTCAATATCCTCGTCCGTCACTCGGCGAATGAAATTTATCCACTCCCCTTTGTCCCAATCTTCAGGGCAAGTGCGATCGACGTCATTTGCATGACAAGTGAAATCCATCATAAGTCGCGAGCGGCGACTCACAGGCTGAATCGCCACTTAGTCCAGCAAGATATAAGGTCCAATCCAGTGAGACCATGGAGTGTCAGCGCCCTCACCTTATCCAAAAGGGATTCGATAAAGGGCAACGAAGAAGGATCAGGTTTAGAAGACAGAGCATCGGTAGCCTTGAAGGGAAGAGGAGACCAAAGAGGAAAGGAATTTCACCCTCAGGAGAAGTGTTTTTACAATAGAAGAATGTCCTTTGCCACTCCTTGATTTTCTTGGCAAGAGTTAGCTTTGGGAAGATACTACCCCTACGGCGTTGGAAGGAAATGGCGCCGCATTGGAGAAAAGGACCATCTGTGGTTTCCCTTTGACTATTGCAATTGAAAAGAGCAAGCCAGAAATCTATTGAAGGCGGGATACCCAGATAATCTTCGCAGAGGACGTGGAAGTTGCTAACTTGCAACATCGAATTAGGGCCAATATCATGGAAGCGGAGACCTAACCGCTGCATCAAGGAGCGGAAGAAGAGAGAGCCCGGGGGCTTGAACCCGCGCTCAACATGCTCCGCAAAAATCACTACTTCTCCTGGTTGAGGATTGGGGATTACCTCCTCACCAGCCGCCCGCCATTCGCATTGATCTTTTGGCGGAAGAAGGCCCCGTGCAGATAGGGATTCCAGGAAATCTTCGTCGACCCACGAGCCTTCCCAGTTGCACTTGCGGCGAGACATTTTTCTCAGATCGATGGAGATATCCACCGAAGGATTGTGAGTACGAGAAGCGAGATTGGAGGCGGCGGAAAGGAGTAGCAGGTGCGTAATGCAGGACTTGATGCAGAACGCTGGGGAAAACGATGAGCCAAGATAAATAACCCAGACGCGGAAGACGTTTAGATCTGAAAATCAACCGTCAAGACAGGATAAGTCGCGTTCTTGAGTCGCCAAGAAGAGTTATAAGCCGCGATTGGAAATAAGAAAATTGGAGTTCAGCTGGGATAATTCACGTGTGCGGCTCAGGGGTTTGTTAAGACAAAGGAGCCTTCGCTCAAAATCCAAGCTAAACTTGGGGGCTAATGTCGGGGGAATACTTTCTGGATTAACCCGCGGCCCAGTGCGACTTACTCGCACGGACAAAGGCCCACTTGGGAGCAAGCCCAATATTGAACCGCCATAAGGGGAAAGTTCTAGAAGACATATCCCGGAGGACGTGAAGACCAAGTAGTCTCCGAGTAGGCCTCTGTGGACATATTCCTTGTGGGGAAGTTTCCTTTGTAACCTAGCGAGCCTCTGTGTATATAAAGAGGACTCGCAGGACTTAGAGGGTCAAGCTATCAAGCCCTAAACCCTAGTTCATACGGCGAGTACCAGATCGGATCGCCTCCATCTCGATTATCATATCAATACCAATCTAGGGTAGGCAGGAAGTAGGTCTTTTACCTCACATTGAGGGGGCCAAACCTGGGTAAATCTGTGTTGATCTTTGTTCCTGCGATCCCAAGCTCGGAGATGCTTGACTCGTGTAATCCCACACCTACGAAGTCATCTATGACACCTGACGTGACAAACCCACGACAGCGACTGAGGCCAAGCACCAGGAGTTGGTGGCGCACGAGGCGGTAGTCACCGCCAAGCACCAAGAGCTTGTGGACCGCGTGGCGGGGATCATCGCCGAGTCCGAGACCGTGCGGCAGAGCTTGGAGAAGTTCCGCGAGGATCTACACACCCGTGAAGGGCTTATTGCGAGGCGCGGGGAGGACCTCGACTTCCGTGAATCTGAGCTGCGCAAGCGCGAGGAGCAAGTCGAGCAGAACGAGAAGGACCAAGCCGCGCAGCAGGAGAGCCTGGAGGCTCGCGAGGGCAAGGTGGCCCAGGACGAGGAGTTCTACCAGAAGCGCCTCGCGCAGACCAACAAGAACCTCCGCAAGAAGGAGGAGCAGATGAAGGAGGAGTCTGCGACCAAGGAGAAACTCTTCCGCGATAACTGCTCCATGGAGTTCTCGAAGAAGGCCCAGAAGCAGGAGGAGCGCTTCACAAAGAGGCGCGACGAGCTCAACGATCGCATCAGGGAGCTCGAGCAGCAGAAGAAGCGATTTGACTCCCGTCTCCAGGCTGCTATGGAGGCCTGGAAACGCGCAGAGCAGGACCTTGCCTCCTTGATGCAAGACATGGGCGAAATGTAGCAGCAGGTGGGGCCTGTTGTATAGGTTGTCGAGGATGCCCGGCAGAGCGCTCAGGCTGCGCGGGTCTTGTCGCAACAGCGGGAACGCATGTTCCTCTCCCTGGTGAGTCGTGCGCGGACTGTTGCAGGCCGCCTGGGAGCCGAGGCTCCCGCACTCCCCGTCGAGGGGAATTCTGACGTCGCCACCTACCTCGGCTTCTTCGAGCGGCTCCTCACCAGCCTTGAGGAGGTTGTGACGAATCTCGACGACCTGGTCGACAACGAGAGCCGCGAGCTCCTTGACGTCGCGGTCGGCCAAATCTTCGCCAACCTTGCGCGTCTCCACCCCAGCTTCGACTTCACGACCTTGACGGAGCCTCTGGAGTAGAGGCTTGCCTCGCAGCTGAACGCCTTAGTGTGGAAGGATGTGGAGACGTACATCTAGCACTTCAAGAGGGTTGAGGTTGAAGAGAAGCTGACCCGGGAAGGTGACGGCGACGTAGGCGCTGAGGAGGAGGGCGACGAATTCTTCGACAGCGAGGATGATGACAACCCTACGGCTTGAGCTGGCCCCGTGGAGAGATGTGCCTGGAGCACAAGTTATCTAAGACTTGCTATTTTTATTTTGTAATGGCTTGTAAAGACATCTTTATCATATGCAAGTGTGAGCGCCCCTCGGGGGGCCTTTTATCTGTTTCCTCATGTCTTTTTCGCTCTACGTCGTTAGGACCCTGCTTTCAGCGCAAATAACACCGCTGCTTCGGTATGACGGAGTCAGGGCTTGACAAGGCTGGGGAGTGCGTAAGGATTAGAGAGGTAAGAGCTCTCGAGCCACGATGCTCGGGAGCTCCCCTTTGACGTTCAAGCAGCCCATGAGGCATAAGAGAGAAAAGAGAGGCTCGAGGGGCGACAAAACCAGCAAGAGGGGAAACACTCGTGAGGCGTAAGTTCTGGACTTAGCTTTTTGCGAGACGTTTGTCTCGTAGAGGGTGTTTGTGTTCCTTGGCGAGGCATTTTCCCTCTCGAGGTTGCCTGAGGCTGGTATGGAGCTCCGTAGCCTTGTAGGACGTCTCGTTTCCTGCGTTGGAGAGAGAGAGGCATACCCACAAGTAGTGCACGGTTGTACAACTCATGCGCGCTCATAGGTTTCCTCATGTGTATCTCACGAGGAGAGTAAGCACCAAGGTCCTTGGTGAGGTGACGTGCATGGGAGTAGGCCCATGAGTCAGAGCTCTTTGGTGAGATAACGGTCGTGGGCGGAGAACCACGAGTTAGAGCTCGGATCGTTTTGGTTTTGCGATGCTGCTGGGATGCTCCCGAGGCACAGACACCGTGCTCAGCCCCCGCTCGCGAGGTGCGCATGGGGAAAAATGTGAGCGCGAATGAACGTAAGAAAAACAACTCACCAAACAATATTACATAACGGCGCTGAGGCGCAAAGGTTCAGCGCAAAGGTTCATTGTGACCTGGAATTGTTTATTACACTTGGCGTGGCCAAGACAAAGCCCGCCATGTCTGGGCATGGGGTTCCACATGGAGTGGCTGAGGCCTCTCGCGGCCCATGGTGACGCGTTGTAGAGAGCTCTCAGTGGAGATGGCCCTCGTGAAGGGAAAGCTTTTGTAAAGCTGGGAGGTGAAGCATGCTTCCCTCAAGAGACAAAAAATGCCTGCCGCGATGTGATCACGGGTAGAACTTGCGTAGATGCTCGATGTTCCACGGGTTTTTGACCGGGCTGCCGTCTTCCATCTCGAGCCGTACCGCGCCAGGCCTGGCGATGTGCGTGACCCTGTAGGGGCCTTCCCACATGGGTGAGAGCTTGTGGAGGCCTTCTCTGGAGAGTATCCTCCTCAGGACGAGATCGCCTGTCTCGAGTGTGCGCGGGCGTATGTGGCGGCTGTGGTAGCGGCGTAGGTCTTGTTGGTACTTTGCTGCCCGGAGGGCAGCACGACGGCGTAGTCCATCGAGCAGCATCAAGTCGTCGTTGTGGAGTTCTTCTTGGTTGTCCTCGTTGAAGGCAAGGATCCGCGGGGACCCATGCTTGATCTCGGTGGGGAGGATTGCTTCAGCGCTATAGACAAGAGCGAACGACGTTTCTCCAGTGGGCTTCGTGGCAGTGGTGCGGATGGACCAGACCACAGAGGGGAGCTCTTCAATCCAGTTCTTGCCATGGGCCTTGAGGCGATTGAAGCTTCTTGTCTTGAGGCCCTTGAGCACTTCAGCATTTGCTCGCTCGGCCTGCCCATTGCTTCGTGGGTGAGCCGCCGAGGCAAAGCAGAGCCGAGTGCCGAGGCTTTCACAGTAGGCCCTAAAGATTCCACTGGTGAACTGTGAGCCGTTGTCGGTGATGATGCGATTTGGCACGCCGAAGCGATAGGCCAGGCCTCTGATGAATTTCGCCGCTGATCTCGCCGGTATGGTGCGCACCGCTTCGACCTCCGCCCATTTTGTGAACTTGTCGATGGCGACGTAGAGGTAGCGATAGCCTCCGCTGGAGCATGGGAATGGTCCCAGGATGTCCAGCCCCCAGACCGCGAAGGCCCAGGAGAGCGGGATGGTTTGGAGCCCAGTGCAGGCTGATGGACCTGCTTGGCGTGGAATTGGCACGCCTCGCAAGCTTGGACAACGGTGGTTGCGTCTTGAAGCACTGAGCGCCAGTAGAAACCACTCCTGAAGACTTTCCCTACGAGCGTGCGCGATGATGAGTGGTGGCCACATTCTCCAATGTGTATGTCCTTGATCAGCTGGCGGCCTTCTTCAGGGGGGACGCATTTTAATGCAACTCCATTTGGGAGCTTGCGGTACAAGTCTCCCTCGTGAAGGCAGTATGACTTGGCCTGTCGAGCAATTCTCTCTGCTTCTGCATCCTCTTCAGGGAGGACTCCGTCCCTGAGGTACTCCTTGAGCTCATCGATCCAGCCCGCCTCTTGATGTGTCATGGCTAGCAACAGGCGCTCTCCTGAGGGCGGACCGCAACTCGGTGCTCCAGATGTTGGTGGTGGTGGGAGCTCTTCGTCGACATTCATATCTGCTGCTTCCTTTGGCTGCTTCACCGACGCCCTGGTAAGCCTTTCCTCAAACACGCCTGCTTGTTGGGCCTCTCTCCGCGATGCTCGCCTGGCGATGTCGTCAGCTCCTGGTTTTCCCTTCGCGGGATGTGCCTGAGCTCCATCCCTTTGAAGTGCTTCTCGAGCTTGCGAACCTCCTCGAGGTAAACGGTCATGTGACCGTCCTTAGGCGTGTAGCTCTTGTTGGAGAAGTTGACGAGGAGCTGGGAATCACCCTTGATGAGTAAGTGTTTGATGCCGAGGGCGATTGCGGCTCTGAGCCCGGCGAGGAGGCCTTCGTACTCGGCGATGATGTTGGAGACCTTGTCAGTCGTGAAGCACAGCTGGACTGCGTAGTAGAGCTTGTCGCCTTTTGGTGAGGTCAGAACGATGCCAGCCTCTGCGTTCTGGCATGCGAATGCCCCATCGAAGTGCATGGTCCAGTGGTTTGGCACTGTGTCTCCAGCTGGCGTGGCTTCTGCCTCATGAGGCTCTTCTTGCTGCGTGTCCGTCCACTCGGCGACGAAGTTTGCCAACGCCCTTCCCTTGATGACCCTGGTGGTGTCGAAGCGTAGGCCAAAAGGTTGTAGCTCAATGTTCCACCCGGCGACGCAATCGGTGGCGTTTGGGTTGCGCAGGATTTGCTCCAGAGGGAATGAAGTGACCACCGTGATGGGGTGGCCCTGGAAGTAGTGGCGCAGCTTCCTGGAAGCGATGAGGAGCGTGAGGAGGAGCTTCTGTTGCATGGTGTATCACTCACGAGCGTCTCGCAGCACCGTGCTGACGAAGTAGACGGGATGCTCGACAAGCGTTGTCGACGGTGGTGCAGTGCTGAGCTCCTCAGGAGCCTTGTCAAGGATCTCTTGAGGCGAACCCTCTGCGGGGTGCCTGCTGGTTGCGCGGGCCCGACATGAGGCTCGGGGCCTGGAGAGGGTGCTTCCTTATCGGGAGGCTCTGGGCTTGGCGTGGCTGAGTCATTCTTGGCGAGGACTGGCTCTTCCCTTTCTGTCACCAATGCCGCGCTCACTGTTTGTGGAGTAACTGATAGGTTCAGATGCTCGCCGGGCCTTGGGGCACCATGACAGGTGGGCTAGCCAAGTACTTCTTCAGGTCTTCAGACGCTTTGTCTGCCTCTGGTGTCCACTTCAACGTGTCAGACCGCTTCATGATCTTGAAAAATGGCAGAGCCCTTTCGCCGAACTTGGAGATTAAACGGCCTAGGCTGGCCATGCATCCCGCCAGGCGTTGCATGTCCTTGAGGAAGAGGTGGCTGCATTTCTTCTATGGCCTTGATCTTGTCAGGATTTGCTTCTATGCCACGGTGGGCACCAGGAACCCGAGGAGTTTGCCTGACGGTACCCCGAAGACGCACTTGGCGGGGTTCAACTTGATGTTCACCTTGCGCAGGCTGGCAAAGGTTCCTCGAGGTCCTCCATGAGGGTGTGCTCTTCGCGAGTCTTGACCACGATGTCGTCGACGTAGGCTCTGCATTTCTCCCATCTGAGCCCCCAAGGCCTTCCTCATGAGCCTCTGGAAGGTGGCCCGGCGTTCTTCAGGCCAAAGGCATGCAGATGTAGCAATACACACCACAAGGGGTGAGAAACGCTGTATTCTCCTCTCCTCCTTCGCCATCTTGATCTGGTGGTAGCCTGAGAAGGCATCCAGAAAACAGAGGAGGTCGCAGCCGGCGGTGGAGTCCACGATTTGGTCTATCCGAGCATGGGGTACGGGTCCTTGGGGCAGGCCTTGTTGAGGTCGGTGTAGTCGATGCAGAGCCTACCCCCCAGTGTGCTTGGGGACGACCACCGTGTTGGAGAGCCATGTGGGGTGTGGAACTTCTCGGATTACGTGTGCTTCTTTCACTTCTCTACTTCCTTGATGATGAACTCTTGCTTCTCTGGCGCCTGGCGCCGTGCTTTCTGCTTCACGGGGCGTGCGTTTGGACACACGGCTAAGTGGTGCTCGATCACCTCCCTCGGTACTCCGGACATCTCTGACGGTGTCCATGCGAACATGTCAGAGTTTGCCCTGAGGAAGGCGACGAGCGCGCTTTCCTATTTGGGAGGCAAGCCAGCGCCTATGGTGACGCTAGCCCCCGAGCCGCTGGCGTCCAGCGACACCTTCTTCGTGGCTGCCTTTCCTGTGAAACAGCTGCTTCTTCTTCGCGGGCCTCTCGAGGGGCTCCATGTCCTCGTCAGCAGGGAATGCCACGGCAGCGGCCTTGTAGGCGGTCTCGACAGAGCGCATTGCGTCCTGGACTTGACCGTGGATGGCGATGGTGCCGCCGCTGCCTGGAAGCTTGACGATGTTGTAGCATGGCGGGTGATAGGCATGAACTTCGCGAGGGCGGGGTAGCCGAGGATGGCGTTGTAGGGCAGGCCAATGTGCGCGATGTCGAAGTCGATCTGCTCGGTGCGATAGTTCTGCGGCGTGCCGAAGGTGACCGCGAGCCTCACCTGCCCCAGCGGTGTGGTAGAGCCACTCGTCACCCCTGTGAAGGGCCTAGAGGGCATCAGCCACTCGTATGGCACTTGAAGCTGCTCGAAGGTCTCGACAGAGATGACGTTCAAGCTGCACCCCATATATGAGCGTCTTGGCGACGGCGATGTTGTTGATGATGGGAGTGCACACCAGAGGGATGGTGCCGACAGCCTTGGTCGACTTGGGGTGGTCCTTGGAGTCGAAGGCAATGGTGTATTGCGACCACTTGAGGGGCTGGGATGCCTCAATCCTGGAAGCGGCGTTACCTCGCGAGAGAACTGCTTGAAGTGGTTGTTGGACTTGGGCGCCTGGGACCCGCCGAGGATGCATGCTATTGCCCCCTGAGGGGCCTGGTAGCCCCCAGGGTTCTCGTCGGGAGATTGCCGTTTTGCCGGCGTTGTTCCCCCGAGCCCTCTGCTGGAAGTTGTGGCGTCCCTCCGCGGCCACCACGGCCTCCGCCGCGGCCGCCGCGGCCTTGGTTCTTCTCGCGTTCCTTGCTGAGCTGTTTGAGCTCCCAGCAGTCTTCAGTCGTGGTTGTGCCTGTTGTGGTAGATGCAGAATGGGCGATTGTCCACTTTCTTCTCGTCAGCCGCCGAGAGGCCTCGCGAGGCTGTTTAGCATCAGGCTCTGCCGCGAGGATGGCGGTGGTCTTGCGCTTCTCGACAGGCTTCTTCTTGCTCCTGGACCCCTCAGGAGGATCCTCCTCTTCTCTTTCTTGACGAAGAGGAGGCCCTCTTCAGCCTTGGCGCACTTGTCAGCCAGATCGAAGAGCTTCACCACTGAGGTGAGGGTGTCGTGGATGCCGAGCTTCTCGAGCATCCGGCGGTTCGTGACGCCCTCCCTGAAGGCGGAGATGACGTGCGAGTCCGGGATGTTCGGAATCTTGTTGCGGACCTGGCTGAAGCGCTGGATGTATCTGCGGAGTCTCGTCAGGCTTCTGGCGCACCGCGCGGAAATCGTTGTAGGTGAGCGCGCGCTCGTAGGTGCCCTTGAATTGGCGACGAAGACCTTGCAGAGGTCCTCCCATGTGTCGATGGTGTTCTCGGGGAGGTTCATGAGCCACGAGAGCGCGGAGTCCTTGAGCGCCATGGAGAGCCAGTTGGCCATCACCTTGTCGTCACCTCCTGCAGCTTGGATGGAGACGGTGTAGAGCTGCAGGAACTCCAGAGGGTTGGTCCTGCCGTCATAGCGCGGGGGAGGTCTGGCTTGAACTTCATCCGCCAGACGACGCGGCGCAAGTTGCGGGTGAAGGCAGTGCAGCCCGTGGCGTAAGTCACGGTGCCGCCAGCGAGTGCGCCGCGGTTCTGACGGCCCACATCCGCAATCTCCTGGACGACGCGGTTGTGGCGGTCCCTCTGGGCTCGATCTCCACGCGCGCGTCCGCTGGAGTTCGCTGCACGATTTGGCAGTCATGAGGCGAGGATGCGTGCGACGCGGCGCGGTGGTTTCCCGCCGGAGCTCCAGCTGGAGGAGGTGGAGGCGGAGGAGGAGGAGGGGCGCCATGCGCTATGTTCCATCCACGTCCGGAGTGGTGCACCAGCGAGCGAGACGGTGCTGGTCCTGCTGTGGGTGCGGCAGGAACGGCGGCGGCGTTGATGAGCTCCTCGAGGCGCCCGAGCCAGTTGTCGTGGCAGTGCAGCAGCTCCTGCGCCATCAGTAGTGTAGTGGCTGGGCTGGGCGCCGCACGGCTCTGCGTGGAGGCGCTCTCGCGCCTGGACGGGTGCTGAGAGGAAGCTCCCTCGCCGTTATCGTCGTTGCCGCTGTCATCTTCTGGGTGCTCGACGCGCGGCTCGGCGTTGCGCTCTGAAGCGCGGTTGGTGCATGGGTGACCACGCGGGTTATTGTTGGCGGCGGGCTCGGTCGTAGCTCTGCCAGACGTCCGCCGCGCGTGACGCTCTGCTCGCGTGTCAGTCATGGCGCGGAAGGCGTGGAGAGGTTGAAGAAGTTGAAGACGCGCCTCAGCCCCCTACCTGGCGCGCCAAATGTCGGAGACTAGTACCAGGAACTAGGGGTGTCTCTCTAATGTCAGGAATCGAGTAAGGGCTGAACATGCCGTCAAACAATCCTCAACAACCTCGACGATGGTGCTCGTCGAGCTCGGTGAGGAACATCACGACAGAGAAGGATCAGGCCCACCGTGAGGTGTATAGACCCTACGTCCTTCTAAGTTGTATTGCACTGCTTGGAGAGGTTCATAGTACAATGTGCTTGCCGAGGGCACTGCTATGGCTATGGTGGACTAAGGTGGAAGAATTCTTGCTCTCCTTCCTTGGCGACCTAGTCGACTGAGTGTGGAATGAGTTGATGAATGCGGGATCCCCCTCCTTGGTCATACGCTGGCTCCTTATATACTGGCCTCGGTCCTCTTCCCCGAAAACTTAGGCGGGAAGGGATACCACATGGCCGCCAAGGGAGCACAGCGCACGGTCTCGGGGCAGTCCATGGACGCGGTCCATGGCAGGAGCTAACGTCTCCAAAGCTGATAAAGCCACCGTCCATCCAGGACGATAAGCTGGCGCCGCAGAGGTCCGTGACGCGCCCACGTGACGTCGCGCTTGGAGCGTAGTGGGCGTCGGTCCCCTTATCACCAAAGTGGTAATCTTTGGAGTCCGCTTTGCTTGCCCCAGCCTTGTTGACTGCTTTATACACCAGAATGGCAACTGTGGCGTCATCGTCATCGCGCGCAGGCGCGTGCGTCACTCTGCGCTGGCGTAGAGGCCATGTGCGCTCTGCAGTGGGTGCAGAGCTTGCTTTCGCTTGAAGGAACCCCGCGAGGGCCTGGAGCCTCACCGAGGTTCTGAAGTACTTGACGCCTTGCGAGGGGGGCCTCACGAGGGTGGCGCGGAGACGCGCTAGGACTTGGTGATTTCCTGGGCAGGAGAGGCCCTCCCGAGGGAAAAGTCCCTCTCGAGGCCCTTTAGGCCGAGCGTCTGGTCCTTAGCAGAAATGCTCAGCAGAGTGAAGAACCCTCGCGAGGCTCGCCAGGCTGAACGCCTGGTCCTTAGCAGAATTTCCGCATTGCATCGAGGGCTGCGGCAGGCCGGCCCTTGGTACCCTGGTTTCCATTGGGCTGACAGTCACACCCCAAACAATTAACACACAATAATGCCACCCCAATTATTTCTATTTAACACCCAAAAGGTGCACGTCCGGTGTTGCCGCCTAAGAGCATCTCCAACCACAAGCCTCAAAATCGGCCCCCAAATTGTCCGCGGACACGTCCAGACGTGTCCGCTGACAGTGACCGGACAGCCCTAAAAAAGATGCTCCTACAACCACATACCTCAAATTATAGCAACCAAATTACTACAAACCATGCAAGGTACTAGGCTATTTTACATCCTATCCTACTCGTCGTCGGACATGACGATGAAGTCTGCGCCTGCGCCGGAGCTGGAGGGGTCCTGCGCCTCCTCATCGAGTCAGACAAGGAGAAGGTGGGGTAGATCCGGCCGGATCTGCCTCGTATGGCGGCCTTCCTTCATGGCCGTCTCCGCCTTCATTTGCTCGTCGATGAAGCCGACTGATGGGGGGATAATAACACGGTAGGCCCATGAAGAGGGAAGCGTGACCCGCCAGGCAGGAGGCCCGGCCAGGCCAGCTAACCATGAGCATGGGTCGGGTTATGTTGATGGGCCAGAGGCTTTGGCGGTAACCCAGTTCAGGAAGGGAAGTTTCTAGAAGACCAGAGGCGGTTCGAGACTTGGAGGACACGAAGGCTAGAAGAGCTAGAGTAGGACTCTGAGTCTGGGTAGAGCCCGTGTTAGTATTGTAAAGTGCCAGGAGACCCGGTCGTCTATATAAACCGGTCCCTGAGCCCTAGTTGAGGGAGAACTTTTACGATCCAAGCTTAGGCGAGAGAACCATCGAGAGAAACACACCTTGTAACCTAGATCGAGATCCGGCTCTGTTGTCGTATCCGGGTTATCGAGATCGAGATCAATAACAAGATAGCAGGAAGTAGGTCTTTATCTCCAATGGAGAGGCCGAACCTAGGTAAATCCTTTGTCCCTGCAATGCTAAACAATCTCCAAGACACTAGAGTCGCCTTGCCCAAAATCTGAAGCTACCCCAAGGTAGCATCTGCCGTGTTATCTACCCCACGACAGTTGGCGCTGTCCGTGAGATCGCGTCCAAAGGTGTCACCATCATGGGAGAAGCAAAGCAAGGAGTGGAGAATTTCGTTTCGGTGAGATTACTCTCAACTCGCAAGGAGAGCCCATCGTTGATGATTCTGGCTGGGGGCCGGAATCGGATCTACTTGAATCAGGTGATGTTATTCCAATTGGCAAGTTCCATGTTTTTGTTGGTATGGTTGCAACTAGATCTGCTAGTGATGGAGACTGAATCTGTGTCAGGAGCTGCCACAATTGTTCAATCTGATGGAGAAGAATCAGTTGGTACGGCTGAAGATGAGTTGCCCCTGGACGTGCACGAGGAACGATCGGGAAACCCGGCTCTGATCCCGGGTGATGAGGTGGACCATGCAGATTCAGAATCGATCTTGCCCCTGTTTGAGGGCCGGTTCAGATACGAGGTAGAAGAAGAGGATGAAGAGGAGCAAGAGTCCAGCACAAGCCCAGTAAGGAGGGTGGCAGTTTACACCGCCCCGTCTACCAATATGGGAGCATCACCATCAACTGTCGTGCCACCTGCCTTTGCCCGGGTGAACAACAGCAACAATTACCACCAGTACTGGAGTTGGCGGGTCAAAGAGTTGATGGAGACCCCGCTTCGGTGTCATCAGAAAGTGACGACACGGCGCGTTTCAGGAACAGCTTTGGTTTTCTCAATAACCGGGCTCAGGGCGAGGAAAGAAACAACACAACTGTACCCAGGCCTTGTTTAACAATGGTTTGGTCCTAGATCCATCAGCACTTACGAGGTTAGTTACCCCAGAAAACGCGGCGGCTAGAGCCATGGAGTTAGATACAGCACGCCGGGCTTTGGAGCAAATGCGCAGAGACACAATGGCAGAGAAGCAAGATATGGAGGTTAGGCGAAAGCAGATAGAGATGAGGAAAATCGTCTCAATGAGATGACCAGGGCTCACCACAGGAGGCATCAAGCCGGCTGGCCCCAGGGGAGAATGTCATAAATCCCGCGTGTTGTTTAGAACCCCAGAAAATCAACCAATCGATATAACTCAAGTAGCTCCAGTAGCCAGAGCAAATGCAGAGCAAATAGAGGAACAGAGGAGCTGGTGCTGCGGCTGCAGCATTGCCGGGTCTTCTCGCTGGGGGGCCAGGGGAAATCCGGTCTGCCGCCTAGAGCACCAAGGTTTCACACGCCAACAGTCATTTTTCCAATCCAGCAGATAATGTGTATGCAGCAACTTTAGCACTTGATCGTATTCCATTGGGAGACTCGCCAGCAGAGATTGAAGCTCGGCGGGCCATTGACATGTTGCGTACCGCAGTAGTTCAGCAAGTTCAGTATTCAAAAGAGAAAAGTGCGCTTCATTCCACAACTTATCGTAGTAAGAGTCGCCACGGTGAGAACCCGCCATTGGCCGGGCTTGCCGCGGCACAGCAGCAAAACCCGCCCCAGCAGAACCAGCCTCAGCACCAACCCGCCCCTGCAATTTCAGTGGCTCAGCAGATTGTCAATAGATCACGAGCGGGAAGAAGTGCAGCCAATGCAAACCCGGCAGCACCGTGGTTGGAGTACCACAAGGAGTACCGGGTCCCGCGCCAGCAGCGTCTGCAAGCTCGCCTGGTAACAATAATTTTTTAGCAAGTTCTTCTACTTTAGCCGGGCCAAAGTGTCTTTCAGATGCCATTAGAGCGGAGCCTTTTCCTGAAAAGTTTAAGGAGCCAAGCAAGATCGCAAATTACGAGCCGAGCACGGACCCGGCAAGTTGGTTGAGTAGCTATGAGATGGCAATGTGTATACGCAATGCCACGGAGAACGTTTGTGCAAAGTACATGTATTTGATGATGAGTGATGGAGCAGCGAAGTTGTGGTTCAAGAACCTACCAGAGAAGTCTATCAATTCTTGGGATGAGTTGAAGACAATTTTTATCAAGCACTTTCAGGGTACGTGCAAGCGATTGTTTTCTATTGAAGATCTTGATCGTTGTGTACAGAGGAAAGGCGAGTCAGCGCGTCACTGGATGGGCCGGGTCACGGAGATCCTGCACTCCTCATCGGTATTGAGCCCAAGGACGCAATTTCATCGATGGAGAAAACTTGCAAGTACGCTCCCTTGGTCCAGAAGCTGGGTCGCATGAAAGAGGGGCACCGGGTTAAGCCCGTTACTATGGCAGAGCTGATGGATGCGTGCAACAGACACGCAGCCACGGACAAGACCCAGGATGATAGTGAGGAAGAAAAAGGGAAAGGTACTGCGAATAATGGAGGAAGGAACAACAATGGCTCGGGAAACAATAACAACAATCAGAATCAGCATAAGCGTGGGCATCAGGAAGGGAATTCAGAGTTAGTGGCAAACGCAAATGCCGGGTTTCAGAGGCAAAGGATGGATGGGAATTATCAGGAAAACAGAGGTTATCAGGAAAACAGAGGTTATCAGGAAAACAGAGGTTACCAGGGAAACAATGGAAACTACAGTGGTGGAAATAGTTATCAAGGATCACGTCCAATGAGCACTGAAGAGGCTTTCAGGATGCCGTGTCCTCGTCATAGTAAGAATGGCAGACCCGCCAATCATTCATTGGCCCAGTGTGTCGATCTGAATAGGTGGAAAAACAACGAGGTTCAAAGAGCATTGCACGGAGCAAACAGAGGTGGAGGACCCGGCTCGGGTGCTAACCCGGCTTTGGGGCCCTTAACTGGAGCAAACACAGTACCTACAGGTAATGCTGGACATGGCCAAAATACAGGTAATCAGGGGGATTCTCGAATCAGCCAAAGCAGCTTGGCCAGTATCACATATATACTAGTGGTGCGACCAAGAGAGAGCGAAAGGTAGTTAAAAGGGCGGTTAATACAGTTGCTGCAGGAGTTCCAGGTATTTGAGGTGGTCAGAGCACACGATCACGTGGAGTAGAGCAGATCACCCGGATGTTGTTGAGCACCCGGGTCTGTAGCTTTAGTTGTGGCCCCCCAAGTGGATGGCTTTGAGTTAAAGAAGTGCTAATGGATGGTGGAAGTAGTATCAATATCTATATTGGGAGACATTTTTGCGTATGGGTCTCAAGGTATTCAAAAGACGTCAACAGTTTTTCATGGCATAGTTCCGGGGAAATCAGCCACACCAGAGGGAAAAATTTCGCTGGAAGTTGCTTTTGGCGAGTCCATCGACAACTTCAGGTCAGAGTGGCTCACGTTTGAGGTAGTAAAGTTCCAGAGCCCGTATCATGCATTGTTTGGAAGGCCGGCTTATGCCAAGTTCATGGCAAGGCCGTGTTATGTGTATTTGCAGCTGAAGATACCGGGTCCCAAGGGGATCATCACAGTTTATGGTAACAAAGAGATAGCGGCAGAATGTGACGAGGGAGATGCAGCCCTGGCAGAGCAAACTTGTGCTAGAGAGGAGTTGAAAGCTTACAGGTCTAATCTTGACCCGCGGACAACAAGGCACTCAAAAAACCAACAACAGAAGATGACAGGGCAAAGTTTAAAGCAGCAAAAGATACTAAGATGGTGGATTTTGTGCCTGGGGATTCCTCCAAGCAGTTCGCCATAGGGACCAGCCTAACTGATAAATAGGAAAGCGCGCTCATCGAGTTCATCCGTGAGAATCGGGATGTTTTTGCATGGACACCTAGTGACATGCCAGGCATTCCGACTGAACTCGCTGAGCACCGTTTACATGTTGATCCTAAGGCAAGGCCGGTAAAACAAGGTTTGAGAAAGATGAATGCAGAAAGAAGAAAAGCTATAGGAGAGGAGATAGCCCGGTTATTGGAAGCCGGCTTTATCATGGAGGTTTTCCACCCAGAGTGGTTGGCTAACCCGGTTTTGGTTCTGAAGAAAAATAACGAGTGGAGGATGTGCATCGATTTTACAAGTCTCAATAAGCATTGTCCCAAGGACCCGTTTGCACTGCCGCGCATCGATCAAATCGTTGACGCAGTTGCAGGCAGCGAGCTCTTGTGTTTTCTGGACGCGTACTCAGGTTATCATCAGATCAAGCTTAACAGGCAGGATTGGGAAAAGACATCGTTCATCACGCCTTTGGTGCTTTTTGTTACAAGACCATGACTTTTGGGTTGAAGAACGCGGGAGCAACTTATCAGAGGTGCATCCAAAACTGTTTTCACGATCAGATTGGGCGCAATGTGCATGCTTATGTAGATGATGTGGTGATCAAGTCAGAGAAAGCCGGGTCATTCATTGGTGACCTTACAGAAACGTTCAAAAATTTGAGGAAGTACAAGATGAAGCTAAATCCTACAAAGTGCGTGTTTGGAGTTCCAGCGGGAAAATTGCTTGGTTTCATTGTGTCAGAGCGTGGAATCGAGGCAAACCCGGAAAAAATTAGAGCCATCCAAAGTTTGAAAAAACCAGAGGAATTGGCAGATGTTCAGAAGCTGACAGGTTGTGTGGCTGCGTTAAGCCGGTTTATATCCCGGCTCGGAGAAAAGCAATACCTTTGTATAAGTTACTGAAGAAAACAGACAACTTTGTGTGGAATCAGGAGGCAGATGAGGCATTTGAGCTCTGAAGAAGCAATTATCAGAAGCGCCAGTTCTGGCGGCCCCGGGTCCCAAGGAACCCATGTTGTTATACGTCGCTGCCGGGCCTCAGGCTGTGAGTGCTGTGGTGGTGGTCGAGCGTAAGGAGGAAGGCAAAGAAAACCCGGTTCAGAGGCCGGTTTATTATGTTAGTGAGGTGTTATCAGAAGCAAAGCAGCGCTATCCGCACTGGCAGAAACTAGTGTTTGGCGTGTTTCATGGCAAGTAGAAAGTTGAAACCATATTTCCAGGAGCATCCAATTACGTGGTCAGTTCAATACCCTTAGCAGATATTATCAGAAATTCAGAAGCTACAGGAAGAATTGCCAAGTGGGCAATAGAGATGGGGCCGTACCACATTGACTATGTGCCTCGCACAGCTATCAAGTCTCAAGCATTGGCTGATTTTCTTAATGATTGGACACAGTTGAGCGCACCACCCCTTACCCGGGTTTCAAGCCTTGGGTTATGCACTTTGACGGGTCTAAACAAGCAAAGGTTCAGGAGCTGGAGTCGTGTTAACTTCTCCCAAAGGTGACAAGTTGAGCTATGTTTTGCAGATTCACTTTGATTGTTCTAATAATGTGGCAGAATATGAGGCCTTGTTGCATGGTTTGCGTGCGGCAAAGGAGATGAACATCAAGCATATCAATTGTTATGGGGATTCAGATCTTGTGGCACAGCAAGTTTCAGGAACATGGGATAGAAAGGATGCAACGATGGCGGCTTACAGAAGAGAAGTGGACAGGGTAGCCGGGTTTTTCTCAGGCTGTCAGGTGGATCATATTGATCGCAGAAAAAATGATGCTGCAGATGCTTTATCAAGACTCGGCTCACGCCGAGAGCCGGTTCCACCTAATGTTTTCTTGGACGAGCTATGGACTCCATCAGTTAAGCCCCAGGGCATGGAAGAGCTGGCGGGTCAGGAAGACCCGGATTCGCAGTTAGTAGCAGCAACTCATGAAATTCCAGAGTGGACAGAACCTTACTTGGCGTATCTTTTGCGTGGAGAGTTGCCAGAACAGGAGTTATATCCCGGCAAATTGTGCGCCGGGCTAAGGCTTACGTGGTTATTGATGGCGAGTTATATAAGAGAAGTGTCTCAGGATGTTTCAGAGATGTGTGTCTGGAAAGGAGGCCGGCAAATTTGAAAGAGATTCATGAGGGAGATTGTGGTCATCATGCTTCGACAAGGTCTTTAGTAGCAAAAGCTTTCAGACACGGTTTCTTTTGGCTCACAGCCCAGGCAGATGCAGAGCGCCTGGTAAGCAGATGTGATGGTTGTCAGAGGTACGCAAGGCAAATTCATGTGCCGGCTCAGGAGTTACGCACAATACCTTTGACTTGGCCTTTTGCAGTTTGGGGCTTGATATGGTGGGTCCTTTTAGCATGTCTCCTTGCAAGAAAACCCACCTCTTGGTTGCCATTGATAAGTTTACAAAGTGGGTTGAGGTGATGCCTGTCACAAATTGTGAAGCAGCTACAGCAGTTAAGTTTTTGAAGCAGATTATACACAGGTTTGGGTTTCCTCATAGTATCATCACAGACAATGGCACTAACATGTCCCTTGGTGAGATGGCAAATTCTGTGGAAATCAGGGTATACGTTTAGATGTTGCTTCAGTTGCTCATCCGCAGGCCAATGGACAAGTAGAACGAGCAAATCAAGAGTTGCTTCGAGGTTTGAAACCACGTCTCGGGTCCCGTGCATCAGAGCCGCTGGAGCGTGGGTTGAGGAGTTGCCATCAGTAGTTTGGGGAATCAACACAACACCAAACAGATCCACCAAGATGACCCCTTTCTTTATGGTGTATGGGGATGAGGCAGTATTGCCAAGTGATATAATTCATGACTCGCCTCGCTGGCGGCTTACGTTGAAACAGAAAACGAGCAGACCCGGCAGGATTCTGTGGACCTGTTAGAGGAGAATAGAGAGCAAGCATTGGAGAGATCAGCAATATATCAGCAAGATTTGAGGCGGTATCACAGTCGCCGGGTTAAAACTCGCACTTTCCAGGAGGGTGACTTAGTGCTGCGATGGACGCAATCCAAGGAAGGGATGCACAAGTTATCTCCTCCATGGGAGGGGCCTTTCATCATCAGCAAGAAATTGCACAATGGCTCATACTATCTGGTGGACGCCAGAGAAAAATCCGAGTCTGTGAACGACACAACTCATTCAACTTTTTCCTTGGAGGAGCGTGAGCGGCCGTGGAATATCGCCCAGCTGCGCCCCTATTATACTTAGTGAGAAAGCAAGACATCAGATGTAATACACGATGTAACAGCAGCAGGTTTCAGACGCGCTCTTTTCCTTACCAGGGTACCTAGGGGGCTGGAAGGTTTTTAATGAGGCGGCTTGCTGACCTAACCTTTTCTATCAATAAAGTGAAGGTTGAACAGAAATTTGTGTTCTCTCAGTTTCTTTTTTGCTTTATGTTTGACAATACTGTTGCATAGTTTCATGTTAAGCTTGGTCTTGGGGGCTGGTCATTGAGGTGACAAAGTTATCCCAAGACCCGGCTCATACGATTATCCGGGTCTCGAAGTTTTTGTGACCCGGTAAGAGCAGTTTTTAGTTTTAGTATTTTGGATTCAGTAGTATGCATGTTTAGTTTAAATATTAGCTGTTAAGTTTCTGTTATTGATTAAGTGTGATAGTTGTTTTTATCTTGAGGACGCCCAGAGAGCGTGTCCCACCAGTATATGGATCAATGGGTAATGTTGCATAGTTAAGCCATTACTTTATAAACATTGATCCAGGTCTTGGGGGCTCTTACCGCAAAGGTCCGTAGCTGCAATCCAAGACCCCTTTTATGCCGTAGTTTATTCTTGGTTATCTTGCTGTTGGGCTGATGTGACTCGCAATTTATGGCCTGATTGCTCGCCTGGAATTCAATCAACCATGATGCCCAATGGGACTTGGTTCGACCCTGTTTTTCTCAGAGTGGTTGCGACAGGGTATCCATGCGAAAGCCGGCTCACAGTTAAAGAAATCAAAAGGGTCATCGAAACCAAGAAGAGGCATATTTCAAGCAAAAGTTATCAGACTAGCATAAAGTTTCATCAGGTGCATAGGCACACCATCACAGGCATAGTGTAAACAGTGCTAAGATTATTACAAAACGTGCCCAAGGGGCCGAATAAAGATTGTTTTCTTGCAGAGATAAAAGCATCTGCATAAGTTTTCAGGCCTCGGCTTCAGGAGCCGGGTCACGTTGAGGCGAGCTAGTGGGTTGTTCCTTCGGTGTTTTGCCGGTTATCTCCTTGGCAGCTGCCGGTCAGTCACGGTTTCCTTGGTCTCCTTGGCCTTGTCTTGCGCCGGGTCACCTGTTGAAGAGATTGGAAGTAGTTTTCATCATCTTCTTCCGCTGTGGCCCTTGATGGCGGAGGAATAGTTGGCGTAGCAGAACTGGGTGCAGTAGAGGTATTGGAGCAGTTTTGGCTGGATCAATGGAGTCCTTGTAGCTTTGCAGAAGATCGATGCGTTGTGGCTCATCATCCATCATCTCTTCATCATTTTCGGTGTATCCGAACTGCAGCGTGGTGAGCTTCATCTTGCTGCAATCAGTGGCAACGTGCCGGGTTTGCTTCACAACCCGGGGTAGCACTTCTTGTCAAACTCCTTGCCATCTGTGGTACTGGGGAAAGCCGTCCTTCAGAGGAGCCGGGTTTAGTTGGGGATGGTAGGCCTTTGCCAAGGCAAGACCTCGCATCACCCCGGCTCTGCATGCAGATTTCTTCAGAAGATCAATCCATTGTGGCATCGTTGACAAATGCCAAGGACTTCAGTGTATTTGCTTGGCGGGTTATCCCAGAGCCTTGCGGCTTTGATGACTCGCAGCTGCCAAAGTACAGCTGACGAGTCAGCGTGTACATGCATTTGATCTTCTCTTCAGCAGTTTGCGGAGGTTCCCATCGCGGGCCTGCGAAAGTAAAGACATAACAGTGAGATAAAAAAAAACAGGTCTCCGGCTCAGTTCAGTTTGAGTTTAAAGAACGTAATGCTTACCCACTAAGGATTCACCATGGAAGTGATCATCTTCTTCAGCCGGGCTAGTCCTTGGTAGCTACATCCAATTTCTTCTGGAGATTGGTGTTGCTCCTTCCAGTGCTCTTCATGGTCCTCAGTTCTTTTTGAGGTCAGAGTTTTCCTGGGTTAGGTCGGTGATATTTTTCTCAAGGGATTGCATTGTTCAGCCTGGGTTAGCGGGCTTCAGATTCAGCTTGTGCAATGCCCTTGAGCCGGGTGATTTCTGCCTCAGTTTTGGC